>CM034237.1:31534205-32038160 GCA_019916065.1 Vitellaria paradoxa | reverse complement strand
GAGTGATGCTCGGATAATTTATCGTTTAGAATGTTGAAAATTTCAAATCATGCGGCTGTCGCTTAACTACTTTTATTTTTCAATAGGAAGATTGGAATAAAAAAATTAATTAAAACTAAAAATTATATGATTACGTAACCAAGAAAAATGACTTTAATTAATATGGCTGGACAGAGAATTTGGAATTGCCTGGCTGAGTGGACAAGGAATCTTTAAAATCAAAAACAAAAAACTAAGGGATTGATTAGATGCTACAAAATGTGGCTTCCATAAATATACATCCTTATAAGTTTGATGTGATTTGTTTGCTTGATTTGATAAGCAAAATTTCTCCCCTCTAAAAATTATCCTCCCTTTTTAATCTTGGAAGAAGGTGTATTATTTTGAAGAGGGTTTGAGCTCTCCAAAAATTATCTCCCCTTATATGCACTAAATTGGACCATTATGCCCTTTCTCATCCCCCTCTCACTTACAAAATATATTTTATATTAGAAATAAATTCTTTTTTTTTCTAATGGAAAAATGTATTAAAAATTATATTAATAAAAAATATAATTTTTTTCCAAATAGGGGGTCGTGTGATTAAAAAAATATATATTTTTTCCAAATAGGAGGTGATGTGATTTTAAGATAATAATATTATTTTTTAGTAATATAATAATATTATTTTTAGCAAATTTATACAAAAATTACACATATATTGATATTTTTTAAATAAGGAGAAAAAAAAATAAGCGACTAAGGAAGTTTCGGATAAATTGGGATGTTATTATCTACCAAACTAATTTATATTTTATAAAGTTTAATTTATTAATAACATAATTTATTTCTAATTAATTTGTCTAAAATTAATTTGTACTATTGGTTTCACATTATATAATTAACATAAACATATAATTAACTTTGGGTAACCAAGTTTAATTTAATAAGTAACCAAGTTTGGGACACCACAAGAGCAAAAGAGTAATTTGACTGTTTTTTCATCATTCGCCTCTTCTTATTTATAAAACATCCAAACCAAGTCAAAGTTACCCCCACCATAAACATCATATCATGTGTGCTAACTCTCTAAAAATAATACCCCCTCTTATCTTATACCCCTTCTAAACTTATCTTCCTGAAATTTTAGCACCATCCAATCGGGTCCTAAGAACAAAAACTTGTCCAAGATAGTCCCTTATTAAATTAAGTTAAACATAATTTGTAATTCATATTCGATTCGAGTTTAATTCAATAAATTTAAATTTTTATAAACAATCGGAAGTCAGACACTAAATTTGTATGAAATAAAGAAATTACTTGACATGGACTCGATTAAAACTCGTTTCGAAAATTTAACAAGCTAAATTTAAATGCATGTCTGCAAGCTCATAAAATTTTTGAATTAAGTTGAATTTATTGACTCGGTTTGGTCCTTTGGAGCCCTAATTATGTGAACTCAAATAAAAACAGAAATATACAAGTTATAAAATAATAGTTTATATCATGATCATGGCCAAAGTTCCACTTAATCACTGGAAGCTTCCTCCTTTGTCATTTCTAGGCTTTTAAAACCCCTCTCCTCATTTCCTCTTACACCCTTGGTCGGCAGATCATGATTGTGCAATTTCTATTATGATTGTGTCTATTGTCTCACAGTTAAGAAAAAAAAATAAATTTAAAAAAATAGACAAAATGAAAATAAAAGATTGATCAAGATTAGCATTAGATATTATGTCTTTAAGACAAAATTTACCTCTATACTAGTGTTATTGGATTTCTTAAATATTTATCTCTCAGATATAATGATCAAGCATAAATACAAGTAGCACAACAATATATTTGCGTAACGAACCGAAACAATATTTTATACTCTCAAATTTTTCTAATGCAATAATGCGGAAAAAAACAAAACTTGAATGAGAATCAAAAAAGAAGATATTTGATGCGAATGGATGAATTTTTACAGAGACAAAGTGCCTCATAGGAAAGATACCAATTGCACATTAAACTACTCATTAAAGTTACGTCGTTTTAATAAGGTTAACTACTTATTAAAACTATGTTATTTTAATAAATTTCTTTATATTAAAATATAAAAATACTTATCAAGTAGGTTATTTTAGATCCATTTTTCTCATTCATCACTTATTCATTTTAAACAAATGAATATACGACATTAATCCCCTAATGAGTAGAACACGTCCATATAAATTAATGACCCAATTGAAGAGTGGGCCACACTTTTAATTTGGTTTTCAAAATGGACAAAATTACCATTTTGTCTAACGGATTGTTTATAAGAATGTTGCTAAGGTGGATGGAAGCCAGATATTTTAGAGTTTTTTTAACCTCTGTTTTCAGTATTATATCTACTACTAATTAATATTAATTTTTTTTGTTATTAGTGGAAGAAATATCAGGATTTGTAATAGTGAAGGGTAAAATTACAATTTAAGATAAGTAAGAGTAAAAGTAAAAAATAAACTTTAATAACGATGAAAAAAAGTATAATTTATTAAATAAACAAAATTAATATAATTTAGTGTAATTTTTCACGCTGCCTCCATTGAATCTTTAATGGTTCCTCCATAATTTTAATTATTTTATAATTTAATTTCTTATTTAAGTAACTAATGTAAAATAATGGTTTAAGAGCATTTAGCATTACAAGGGATAGTTTATTTTCTAGAATGTGTTTAATGGTTCCCTTTATAATTAGCATATATTCTCTCATGTTATTAAATATACCTAAAATATTACGTATATATATCAAAATAACATGGGAGGATTTGGTAAAGTGGAGTCATATTTGATGTTTTTAAATAATCCCAGTCGAGCAATAAAAATTTTAGTAAATAAGTATTTATATATCAAAAATGAGGTTAGCATAAAGCATATAAACCTAAAACTCTGAGTTAGTTAATGAGAGCAAGCAAAAGTAATATTAGTACAAAAATAATCCTGGACACGTGGCGTATTTTCAAGCACAATGAGAAAGTGCTCGGCGTGGGATAAATAATTAGAAAATGGTTAAATTTGGGTCTCACCTTGTTTTGAAACTATACTGGTGTGATTCTAACTATAAATGCAAAATAATAATAAATGAACTAAATTTATTACCTAAAAGTTAACTTAGTTCATCACTTTATAAGGGGTAGACAGCTGGGACGTTAGGCATTCCTAAAGACCGCATCCAATCTACTTAGACACCCACATTGCTTGTGCGCATTAAATGCAGAATGTGAGGCACTAAATGTGGAATAAAAGGCATTTAAGGAAGAGAAGACTATTGTGTATTTTCATATATACACATGAGATACATAATGATTACAATTTCATTATTTACTTATTAATTTATTCATAGTATCTTACTATAAATACAGCACCTAGCTCCAAAATCTAGGTAGCTCACTATTATCAACTTAGTACTTCACTTTTTACTTATCATTCCTTGATTATCTCAAGCCTTTATTGACGTTATTATTGAAGGATTTTTTGGTTGGGGACCACCTCTCCAGCCATAATCTGTAATAACCTGATTTTTTTTTATCTTAATTATTTTGTTTAAGTGTGGTGGTGATATTTATTATATACAAATCAAGAAAATTTAGGATTTGAAAATTTTTGGAATGATAAAATTTGTTGGAAAGATTTTCGGATTTAATTTCACCTTGTATGGGAGTTTAATGTAGAATTTCTAAACTTTTATCCAAACAATTCCTAGCCCAATTACCTATTTGGTTCAACCCAAGCCCATTAACCCATGGGTCAACCCTTTCTTTGACTCGCTTCAACTCACGTTATCACTCATTGAGTTGACTCATGAATAGTAGCTCTAAATCATTTCCTGGCAAACTTCATTTTCCATCCATCTTTTCTTCGATACATCTCTCACAATCTCTCAAATTATTTAGTTTATTAGTCAAAAAGAAGACCCTACATTAATGACATTAAAGCATTTCTTTCAAATTATTTAGCAAGCATGATTTAAAGACTCAAAGCAATCTTTTAAATAATTTGTTTAATTAGTCAAAAAGCTAGCATGATTCCCAGATCATGCCACCTATCTCCATCCATCCTCCAATACGTCTCCTAAATTGTATAGCTAGATAGTCAAAAAGTAAAGCGTGATTCTTTGATCATGCTACCTATTGTGATCCTACCTTAGTGACTTTGAAGCATGGGAAGTGGAGGTTATTTTCTCCACTGATATTTTCTCTACACTCCCATAACTTCTTATAAATTTGGTGTGCCTTCAAAAAGAAAAACAAATAAGAGAAAAAAAATCATTATTTAGTGTGGTTGGAGATTCGGTGTTGCTTGGAGGAATAAGAAAGGCTTGGAACTTTTCAATTGGGTGGTGTTCAAAGCTCAACTCCTTTTTTCTTCTCAGACTTGGTCACCAATATCTTCACTGAGGTATGATGACGAACCTCTTAAAATGTATTTGATGTCTTCAATTTGAAGTTGGAACATTTTTTCTTGGGTTTGAAGTATGAAAGTTGATTGTGATAAAAAAATACCCGCACATTAGGGGTAGGGAAGCCGAAACTTTGACTGATGTAGCTTAGTATGCTGACAGCTCTCTGTTTGTAACTTATGATGTGCTTTTGACCCCTAAAACGGTGGAATTAGGCTTTGTCTAAAACATAAAAGTTATAGCCCTTTAAGTTTTCTTTCTAACCTAACAAGATTTGCATTAATCCGATTTGTGAGTCAAAAGTTATGCCCAAAATACCGAGCACGTGTAAAACTGTATCTTCTAAACAAACTTAATTCAATGCTGTTTTTGCACCTTTAGACCTTAGAATTTTAAAAAGTGTAGAACATGAAAGTTGTAGATCCCAAAGTCTAGTTTCTACAGATTTAAATTTTATAGATATTGGAGTTCTGCTCTATTTTATATGAATTTTCTTTTAAACTATTATTTCTGCTTAGCCTTTAATTGATGCTTGTTTGGATTTTTTTTTAGAATTTTATGTTTAAAGATTTATTTAAATTTCCAATTACCCTCTGTTAGTTATAGTTATGTTAATAATTTATTTATGAGTGATTTTGTTCACAAGACCTAATCTAGTAAAACACTTATACTATTTGATGAAATACCGAAGTAGACTGTTAAGTTGATGCTACTTAATTATTTTCCAATTGATATGAAATTATTTCAAACTAGATATTCTATATTATTTGACACTCTAATATTTATGATAACTGACTTAGACAATCAGTTTCATCATGGATAGTTGGATGACTTATTCAAACTAAAATGGCTAAGTAGAACCAAATATTTGATAAAATGCCCAAATGAAACAATGGACTTATTCTTTCCTCATTGGTCTTCCTTAAATGAATTTGATTTATTTTAAGTGATTTTCTAGGCATTGTTTTGTCAACTTAGCAAGTTATACAACTATATTTTTATTAAGTGAATTTAATGAAACTTATTTAATACCTTCCTAACTATTGGAATAATTCTATGGACATTTGTGGATATCTTGGAGTCGAAAACATATGATAAGGGTTTGATTATGAAGAAGATGATGATTGGAAATTTATTCAAATTATTTTGAATAAAATAAAACTTATCAATTTTTCTAAATTAAATATAAGTCCATAGAGCTATTTATTATTTTTATATTCCATAAATTAATAAAATAAAAAGGAAAAAGAGGCAAAAATTGAGATCGCAGCCAACAAAGTTCGAACTCGCGACTTCAAATCGCAATTAGGGTCGCCCCACCCACTAAGCTGCCAACCTCGGCTTAATTAATATACCATTAGAAATTATTTTATTCTTATCAAGGCTAGTACGACAAACTTGTCAAATAATTAACTAAAATACTAACTCGAATTCTAAATTATTTTTTTTAGCTACTTGCTACTTGTTAATTTACATGTAGTACCTACCTTTGTGATAAAAATATTGGTGACAATGTTAAATCTTTGATTTTTTGAGAATTATTATCAAATTATGGATTTAGATAAAGTACTTAAAAATATACTGCATGTGACTGAATAATCTCATTTATGATTCATCGTCCGGGAACATTGCCGGTTGTTATTAAAAATGTCTTATTTCCATACAAGGTACCCTTGGGAATATAAAAAATGGTGAGAATAAATTAAGGCACTCGGTACTAAAGTTATTTTTGGTAATGGGGTGATGGGTGGGGTAGAAATGACCTTTTAGATGGAGATGGGAACATATGCATTTTATTTGAGAAATGCTTCATTCTCACCTGCCAGTCAGGTAGCCAGTCGCGATGGCTAGGTTTTTGGTGGGTGACACCGTCGAAATGCATTAGATGCTAAGCCTGTAAAGTCACTGGTTCCCAAGGGTGGGGGTAGAAGATGATAGAAGTATGATTACCTTAGGAGGATTTAGATTAAACCCCTTTATCATATTTTACTATGACTGGCAATCTCTTTTGCTTATGTATAAATGGTGTGTTGGAATTATTTAATTATATTCATTTAGATGAATATTTTATAAAAGATGTAGATAAAAAATAATATATATATATATATATATATATATATACGAAACCTGTATCGTTATGAGGTTTGATCCTGAGACCTTGAAGATTTGAATCTGTGATTCCCACCACTGCGACACAGATTTCATTGTGGTACACATATCAACATTTAACTATTTTACGTGTAAGTAAAATAGTAGTTACGGTGACGGTTTCATTGAACCGTTATAAGTATAATTTACATTATTCAGTTGGGATCTATTGAATTAATTGTTGCATGAATAGTATGCCACCTAATCACATTCACTGTATTGGGTCACCTAATATAGTGTAGCATTCCGACCACTGTATATAGGCACCTAGGAGATCCGATTACAGGGCTTTAGTAGCTCACCCCTTGTGGGAATTTTTTTTTCAGGATATTAAGCACAGGAATACTGAAGATGAGCTAGAAAGAGATTAATTTCTCTTAAATATTCCACCAGAAGAGTTATCTATTTTTTTTTACACAGCACTGGAAGACTTTATTTATTATTGTGGTCTGTAATAATAATTGTTGAATGTTTGTAATCATTAAGTTTAGACCTAATTTGCTTTATTTGGTATGTAATGTTAATTGCGTGGTTGAGACGCTTAGATGGCTCTGTGATACTATTCTCTATCTTTATTTTGTGCCCTGTAGTTGAATCCTATCAAATGATTCAATCTAATGACTTATAAATATTGTTTGGGATAAACAAGAGATTTTGAATACCTTAAATTTTTATTGTGGGTTAACCCTAGTTTGGAGGAAAAATTTTAAAGTGTGACAGCGTGTTATTATCATCTTATTTTTATACTCAAATAAATAATCCCAAGTTATCCTCGGGTATTCAGGTCATGAAAATTCGGGGCGTGACATAATCTCTATTTCTTTTGTGCTCGGTAATATTACATTTGGATTCCTGGTTGACGTGGTGAGCGGTTCCGACAGTAATTTTTTATTATCGAACATTTGGCGCCCACCATGGAGGTTCTTTCTGATTGAAAGTTGGAAACTCCGAGTTAGTTAATCGATGAAAGTTGAAAAAATAAGGAAATGTCATAAGAATGTGGGGAACAAAGAAACAGAAGTGAAGAGAATCTTGGTGGAGGTAGGGAGCTCTACAGAGGTTTGTTCTTAAGCTTGTTTAAGAAATTGAGACTCACAGAAGAAAATCTCAAGCCCATTGAATGTCCACTTATTAGCTTCAACTCTGTCCTAGTTTGGCCATTAGAAAGAGTGGTTATCTCTGTTCAGGCTAGGCCAGTGGAATATGAGTTGAATTCACAGTGGTGGACACACTATCCTCTTACAAAGCCATTGTGGGAAGGTCCTGGATACACATGCTAAAAGTAGTCTCCTCCACCGATCATCAAGTTCTTAAATTTCCTTATGGTGATGAGGTGATAGAAATACCAGAGGACCAGGACACTTCCAAGAGGTACTTCACCACAGCATTGAAGTCCAGGGCCCTGCCCCGCGCAAGCTCAATTAACTAAAGTACCAATGATACCCCGAAGATTGACGATATTGGAGATAAACCAGAAGCAAAAGTTGTTAAGGCTTGGAAAAGTTCCAAATTGGTCCCACCAAGGACGATAGATTCTTTTGATTGGGTCTAATTTGGGAACTGAAAAAAAAGTTAGAGCTAATAGAGATGTTGCTGAAAACATCGGCACATTTCCTTGGACACCATAGGAAATGTCAGATATTTTTCCTGAAATTATAAGTCATAAGCTAAATATCAATCTAGGAGCAAATCATGTGATTCAGAAAATAAAGAGATCTACCCGGCAACAAATAGAGGCAATCATAAAAGAGGTCGGCAGATTATTAAAAACTGAGACCATTAGGGAGGTGTCATATCCTGAATGGCTAACAAATACGGTAGTCGTAAAGAAGAAGAACCGGTAGTAGAGGGGTTTGTGTTGACTATAGAGATCTAAATAAATTATGCCCCAAAGATCCATTTTCACTTCCGAAGATCGATCAACTTATGGACTTAACGGCTGGGAGTGCAAGGATTTCGTTTTTGGATGCATGCAGGGTATCATCAGATCCCCATGTACAAATCAGATGAGAAAAAGACTGCATTCATCACCCTGAGGGGGATATATTACTATAAAGTCATGGTCTTTGTGCTAAAAAATACCGGTGCCACCTACCAACGCTTGGTTACAAAGATGTTCAAGAAGAATCTCGGTGAGACCATAAAGGTCTATATTGATGATATGGTAGTAAAAAAGACAAATATCTGAAACCCGTATCTAGTATTTACAGTATGATTCGACACTTTTGATGAGTATGGGTTGAGACTTAATACTGCCAAATGTGCCTTCGAGGTTAATTCAAGAGAGTTTCTAAGCCACCTGGTAACTAAGAGAGGAATCGAAGTAGACCCCGACTAGATCCGCGCCATTCAGGCCATAATCCTATCTCGAATAAAGAATGAAGTACAAAAGCTCATTGGGATGGTTACGACACTAACAGATTTATTAACCGAACATCAGTCAAGTGTCAACCATTCTTCGAGCTTTTAAAAGGGGCAAATAAAATGATCTGGGATGAAGAAGTAGACCAAGCATTGGAGCGGTTAAAAGAATACTTGATCACTACACTAATTCTGACAACTCCTTGACTAGGGGATGCCCTGCAATTATATCTTGTAGTGTCTGATTATGCACTAAGTGTCGTTTTGCTCAAGGAAGAAGATGGAAAATAGAAACCCATTTACTTTAGAAGCAAAACTCTACATAGGGCAGAGATGAGGTACTTTCCTCTGAAGAAGTTCACATTGGCACTAGTGATGGCGTCCAAGAAGTTGGCCCACTATTTCCACGCCCATACCATTCAGGTCATGACCGACAGACCAACCAATTAACCAACTATTGAAGAGGGCTAACATCACTAAAAGATTGGCCAAATGGGCAGTATTTGCACAGCGGGATGAGACTCTAGACACTTCTGTGATACACAGTATATTTCTTTTATTAAGCACTTGGGTGCATGTTTTATTTAATACCTGCACATCACATTCATTTGTTTTATATGCTTGTGTGAAGACTTTGGGTTTGACCACCTAAGAGGATCGAACGGCTATATTTGTAGATTCTTCAATGGCCAGCAATTCTTCAGTGAATTGGATCTGTAAGAATTATGTCTTACAGTTGGATCATGTTCAATTATGGATTGACTTGAGAGTTCTTAAGATGAAAGAGTTTAACATGATTTTGGGAATTGATTTGCTGTCTATTTATCGAGTGATTGTAGATTGTTACCGTAAGGTTGTGACGGCTATTCTACCCTGATGGCATTGTGGTTAGGATTCGAGGTAAGGTGAGAGTAGTTTTGCCTTATCTATTACTTGACACTAGGTACGTTGGAAAGTTTTTTAGTTTATTGGCAAATTTGAGATTGAATGAGAAAGATTTCAAACACTTTCTTCCTAGAATTGTTTGCGAGTGTCAAGATGTATTTCTTGAGAAATTATGGGAGCTATCCCCTCAGAGGGAGATTGATTTTTGTTTAGATTTTGTGCTAAGAGTTTTTCTTATTTCTATGGCATCGTATCATATAGTGCCAGCAGAGTTAAAGGAATTGAAGATTCAATTAAATGATTTGCATACTCGAGATGTTATTCGACTTAGTACGTTACCGTGGGTAGTATTAGTAGTTTTGCAAAGAAAAGATAAGACCTTGAGACTTTGCATTGATTATCGGTCGTTGAATTCGGTGACTATTAAGAGCAAGTATCTATTACTGAGGATAGATAATTTGTTTGACTAGTTGCAGGGATCAACTTATTTTTTTAAGATTGATCTTCAATCGGGTTATCATCAATTAAGGATTCAGGACAAAAACATTCCTAAGACGGCATTTCATACGCAGTATGACCATTTTGAGTTCGTGGTTATGCCATTCGAGTTAACAAATGCTTTGGTGGTGTTTATGGATTTGAGAATAGGATTTTCTGACTCTACCTGGATTGGTTTGTGGTGGTGTTCATTGATGATATTTTGATTTATTCCTATAATGAGTATGAGCACAAACAACATTTGAGGATAGTTTTGTAGACACTTTAGGACCATAAGTTATATGCAAAGGCTAGTAAATGAGAGTTTTGGTTATCTGAGGTAAAGTTTTTGGGTCATGTAGTTTCTAGTCAGGGCATTGTAATAGATCCTTCTAAGGTTTCAACTGTGTTAGATTGGGCATGACTGAGGTCTATTTTTAAAGTTCATAATTTCTTGGGTTTGGCTGGTTATTACCACTGTTTCATCCAAGATTTCTCTCAGTTAACGGGTCTGTTGACTTAGTTGATTTGAAAAATAGTTAGATTTGAATAGGATGACGCTTATAAGAATGCTTTTAATGAAATAAAGCGGAATTTAATTGAGGCACCAGTATTGATTATACCTAAACATAGAATAGGATATTAGGTATATTGTGATGCTTCAAGTGAAGGTTTGGGATGTATCTTAATGCAGAATGATCAACTAGTGGCTTATAGGCCTAGACAATTGAAGTCACATGAAAGGAATTACCCTACGCATGATGTCAGAACATGAGGTACTAATTGTCTTTAGAAAAGGTTCAATTGATCTGACAGAGACTTTTGACTGCTTAAAGTAGACAGAAGAGTTATGTTGATAAGCGTACTGGAGTTTCAGGTCGGTGATTTCTTGTTTTCGAAAGTTTTACTAAGGCAGGGTATAGTTCGATTTGAAACGTGGAAAGCTTTCACCGAGGTATATTTGACCTTTTGAGATTACCGGGAGAAATGGTGAGATGGCGTATAAATTAACGCTTCATTCACAATTAGCTTAGGTTCATAATGTGTTCCACATATCTATGCTTTGAAAATATATTCCAGATCTTTCTCACGTGATTAATTAAGAGGAATTGGATATTGAAGAGGATGTGACGTTTGAGAATTTGCCAATTCAGATTGAGGACAGGCGTGAACAAGTTTTACATGAAAGACCATTCCTTTAGTTCATACGTTGTGGTAACACCGTGGAGTTGAGAAATTCACTTGGGAACGTGAATCGGTGATGTGGCTGAAACATATTTTCTGATTAAAGTATGTTGTGTAAATTTCGAGGACGAAACTTTTATAAGGGGGGAAGAATGTAATACTTGGTATTTATTGGCTATTTATGTGTTGTGTTGGGCCAATAAAATATTTCAATTGAGATTGGGTCAATTTATTTTATTTTTTCCAAGCTTGGTTTGGCTCAAATTGATATTGGGTTAAACAACTAGGCCAAAGGCCCAGCCTTTTTCTTTCTTTTTCTCTTTCTTTTCTTCTTTCTTTTTTGTTTTTTTTATTCTTTGGCCCTCATTCGTTTCAAAGTAAGAGCGAAGAAGGAGAGAGAGAGAGAAGAGAGAGAGTAAGGAGAAAAAGTAGGTTCCAGGAACGAAGGCCAGTGGATCGGGGTATTATTCGATACTGTAAACATCGTGGTGACATCCATTTCATGTGATTTCAATCAAGAAAAGAGAAATCAATGTTGAAAGTTTGGAAGCAATAACTCAAATTTTCTCATTTTTTCTTTTTTTTCGGATTTGAGGTAGGTGGGACTTATATTCGTGTTCTACATATTGTTAGGATGATTTTGATGTATATATGTGCTTGATTTGGTTGAATGTCATAAGATTTATGTATATATGTATATATATATATATATATTAATGTGTATATCTATGTGCATATATGTGTGAAGATCTTGCATTGAGTTATTCTTAGATTAAATGTTACAAAAACAAGTGGTTTAAGTGTTTGAGTGTTCATGCATGATTTGTTGTCGATATTGAGGCTTGAATGGAGGTTCTGGGCATTGGCATTGGGACAACACCTGGTAGTACGCCCAGACGTTGGCGTTTGGTGCCAACGTTTAGATGGCAACCCTAGCATCCAGATGGCACTGGACAGAATGCTTAAAAATATAAAATTTTGATTTCAAAACTCCTGTTTTGTACACATACCCACTTATTGTTGATTTTAAAATTTTAAATGAATCCCAAATCATCATCAAGCCTAATGAGAATGTATTTTTATATTGAGATGATATTCATTTACATGATTGAGCATATCATATGCATGGGATTAGGGTTACATTGTTTGATTTGGATTGTGACTTGAATTGGCTGAGAGTGTGATATTGATATTATTGACGTACCGAGGCATGGGTTATATGTATGGATGGGATCCATAATTTAAGAAAAATGATAAAATGAGATTTTCAAAATATCCAACGATCTCTAGTCGATATATATAACTAGAGCTTAATCATTTAGAGTTGGGATGTTAATTATGAGATGTGATTATGAGATTTTCTTCATACTACAGTTGAACCCTAATTGAGCTAAACAGATACCTGACTAGAGGTGTAACACAGTTCTTTAGCAAAAGGGCCAGGGGTCGTAACACGGTTTCTCTGAGTCTTACACCAGCGGGAGCGTAACACAGTTCTCTACTTGATGCATATATGGAGATATACATTTGCCATGAGCGTAAATAGTACGGTTGGTGACCCCGCGTGCTGTGCTAAGTGTCACCTATCCCAGGATAAGGTTGATGGTAGATGGAGATTAGAGAATGCATTGGCCATTGTAATACATCACATGTGTGTTGTTATATCATATTTTAGTTGATATTGTTGTGAGTTATACTATGTGATGGTTATGTTCACTGGTGCACACTTGCGTAGTCCTATCTAGTGGGCAGGTTTATTCATCTCATCCATATTTTAGGTGATCAAGCAAAGTCAGAAGGTAGCCACTTGAAGCTGAGTTGAGACCAATAGATTGACCTATTATGTTATTTATTCATATTTAGATTATTATACCTTTATTTGTGTGACCCAAAGTGTGGGTCCCGAACTTATTTCTAGTATGAGCTTGCTATTCGAAGATGTTTATTTGGCTCTGTAAGCCTTGAATTGTGTCGCCACAGTGTCGTATAGGATTTATTGTAGTGGATGTCATTGCTATTCATTAAATATGGGAATGAGGAAGGTGTTTAGTTGCTCTGATGATGATGATTATTATTATGACTTGATCTTGAAACAGGTTTTCATTTGATTTAATTAGTTCCTATATTCTCATGCCATCCATCCCGGACAATTAAATTAGGGGCATGGCACCTTCAAAATCCCTAGGGGTGTAAGTGATACGTAAGTCACTCTTTCTAACCCAGATAACTCTCATTTTTTGAAAAACATTTTGGACCAGAGGGTTTATGGGTTTAAGTCCAATGGGTTTTAAAAAACTTTTTTCTCATTCATTGACCTATAGTTTTGAGGTCTACTGTTATACAAAAAATCATTTAGCCTCAATGGATTGTACCTATTTAACATTTGAAAATTAGGTCTCTTAAAATTCCTAATGCCAATGTAGGATGGGGCCAACCCATACAACCTGTAACAATTTAGTCGAATATGTCCTTTAACATTACAATGATGGCAAGTAGGTATGAATTTAAAATAGGATTAAGAATGCCTACCTTAAAATTACCTCTGTGCCTTTGATAAAACTTTTAATATTGGCCTTTCTTTAATGCTTGCTATGGGAGGATAGGAGATTGCTTCATTGGAGTTGATTTCTTCTTTTAATGTTGTCACTTAAGGGGCACTTTTGAAGTCTTCATGTCTCCACTTTTATCTTTTCTATCAACATATCCAAGTCCTCTCTTCTCGCTTAGATTATGTTGAGCTCCCAAAATCTGATGAAGGTTGTTGATGGAACTCTCAATTTTTATTGAGTTCCTTCGATGCTTTTTGTACCTCTAAGCACTCTTTATCTTTAACTACAAGTTTCTCTCTCAAAGCATCCACAATCTTATCTTGAGTTCTCTTCTCATCTTTAATCTTATGAACTTAGACTTCAAGACTATGCTTCTTTGCTTTAAGATCTTCAATAATTTTATTCAACGAATCTCTTCCATTTTTCATCAATTTATTTCTTGCAATAAGTTTATCATTCTTCTTGTTTAACTTATAGCATAGGCTTCTTTAACATCTAACTTATCATCAGTCACATCATCTTCACTCTCTGAAGTACCATTGGATTTAGATTCACATTTTGTTATGGATTCAAGGAAAGAGGTAGAAGTAAATTTACCAACCAGTGTAGGAGCTGTGAATGCTGTAAAATTCTTAGGGCAATCCATAGAAGACATGTAATCAAACCACTTTCTTATAGAGAATCCATCTACCAAAACCTAGATCTCATTTCTTAAAATAAAATGTACCTAATTTGATACTAATTGAAAATTCTAGAATATACTAGATGATCCAATCACAGCACAATGAATAGTAAAATATGAAAGTACAAAGATATAATGAGGAAAACCCTATCTAGGAAAAAACCTCTAAAACTTTCACTATATCAAATGTTAGTTACAAAAGTTCAACCTCGCAATAGACTCGACTTCTCAACTCTATATTGTTGAACTTTTGCTCAATTATTTGATTCACCAACTCTTAAGTGAAAGCGCTCTTCGACTTCTCAAGGAACACGCACCGAATCCTTGGCACTTACTAAATCCTTAGCCTTTGGCATTCAAACTCTTTCGAATCAAGCATGCTTAATAATTTTGGCTAAGTATTGAGATAACACCATGTAATTACTCTTTTGTTCTTCTTCTAAAATTGTTTCTCTCTTATTGGCAAACCCTATGTATATCATACGATATATAGGGAATCAAATCTGAATGCACAAAGTTTCCAAAATGCAGCTTGGAATATAAAAGCTATGAACCTTATAGGATATACCTTCTCACGCTCTACTTGGAACTTCCCCACGACTTAGAGTGCTCTTCCTGCATGGCCAAAGTCCAAAATCCTACTCTCGATATTATCCCGCGAGCTTCACGTGGCCTTCATTTAAGCTTCTTTCGAATTGACAATTCTAACTTATTCTATCTTCATAGGCTTCCTGACTTATTTTAAGACCTTTCCAATTCATTCTGATTAGAGACTCTGATGTGTTAGCCTACACCTAAGTCTACAATGTGCAGAATTCTATTTTGACTATAGATTTGTCAATTTACAATTTTAACCCTAAAACTAAGTGCTACTTATGACTTTAACTGGTACTTATAATTTTTATTGCTATATAACAACACTTAGACCTTTCCTATCAGCACCATTATAAACGTTCATCAACCGTCCCTTGCAACAGTTTGTTGCATAGACATGATTGAGAAAATCAAACTGTGCCAGGCCATGAGTAGTACCACCTCCCTTATTCCTTCCCACTGGTTGTTGCTGTTACAACCTTTAATCAAAGCTTTAATGCTCTACACTGTACAAAGCTTAAACAACCATGTAAGTCTTATATATATATATATATATACACATATAATTAGTTGCATAACAAAAGGCATATACATATATTCACCAATATATAAATGGTTAGTTGCTTTGATTTTGATTCCTAAAAGAGTAAATTACACCTACCTCCCCTTAACATTGACTAATTACACTTAGCACACACAATATTTAAAAGTTATAGTTATCTCTCTTATTTTGAAATATTATTAACATTGACCTTCTTTTGACAAAATCAATCATTAAAACATAACATAAAATGTCAAATTAACCAAAATATTAAGTATTTTTCTCAAAATTCTTAAAAACTTTTTTTTTTTTTTTTACTTGCTCTTATAAATTTTTCTAAGGAAAATTGACCAAAAAGAGTGAGAGAATGAAGGATAAAATGAGAAAAATACTTAAGATTTTAGTTATTTTAACATTTTCTATTAAGATTTAACAATTGATTTTATCGGATGGGGGTCAATGTTAACAACATTTTAAAATAGGGAAGGTAAATATAACTTTTAAATGTTGTATCCAAATGTTAAAGGGAGATATATGTAATTTACGCTTTCTAAAATTGAATTGTGAGTTCCTTCTACTCGTCTGTGACTTGTTTTACACATCTGTGAGTTCTTTTTTCTCCCATTATTAATTTGCTATTGAATTTGGACTTCTAGTTTTGGAAATTTTAGGACTATAAATTTCTAATTAGGCTCAGTTTCTTATTAGGGATTAGGAATGTCAAATTTTTTATATTAATTTGCTAAAATTTTGATTTCAAATGGTAATGGTTATTTCTAATTTCAATTTTCAGGTTTGTGATTGAAATTTTAGAATTAAGAATTTTTTATTAGGCTTAATTTCGGATTTCTAATTAGGAATGCTAAAATTCTGATTTCAATTTACTAAAACTCTAATTAGGAATGCTAATGGTTATTTCTGATTTCAATTTAGTTTTGTGATTGAAATTTTCAATTAAGAAATCCTAGCTCATTTTACCTAGACTATGATTTTTTATTACGCTTAATTGAAAACCTAGTTCATGAAATTTTCTAATTAGGTTGTGATTTCTGATTAGGCTTAATGAAATTTTTAATTAAGAAAACCTAGTTCATTCTACCCAGTCCAATCTTATATTTGTGTCCACCTCCTTGAGGTCTTCCACCTATATAACAACACTCAGAGCTTTCCTATCGATCCATTATAAATGTTCTTCAAGCTTCTATTACAACGATCGATTGTAAGTCGTAATTGAGAAAATTGAACTATGCCAGGCTACAAATAGCATCACCTCCCTCCTTCCCCGCGTTGGTTGTCCACATTACAACCTTAAACAAAAGATTCAATAGTTTGCATTGTACAAAGCTCAAACAATCATATATGTCCTATGTATCTATGTATACAATAAGTTCTATGACAAAGGGCATATATATATACTCACATAGATATAAACTATTAGTTGCCTTAATTTTAATTTTTAAAATCGAATTGTGAGTTGCTTCTACTTGTTTGTGACTTGTTTTATTCACCTGTGAGTTTTTTTTCCCCTATTTGTACTTGGTTATTAAATTTAAGTTTCTAGTTTAGGAAATTTTGGAATTACAAATTTCTAATTAGACGCAATTTCTGATCAGGGATAAAAAATGCTAAAATTTTGGTTTTAATTTGCTAAAATATCGATTATGATTGCTAATGGTTAGTTATGATATCAATTCTGGTTTCTGATTGAGATTTTGGAATTACGAATTTTTGATTAGGCTCGATTTTTTATTAGGAATGCTAAAATTCCAACTTCAATTTACTAAAGTTTTGATTAGGAATGCTACTGGTTGTCTCTGATTTCAATTTGGTTTTATGATTGAAATTTTCAATTGAGAAATCCTAATTCATTCTATATAGGTTGTGATTTCTGATTAAGCTTAATGGAAAACCTAGTTTATGGAATTTTCTGATTAGGTTGTGATTTTTTATTAGGCTTAATGAAATTTTCAATTACAAAAACCTAGTTCACTCTACCTTGATTTTGTCTTATATTTGCAAACACCTCCTTAAGATCTTCCACCTAGATAACAACACTCAGACCTTTCCTGTCAATGCCATTATAAACGTCTTTAAAGCTTCCTTTGCAATGGTCGACTGCACGAACATAATTGAGAAGATCAAACTGTACCAAGCTATGAGTAGCGCCACTTCCTCCTTCCCTCCCATTGGTTGTCTCTATTGTAGCCTTAAACCAAAGTTTCAACAATCTTCACTGCACAAAGTTTAAACAACCATGAAAATCCTATATATATACGATAAGTTCCATGACAAAAAGGTTTATATACATGTATTCACATATATATAAACTGTTAATTGCTTTGATTTTTATTTCTAAAATCGAATTGTGAGTTATATTGTCGTGAGTTGCGTCTACTCGTTTGTGACTTGCTTCTGCTCATCTATAAGCTTTTTTTTTTCTTTTCTCCCATTGTTAATTTGTTATTGAATTTGGGTTTTTGGTTTGGGAAATTTTAGGATTACAGTTTTTTGTTAGGCTCAATCGCTGATTAAGGATTAGAAATGCTAAAATTCTGTTTATAATTTGCTATAATTTTGATTACAAATGCTAATGGTTTTTTTTATTTCAATTTGGATTTGTGATTGAAAGTTTAGGATTATGAATTTCTGATTAGGCTCAATTTCTGATCCCTAGTTAGGAATGTTAAAATTCTAATTTCAATTTGCTAAAATTCTGATTAGGATTACTATTGGTTATTTCTAATTTCAATTTGGGTTTGTGATTGAAATTTTAAATTAAGAAATCCTACTTCATTCTATCAAGGTTGTGATTTTTTATTAGACATAATGGAAAACCTGGTTCATGAAATTTTCTAATTAGGTTGTGATTTCCAATTAAGCTTAATGAAATTTTTAATTAAGAAAATCTAGTTTATTCTAACCTAATCTAGTCCTAGCATGACAGATGCGAATGTGGCAGAGGACTTTTTTGATCAATCCGATAAGATTCTTAAGGTGATGCAAATTATAGAAAATGGGATAAGAATTTCACTTACTATATTTTTAGTTGACAGGATAGGCAATAGATTGGTGGAGCTCAGTAGAAGATTCTGATGGGACAGTTGGGCTTACATAGGATATATTTTAGGAATTGTTTAGGGATCACTTTTTCCCAGAATTGTTGAAGGATGGGAAGAGAGATGAGCTTGTGAGATTGCAGCAGGGGAATATGACAATGTTTATGAGAGGTAGTTTACGACATTGACGAAGTATGTTTCAGAGATGATATCGATGGCAAATTATAAGTCTTAGAGATTTGAGAGAAGGTTGAGACCCATGATGCTGCAGCCTACTTTCAAATTCTAACATAAAACTTAAGGTTTCAATTTTCCCATCTGTTGATCAAATCGAGCAAATGAACTCGGATGGTAATGAAACTTGACAGGTAACTTCACTTAGGTACTAGTAATGTATAGGAGCGAATGACACGTCTTTCAAAGTCATTGTGTGACTATGATACTCAAGTCTAGTTTCACGTTATAACTTTAAACTTAAAATTTTTAATAGTTTCATCTGCTGCTCAAACCAAACAAATGGTATCAAGTGGCAATAAAACTTAGCACATAATTTCAATTAAGCACTAATAAAGGTCGGAATGAATAACGCTTCTATCAGTGGCTCAGTGTGTTTATTATACTCCTATCTAATTTTACGTTTTAATTTAAAATTTAAGATTTTTAATTTTCTCATCTATCATTCAAATTGAGCAAACAGTTTCAGATAACAATAAAATTTCGCAAATGACTTCACTTAGGCATTAGTAATGTGTAGGAACATAAGGTCTCACATATTTACTCACCAAATCTGTCTCGCTATGATTTAGACTACTCTGTTTACTTTACTCTCAAGTGCTTGATACCAATTAGCTAATTACGCGTGAAGTTTTATCTTAAAAAAAAAATCGACGAATTGCCAATTATGTTTGCACAAGTGCTCCGAGCTTAAGATCCCCTTGTGTTTGGCTAAAAAAAAAAAAAAAAAGCTACTAACTTTTTTTCATAGTTTTTTTTTATCTTATATAATTTTTCACCAAAATTTATTTTTTTTCGAAGTTGTACTTTTTAGACATGTTAATCATATTGGTAAAAAAAAAAAAAAAATCAAAAAATTCACATTCGTTTGGATAAAATTATCTATTTCGGTAAAAAAATTAACAAAAAATTAATTTTTTTTATATTTTTCTAGCTTTTACATAGACGGATGTGATTTTTTTTTAGAATGTAATTAACAACCTTAAAAGTAATAATTTTAATAAAGAAATCATATAAAATGAAAAGAATTAAAAAAAATTGAAAATTCTTTCGCAACCAAACGGAGGATGCGGAATCGTTAGAGGTTATCATTATCAACTCTTCTCTCCCCCCCCCCCCCTCTCTCTCTCTCCTAAGTGCCAGAAACTTCGTTAGTCTGCACTTAGTCTGCATAGCCATCATATATGCAAATGTTACAAATTTTAGCTTGCGAAGGAATAATTAAAATCGTACTTGTTATCTTAATTAGCAAATATACGATAATATTGTTTATTATGTACAATAATGATGATTGTTGTCGTGTCAAAAAACTATACATATATGTGTATTCCCGTGAGCTGAACCACTTTGTTCAATCAAACAAGTAGATCAAAACCAATTAATTAATTATGTCTAATAATTCTTAAACATTAATCAACATTCCCATATTTGAATCATCAATAAATTCGCCGTATTGGATGGGGATAACGAAAATAATCACCACCAAAAAAAAAAAAAAAAAAAAACACCACTAAGATAATTTTGCTCTAATCGAATTCAAATATAAAAGTCTTATCAAATAGTCAATTAATAGTTCATGGCGATGTTAAATGCGATACAATACTATATATGAAACAGGGGAGGCTATTTGGTCCTACGGTATTTGCTCCCGGTCATAAGAATTATGCCACCTGCTCTTATTACAGTGCATCCCATTATTTTTATGTTTCAACCTTAGGTGGAATGATTGTAATAGTATGTAGCACATCCACTAAGGGTACGTTTGTTTGAGGGTATAAAAAAAAGGGATGAAAGTAATATTGTAAGATTAATAATATTGTAATGTAATGAATGGAAGATGAGTAATAACATATAAGGGATAAGTAATAATGTGTTTTGTGTGTATAAAAGAGAATGGTATAAATAATAGGATAAGTGCATGAAATGACTTTATTACCTTCGTAATAAAATTAATGGGAAAGTTAGGTTTTTATTCATCCGAATTCATCACACTGGTCAGCTAAGATGTTCGCATAAACAAATTCAAAAAATAGTGATAATTTGAAAAAAAAAATAGAAACTGACAAAAGAAAGAATACTAAGAAGCACACGTATATTATTTTTTAGAGAAAAAAATAAACCTTTTTCAAGGGCTTTAGGGGAGGGGTCCTTGGTCTCAACAGTTAAGGGAATGAAATTGAGACGATGACGAGACATGAAATCTCAGACCTCCTCCATGACTTCAGAGATGGAAACAAACTTGTCGACACAATTGTGGAGTCTCTCTTCACCTTGTATGATGGCGTTGGCGTTGACAGTTATGATGGCGATGCCTTTTGTGGACTTGCAGTCCATGAACACTCGATCGAGCGCCACCATGGCGTCTTGCTGATTATGATTCGAGGTTGCTTACTACTTCATGATCTGGTTCCAACGCGGTGCATAAAAGGGGCTTCGTCCACCATTGCTAAGTACAGGAAGGACTAATTTTGTTTGAATCTTCACGTGATTGAGGGTAACTAACCCCTTCATTGCCAATACCACATCCTCCTTGGGATTTTTATTCCGCCAATTTTAGGGATTAGAATTCCAATCAAGATTTCAGATAATGCACATTTATTTGCTAAACAAACGCTTCACAAGTGAGCGTCACAAATGAGTTGTCCAATGCCCCATTTTTTTTTTTTTTATCTTGGTAACAAAAAAGGCCTAAGGGCATGTTTTGGGGTAACATAAATTTATTAGAGTAATTTTCATCTTATATTATATTAATTTAGAAAAAAAGAATAACAATTATGTTAGAGTAAAAATTATTCCCTTATGGTGTAAATTGTTATTGGTTGAGGGCCAATTATAAGGAGTGATGAAAAAATTGTACCCTTTTTTGGTTACACATAAAATGTTTTCTCTCAATTAAGCTTTTAGCATACTTAATATAATATAAATATTACCAAATAACATTTAGTTACTCAATTCAAGCATAAATATCATGAACTTGTTACTCTCTTAATTATTATTGAAGTAACAATTATCCTTATAATTTTTCACTTTCAAAATTTTCATCTCGTACCAAACGTCATCTAAAAATACCAAATCGCAATATTAAATGAACTTTACATTTAATTTCCCACATTTCAACATCTTTTGAATTGAATAATATTTTTTTTAAAATGTAAAAAGTTAAAATTAATATGCGTTTAATATTTTTCTTTTCTAAATAGTTTGTCAAATACATGTGTATGTTAGAAACATTGGAATATTACCATTCGCATATATTATTGATACAGAACCCCAACAATTACTGAGATAGTAAAGCTATCAAAATATTTGCATAATTTATTTTTTTTACCGTTTCTTAAAAATATATAGATTTCAAATGATTTAAAAGTCATTCTTAATGCTTATCTATGTCGGATTATTAAATTTTTAAATATTTAGCATATTTAAAAAATGATAAAGAAGGTATATTAGAGAAATATTTTGATTGTTGATTAACAATTAGTGTTAGTAATATTTTTAAGTAAGACACTATAAAATTCAATAACTTATGATATTTGTATTTTACTCAGGTACTCAGAGATGTCTATTATTATATTTATTAAATTTTTAAATCACTCACCGATTTTAGAGTTACAAAAATTCAAGATGTGACAATGTATATATTTTATCCTTAAAATATATTATATAAATTGACTTATTGTATAATGAAGTCAAATTAATTTTGTTAGATCACTTGATCCAAATGAAATACATTTTAGGACCTGTTTGGAGGTTCAACAACTAGCAAAAAAGTTTTGTAACTTTTGGTGTTTTTGGTAGAATCACAATTTTTTTCATTTTTTTTATTTGTTACAGTAAAAAATAAAACAAAAAATTACCACTTTTTTTATTTGCCACAGTAAAAACATATCAAACACACAAAAAATTACCACTTTTTTATTTGCTATAGTAAAAAATTTACCAAATACCTAAAAGTTACCAAAAACAAATGCTAAAAAATACACTTTGTTCAACTAAACACACAAAAAATGTAACTAAAAGAATACACAAAAAATCACTAAAAGTTTCACTTTTTTTTTTATGTTTTTGAATCTCCAAACTGCCTCTTAGTACTATATTAAGATGGTGTTTGATTTGTCTAATAAATAAATAAATAAAAATTAATATAAAAGTGACGTGTAAATAAATTTGATTACAGAAAATTAAATAAAATTGATAAAAATAATTTTTTTATGTTATTCGAAATTCAAAGACTCTCTAAAAGTACAAGTATTTAAACTTAATGTGAAAATTAAATAAATTAAATTTAAATAATAACTACTCAACTTGACCTGTCTTACAATCTCACTTGTTGTTTGGGGGATGGATGATTGTAATGTGCACAAGAATCAATTAAACACTACCGACTTCAATTAATAGATGAAAGAAAAACCTGCAAATTTGGCCAGCTATTAATATTTGACAATAAAGGAATTTAAAAAAAAAAAAAAAACTAACTATTAGATTAAAAATTTACTATTTTACCCATAAATACAATGTAAATGTTGGATTCGGCCATAATGATATTTCCCAACTTACTTAAAGCTAGCTGTCTCCCACCAGTAGTAAAAGATGTAAGGATTTATACATAAAATAATTTTTTATTTAATTGATACTTTATATAAGTAGAAGATAGCATTCGCATTAACCCCCACGGGGTGGCCGAGTGGAAGTCGGGCTCGCCTTAGAGCTTAGGCCTCTCGAGGTTCCGGGTTCGACTCCCCCACGGGGGGTGGGTTACCGCTGTAATGGTAGGTGCCTAATGGCCTCCTCTCGGTCGTGCCGGTCAGCCAGGACTTGCCTAGGCTGGTTAACTCTCCAGGGACCTTTGCCGGCTAGGGTCCTGGAGCGTGCTTCGCCCTGTGCGCACCCCAGTATGGGGTAGCGGCTGCGGACTTCCACGTACCAGAAGATAGCATTCGCATTAAACTCAAATTGCCTTCTTGCATACGCGCATCCCAAAAGCATACATTGGATGTATTTGAAATGATAAAAAGTAAAATAAAATGAGAAAAATTATGAGTTTGTAATTCGTATAGTGAGATAAAAAGTGAATAATTTTTTAAAAATTTTCAGAATTTTTTAACAATTTTTAATAAACCAAACGCAACTACTATAATAAAAGGTAATAAATTAAAAATTTTGAAATAGATGAACTTTTTATTACACCTAATATAAAAGTGTATATATTTGAAAATTTTAATTCAATAAAATAGAATTTTCTTCAATTTAAACAATTATTTTTAAAATAAAAATCCGAATAATAATGCATTAAAAAAAAAAGAAAAGAAGAAGTTATTTTGGATTGCAATGAGATGTCACGATCATGGGATTCGACTTTAGTGTGGCGGAGGGAGGTTGGACCCATTCTTTGCCGACTCTACCAAAAATACAACGAAAGACTAAAGAGGGACAAACATTGTCTTTTAAATCACCATTAGAAAATGTGGTAAAGTTGGCGAACAACTCAGCATGCTGGACGAGAAAACAACATATCCCTAATTATAAATTTTGTTTCCATTCTCACCTTTCTTTTGTTTTTTTTTTTTTTTAATTTATACTACGAATGAATGTCTTCATTTTTATATTATTAATTAATTTTAACAAGATTGTCATGATATATGACGGGGGATATTTTAATTTAATACTCTTGTGAGTGTGTATATATATATATATATCATTAAAATATATATATATATGTGATGACGTTTACTGTATCAATGATAATTTTAATTAGTTTGTGTCAGTCGGATTGATTCTGTAATATCAGTGGCCTTTTTCAGCGAAGCGGGGCAAACCGACATTGGCATTAAAGCCAATCGGCTGACGTTAAATCTGTACTGCATAATGTAAATAATATTTCAAATCTTAGCCGTTCGATTGAGCATTTTCTTTTTTTTTTTCTTTTTTTTTCATACTAGAACTGTGCGATAAAATTGTGACACTAAATTTTTAATTTTAATTTTTTTTTTTGGGAATGTGGATCAAATGATAGAAATATATTTGAATTTTTTTTTAGTAAATATATATTTGAGTTATTGGCATGGTATATTAATTATATTAAATATTAATATTTAAAAATAAAATTTATTAATATAATTTAAAATATTATAATAAAAATTCAAGTATCATAAAACTTTTTAAAAATTCAAGTGATAATATATGTCGTCTTGTTAAAATATTAAAAGACAATAATAATTTAAAATATTATAATAAAATTTCAACTATTATAAAACTCAGAGTATTTACATTTGTCTTATTAAATTTGTATAAAAATATTTTTTATTATAAAATAAAAACCCTATTAATAAATTACTTTTCTAAGTTTTTTGATAAGCAAATCAATAATTGATACTTGAATTATTATAGAAAATTTAGATAATTAATATAAAAAAATTATTATAAAAAATAATTGTTAGCCTGCATGTGTCACGCCCCGGATTTTCATAACCGAATGCCCAGGGGTGACTTGGAATTTATTTGTTAGGTATAAAAATAAGATGATAATAACACGCTCTCACACTCCAGAGTTTTCCTCCAAATTGGGGTTGACCCGTAAGAAAAATTTAAGATAGTCAAAATCCTATGTTTATCCCAAACAATATTCATAAGTCATTGGACTGAACCATTTGATGGGATTTCAACTATAGGGCACAAAATAAAGATAGAGAAAAATATTACAGAACCATCTAAGTGTCCCAACCACGCGATTAACATTACATACTAAATAAAAGCAAATTAGGTCTATGCTTAATAATTACAATCATCCAACAATTATTACAGGCCAAAAATAAAGTCCTCCGGCTCTGCGCAAGAAAGAAGAAAAAAATAGATAACTCTTCTGATGGAATATTTAAGAGAAATTAATCTCTTTCCAGCTCATCTTCTGTATCCCTGTGCTTAATATCCCGAAAAAAAAATATTCCCACAAGGGGTGAGCTACTAAAGCCCAGTAATCAGAATCTCCTAGGTGCCTATATGCAGTGGTTGTAATACTACACTGTATTAAGTGAATGTGTTTAGGTGGCATACTATTTATGCAACAATTAATTCAATAGATCTCAACTGAATAATGTAAATTATACTCACAATGGTTCGCTGAAACCGTCACCGTAACTACTATTTTACTTACATGTAAAATAGTTAAATACTGATGTACTGATGTGTGTACCACAATGAAGTCTGTGTCGCAGTGGTAGGGATCTCAGATTTAGATCTTCAAGGTCTCGGGATCAAACCCCGTAGCGATACAGGTTTCATACATACATACATATATATATATATATATATATAAAATATTAATCGAGAGGAATTAAATATAATTAAATAATTTCAACACATCATTCATACATAACAAGAGAGGTTGCTAGTCACAGTAAAATTTTTTTAAAGGAGTTTAATCTAAATCCTCCTAAGATAATCATACTCATATCCTCCTCTACCCCCAGCCTTGGGAACCAGTGACTTTACGGGCTTAGCATCCAATGCATACCAACGGTGTCACCTACCAAAAACCTAGCCGTCGCGACCGACTACCTGACTGGCCAGGTCAGAAGGGAGCATCTCCCAAATAAAATGCATGTTCCCATCTTCATCTAAAAGGCCATTTCTACCCACCCATCACCCCATTGCCAAAAATAACTTTAGCACTAAGTGCCTTAATTTCTTCTCACCCTTTTACATTCCAAGGGTACCTTGTATGGAAATCAGACATTTTTAATAACAACCGGCAATGTTCCCGGGTGATGAATCAAAAGTGGGATTATTCAGTCACAATCAGTATATATATATATATATTTTTTAAGCACTTTATTTAAATCCATAATTTAATAGAAATTCTCAATAAATCAAAGATTTAACATAGCCATCAATATCATTATCACAAAGGTAGGTACTATATGTAAATTAACAAGTAGCAAGTAAAAAAATTTAGAATACGAATTAGCATTTTAGTTAATTGTTTTGACAAGTTTACCGTACCAAATTTGATAAGAATAAAATTATTTCTAATGGTATATTAATTAGGCCGAGGTTGGTAGCTTAGTGGGTGGGCGACCCTAATTGCGATTTAAAGTCGCAAGTTCGAACCTCATTGGCTGCAAATCTCGATTTTTGCTTCTTTTACCTTTTATTTTATTATTTTATGGAATATAAAGAAAATAAATAGCTCTTTGACTTATATTTAATTTTTAGCAAAATTGATAAGTTTGATTTTATTCAAAATAATTTAAATAAATTTCCAATCATCATCTTAGTTATAGCCAAACCCTTATCATAGGTTTTTGGCTTCAAGATATCCACAAATATCCACAGAATTATTCCAATGTTTAGGAAAGTATTAAATGAGTTTCATTAAATTCACTTAATCATAAAAATATAGTTATATAACTTGCTAGGTTGACAAAACAATGCCTAAAAATAAATCAAATTTATTTAAGAAAGACCAAATGAGAAAAGAACAAGTCCATTGTTTCTTTTGGGCATTTTATCAAATACTAGCATTTTAGTTTGAATAAGTCATCCAACTATCCATGATGAAACTGATTATCTAAGTCAATTATCATCAATATTAGAGTGTCAAATAATACATAATATCTAGTTTAAAATAATTTCATATCAATAGAAATTATTAACATGACAATAACTAACAGAAGGAAATTGAAAATTTAAATAAATCTTTAAACATAATATTCTAAACAAATCCAAACAAGCATCAATTAAAGCTAAGCAGAATAGCAGCTTGAAAGAAAATTCATATAAAATAGAGCAGGACTCCAATATCTATAAACTTTATATCTGTAGAAATTAGACTTCAAGACCTACAACTTTCATGTTTTACACTTTTCAAAATTCTAAGGTCTAAAGGTACAAAAACAGCTTTGAATTCAGTTTGTTCAGAAAATATAATTTTACACGTGCTCAGTATTTTGGGCATAACTTTTGACTCACAAATCGGATTGATGCAATTCTTTTTGGGTTAAAAAGAAAACTGAAAGGGCTACAACTTTCATGTTTTAGCCGAATCCTAATTCCACCGTTTTAGAGATCAGAAGCACATAAGAAGTTACAAATAGAGAGCTGTTAGCATACTGAGTTACATCAGTCAAAATTTTGGCTTCCCTACCCCCAATATACGGGTATTTATTTTTATCACAATCAAGTTTCACACTTCAAACCAGAAAATGCATCAAATATATTTTAGGAGGTTCATCATCCTATCTCAATGAAGATATTAATGACCAAGTCTGAGAAGGAAAAATGAGTTAGCTTTGAACACCACCCAAATTGAAAAATTCCAAGCCTTTCTTCTTCCTCCAAGCAACACCAAATCTTCAGCCTCACTAATTAATAATTTATTATTATTTCTCTCTTATTTTCTTCTCTTTGAAGACACACAATTTATAGGGAGTGTAGAGAAAATTATTGGTGGAGAAAAAATCAACTAAGGTAAGATCATGCCTATACAATTGGTAGCATGATCCAAGAATCATGCTTACTTTTTGACTATCTAACCATAACATTTAAGAAAAGCATTGGGAAAGATGTATGGAGGTGGCATGATTCGGGAATCATGCTAGCTTTTTGACAAATTAAACAAAATTATTTAAAAGATGCTTTAAGTGTTTAAATCATGCTAGGTAAGTAATTTGGAAGAATGCTTTAAAGTCATCAATGTAGGGTCTTCTTTTTGACTAATTAGCCACCTAATTTTGAAAGATGGTCAGAGTGTATGGAAGATGGAAAATGAAGTTGTCAGGAAATAATTTAGAGCAACTATTCATGAGTCAACTCATTGAGTGATAAAGTGAGTTGAAATGAGTTGAGGTGAGTCAAAGAAAAGGGTTGACCCATGGGTTAATGGGCTTGGTTTGAACCAAATAAGTAATTGGGATAGGAAGTGTTTGGATAAAAATTTAGAAATTCTACATTAAACCCCCACATAGGGTGAAATTAAATCCGAAAATCTTTCCAACCAATTCTAAAAATTTTCAAATCCTCAATTTTCTAAATTTTTTTATTATAACAAGTATCACCACCACACTTAAGCAATTTAATTAAGAAAAAAAAATTCAAGTTATTACAACATGAATACTTGAATTAATATTTAAATTTAAAAAATAAAATTAATTAATATAATTTAAAATATTATAATAAAAATTCAATTATTGTAAAACTTTTTAAAAATTCAAGTAACAATGTCAGTTTTCTTGTTAAAAAATTAAAAAAATTAATTTATTAGTATAAAATAATTATATTGAATATTAAGATATTGAATATTTTAAAAATTCAACTTGCAATTGTTTATGTTTTAAATAAAAATCCAGTTCTACCAACTTATTAAAATATTTTTATTTTTACTATAAGAAAGTGGTCTTCATAACTTTTTTTTATTTAAGTATCAATTCAAGTATTCATGCAAATTAACGATTATTTTTTATAATAATTATTTTTATATTATTTATCTAAATTTTCTATAATAATTGAAGTAGTAATTGCTGGTCTATTTATCAAAAAATTTAGAAAAGTATTTTATTAACAGAATTTTTCTTTTATAATAGAAAATATTTTTATATGGATTCAATGAAACAAATGTAAGCACTCTGATTTACAATAGCTAAATTTTATTATAATATTTTAAATTATGAGTGTATTTGGTGTATTGAAAAACGCTTAAAAATGCTAAAACTCTCTAAAATCTTTAGAAATTATTCAATTTTTTCACTGTACGAATTACGAACCAATAAATTATCTCAAATTATCTCACTTTTTGTTACTCCAAACGGTCCTATATTGATAAATTTTATTTTTGAATATTTTAATATTCAATATAATTATTTTATATTATAAAAATTTAATTATATTGATAAATTATTGTCTTTTAAATATTTTAACAAGTAGTTAGACATTGCTACTTGAATTTTTTAAACATTTTACAGTACTTGAATTTTTATTATCATATTTTAAATTATGTTAATAAATTTTATTTTTAAATTTTAATATTTAATATAATTAATATATTTCCGTGATGTCATAAATTTTATTTTAATATTCAATATAATTATTTTCTATTATAAAAAAAATTATACTCATAAATTAATTTCTTTTAATTTTTTTACCAAACAGACAGATATTATTACTTGAATTTTTAAAAAATTTTATAGTAATTAAATTTTTATTACAATATTTTAAATTATATTAATAAATTTTATTTTTAAATATTAATATTCAATATAATTAATATATCATGCCAATAGCTTAAATATATTTCTGTCATTTAATCTACATTTCAAAAAAATAAATAAATTTTTAGTCTTACAACTTTGCCACGCAGTTTAGGTATGAAAAAAACAAAAACAAAAAAGTAAATAAATAAAAAAAAATCAATTAAACGGCTAAGATTTGAAAAGTTGTTTGCATTGTGCGGTGCAGATATAGTATCGGCGGACTATTTTTAATGCCAACATTAGCGCCCCCTTCTTTTTGAGTGATTTCTTTTTTGGTGCCGTTAGCGTAATGGTTGATAATAAAAAGACTAGTTTATCATTTTAATTAAATTTTATTAAATTAATTTCTATTTAAAATTTCATCTAGACTATATAAAATTTTTATATTCAAATCTAAAACGGAATTCAAAATTATAAATTGTCAGGTATTAACCGTAAGATTGAATTTAATCAAAGGTGATGATAAATTTTTGAAAAGATAAATATTGTCTTTTAATCAAATATACTTTATTTTGTAATATTTATTGGTTTTTATTCGTGGATAAAGGTTTTTTATCTCTTAATTTAGACAAAAATAAGAAATAATTTTTGTCCTTTTATAAAAATAAAGTAATAAAGATAATTATCAAAACAATTTTGAAATTATTATGAGTATTCATTCCTCCACTATAAATGGGGGTGGCTTGATGATTAAAGGTAAATACAATTTGAAGAGGTGAGTACAAGTAGTTAACAAGAATTTCAATAAATTAAGGAGTTCAACCATTCCAACAAGAAAGTTGAATTTTGAGATTAAGGGGCTATTTGGATTACAAAAATAATGTTAATTACAAAAATAAGAATAATTACTTTAAGTGTTTTGTGCTTTGGGGCATAAACTAGCGAAATGATATTCTCGTATCTTATATGTATAATAAAATAAATCATTTTAATAATAAATTATTATTTAATAAAATTTAATTTTTTTAATAAGTTCAATTATTCTTTTATAATATTTATTACAAATTAATTTTTAAATGAATAAAAAGAGTAAAAAAAGAATAAAATTTATATGTACATGTGTGTGTATATATATATGTATGTATGTATTATTATATCCATTTTTTTTTTTGAATTTAAGGATATTTTAGTCTTAGTAAAAGTGTATAATACAAAAGGTTTAACTATTTACCTTATTCATCCAATTTTTTTTAATGATTTCCAAACAAAATCTTTTTTAAATAGGTGAGGTGGTTAAAGTGTTAGGATTAACATATAAAGAGATAAATTATAAATTAAATATAATTAAAAGAATACTAGTGTAATTAAGACTTCACAAAAATTTTAAGAATTAGTTATTAAAAGAATTAATTTTTTAAAAAATATTAATTTTCTTTTCTACCAAAGCTAAGCCCAAACCATGGTAGAGTAATTAATGCCATGTTGGTTACTTTTTACCTGCCTGTTAAGGTAAAATAATTTATTTTGACTAGAAGCATGGTAGAGGTGTTTAATTGATAAAAAGTTGGTCAAAAATATAATAAAAATAAAAAAATGTGATATAAAAGTGATATGTTAATTAAAAAAAGTATAAAAATTAATTATAATTGATAAATTTTGATAATTTTTGGTATCCACTAAACAGTAAGAAGTTGGAAAAGTGAAAAAGGTCATTTTAATTAATGGATTAGTGGACTTTAACGTTGTAGGGCGTCTACATTCAGATGTCGTATTGTTGGGCCTTGAGGAGAAATTTTGAAATATTCAAGCTTCTGCTTGGAACCACGTGTGCTTTTCCCCCCCGTAATAAATATAAATAAAAATAAATATTCTCCGCATTCGAGAATACGGACGCCACCTGTGCCAGCACTGCCCTCCACACGTGAAAAAGCGCCCCACTGTTGAAGCTCAAACCCCGAGAAGGCCATGCCGCCGTCCAATGTTGATCAGACGGCCAAAAAGCACGCGAATGTAACAGCTCACCACCTAAATAAAAAGCTCACCTGATCGACGGTCAGGAAACTCCAATTGGCAACACGTGTCCCTTCCTTCTTTGCTTTCATTCTCTTCCGCGACTTTTGCCGTAGAAGGTAGAACACTGAATATTTCCCCACGAGGATGTTGTGGCACGTTTGGGTGGATGGAAAATTGGACAGAGAGAAGTTGAAAAGAGGATAATATTTCATTTCTATTGTTTGGTTAGAAGGAAAAATGAAGAGGAAAGAAAATGAGATAAAAAAGTGTGTGAAAAAATGAAAAGTGAGTCGCACCTATTTTTATTTTCTTAAATTTGAAAAAAGAAAGACAAGAGAAGAAAAAAGAAGAGAAAGAAAAGAAAGAATAGTATGGTAATTCGTAAAAAAATAAAAAAAAAAGTAAGACTCATATTTCATAAAATAATTTTTAATTTAAAAAAATTATAACATATATATATTTATATATATATTCCTCTATTTTTTTTAATTTTTCCACTCAACTAAATATATTTCCTTATTTTTATTTTTCCTTCCTTCAAAATTTCCTTTCTCCCAAACGAACCATTGAAATAATTCTAAACGCGAATACCACACGTCTCAACCGACGGTGGCTACAGACAAAGCGAAAAGGCGAAGCTAGCGTCACTGCCGACAGAGACCGGTTTGAACATCGGGACCATGGTTGAACGGTGGGTCCTACTGAAAAGCCCGGAGCAGCCTCCACGTGGTTTTTCATTATCTTCGACCTTTGCAGTAACAATATGCCGCTACTATAGCCCAACTTTAAGGCAGACCAAAGCCACTAATATTAATCGCATATATATCGATTTGCCTTTCCCTAATTCCGCCACTCTTCCCTACCTTCAATGCTCTCATCTCACTTCCTTAGTGATAGATATACGCACTTCTTATGCATATATGAACTGATTGATCTTTGTGCTTTGCTTCTGTACAAAGCCACCCCCAAATCCCAATCTAGGACCCTCTTCCGATCGGTCTTTGGTCTCGCCAAGGAACTTTCTCGTACCCAGTTTGTCTCACTTTACATGTAGAAATACATATATACAAGTATACCTGTCAAGCTTTGAGCTTTGCCTCTGGGTTTAGCAATGGTTTCTCTGGAAGATTCTCACTCCAATTCCAGTCGCTTACCCACAACGCAATCCTTTTACAGTTTGTCTTATGTGTCTTCCGCGAAGATTCAGAGGTCTCTGGGCCGGTCCATGCGCACTATCCGGTCCAACTTCTACGAGACCGACCACAGCTGCTCCTTCGCCGGCTCTACTGCCGACAAATCTGCCCGCGCGTCTGAAAACCTCACCGATTCGGTCATCGACTTGCGGCTTGGCGAGCTTGTGGCCCGGAACAGCCAGTCTGTGAAGTCGTCTTCTTCTGAGGATGAGTTTCTAGACCTCTCTCAGGCATTCAGCGAATTCTCGGCTTGTAGCAGCGACATCTCCGGCGAGCTGCAGAGGCTCGCGAGCATTCCGGCCGCGCAAAATACGTTGGATCGAAATCCGGAAGAGCCCGAGGTAGAACCGTGTATGGGGTTTCTAGAGCGCGAGAGCTTCTCGACTGAAATTATTGAGAGTATATCGCCGGAGGATCTCCAACCGACGGTCAAGATCTGCGTCGAGGCCCTCCAGTCGCCATCGATTGCCGTGAAGCGATCGGCGGCGGCGAAACTGCGACTCCTCGCGAAGAACCGTTCCGATAACCGAGAGTTGATTGGCGAGTCCGGCGCCGTTCCGGCGTTAATTCCGCTGCTCAGATGTACCGATCCATGGACGCAAGAGCACGCCGTGACCGCTCTATTGAATCTCTCACTATACGAAGCCAACAAGAGTCTGATCACAAATGCCGGAGCTATCAAATCCCTAATTTACGTGCTGAAGACCGGTACGGAGACGTCTAAGCAGAACGCAGCTTGCGCTCTGCTTAGCTTGTCGTTGATCGACGACAACAAGATTTCCATTGGCGCGTGCGGAGCGATCCCACCGTTAGTTTCGCTGTTGATAAACGGGTCAAATCGGGGAAAGAAGGACGCGCTGACGACACTGTACAAACTTTGCTCGGTGAAGCTAAACAAGGAGAGGGCAGTGAGCGCTGGGGCGGTGAGGCCGTTGGTGGGACTGGTGGGGGAGCAGGGGACGGGGCTGGCGGAGAAGGCGATGGTGGTGCTGAGCAGCTTGGCGGGGATACCAGAGGGGAAGGCGGCGATTGTGGAGGAGGGGGGTATTCCGGCGCTGGTGGAGGCGATTGAGGAAGGGTCGGCAAAGGGGCAAGAATTTTCTGTGTTGACTCTGTTGCAGCTGTGTTCAGACAGTGTCAGGAACAGGGGTTTGCTCGTGAGGGAAGGTGGGATTCCCCCTCTGGCGGCCCTTTCTCAGACTGGCACTGCTAAAGCCAAGCACAAGGTATGTCTGTGTTTCGGTTTATTTCATATCATTTCATTGGTTATTACATTTACTCCTATCCTATGGTCTTGTTTGCTTCCCTAAATTAGATTTTTTTTTTTTTGGTAATTAAAATTAGATTACTTGTAGAGTTGATTTGCTCTAATTTTCACATCATTTTGGTGGTTATCAAATGGTTTTCCTCCACCTTCAAGTTCCATTTCTTAAACATATATGAGCTTGCAACAAGGGGAGGTTGTCTCGTATGCTAGATTAGATTCAGAGTGGAATTGGAACACAAGTGACCTTGACTTCCCTTTGTTTATCCCAGCATTTTTAATTTGGTTCCGTTGGAGAACTAGAAACCTTTGGCTGGAAAAAGAAGATGATCAGTGGTAGTCTCATATGTCTAGGATAGTTGTGTTTTGATTTTTGGCTGCGCAAACTATTGTTTAATTCAATCCGACAGGTAGACCAGCGGTTATTGGGATTAACCGTAAATTCGGATGTTTTAAGCTCGAATTCTGTTGACTACTACCTTGTACCTTGTCTTGCCTGGTGCTAGGTGCTAGCGTGTTGCTGGTGGCTTCAAGCACCCCTTTTTACCTGTCGGCTACGCGGTTCGTTAAGGGCTGCAATAAACCGGTGCGAGTTCCGGATTATCAAAAAAAAAAAAAATTATTGTTTAATTTTTAGTGGAAATATGTTTATGAAATGGGAACCAATCCAATCCAAACCGTTAAATCTGTAAATTAGCTTCATTTTTTCCTGGATTTCATTTGGGGTTTAATCTTTGGATGATGGTGAGGCATAGCTATCATCCCACTGTTTATTAACCAAGAATTGGATAATAATAAATTTATTAAATGATTGTCAAAGGTAGGTTTAAGAGTGATGCATGACAAAATATTTGCCAAATGTTTCAGGTCAAATATGTGTATAACGAATGCTGTATAATGTTACTAATTGTATTCGACTGTTTAATTTTCAGTGATTTTGATGTGTATTTGTTGCTACATCCATGTTCCAATTCAGCTTACCATGTTCATGAACATCCCATAATTTTATTCTATATGTATCTTGTGACCTACTTTGATCCATATTTTGTTGGATTTACAGGCTGAGACTCTTCTCAGGTATTTGAGGGAACCAAGAGAAGAGGCTTCTACTTCAAGTCCTTGAGAGAGAGATTGGGAGAGGTATCCCTAGTGAGATTGAAATTAGTGTTTGGTTTTTTTGACTGTATATAGGAAGTAATTTGATGGGTTTGTTTGTACAGAGAGGTTGAGAAAATTGGAAGTTTGTGATTAAGAAGAGTGATAAAGTAGTGGGAGAAGCTGACCCTTTTAAGTTGTATGATTGTGTGACTAGGTTTTTGGGGGTTTCCTTTTTCCTCTGTTAAACCATTGTTTTTTGCTGCAAGGGGAGAGGACTTGTCTGCCTGGAAGGTTGTGGGTGGGTTGATGAGGGTTTGGGTAATGTTTTGTTTGGATGATCCGAATTCTACTTCTAAAAAAGTTCCTAGTTTTTATGTCTTTTCAAATTTTTGGATTGATGGGAGTATCAAAAGAGATTATATGTAATAGTACCAACCAAGGATAATAAATTCTGTGTATATCTACTGTTCTGCTTGTCATATATAATGTATTGAATGGGTGGACACAAAATGAAGGGAAACTTTCAAATCGGCTAGAATATTAGGAAGATCAACAATTGAGGACTTCTAGAAAGAAGTATAGATCAATTGGGCTTATATTGGTAGGCAAAAATGGCGACTTGTCTTAAATTAAATGTATTTTTCAGAGCCCTGATTGAATCATTCCGAGACCAAGAAAGTAGGAATATATTCACAATTAATTTGGTGGGCTGGGATGATGCGTGCGGAATTCGGAGGGCCATATATGGTTGTAGTTGCAGTCACTCAATTATTTGTGTCGGTAGTAGGCTCTGTTTGGCGAATGGGTTGGGGGGGATGGGGGTTGTATGAAATTCCGTGTAGTTTTTTTTTTTTTTTTTTTTGCCCGGGGGGATGAAGTTGGGAAGGGTAGGTTAGGTGCACTGCAGATAGTTGAATCAACCTAACAGTGCATTGTACGGTCTATTGTCCGGTGATCTAACGGTCTGCGGTGCACCGGACTTACCCCCAACTGGGATGGAGTTACAGTGGTGTGCCTTAATTTCATTAAGGAAAAGGGCATTGTGGGAATTTTACTGCCAACCCACGAGCCAAACATGGCCTTAAATTAAGGTGCATTATGGGATTTTACATTCCAACCAAATTCCACCACCCAACCCACGAGCCAAACATAGGCTTAAATTTATTCTGGGCGGGAAAACAATGATAGGGAGGGGGGTCCCCTAAACATGCAAGTCTTTGGTGTAAAGGGGTTTGATCCCCGGTCTGTGTGTGCGTGTCCCACCTACCTGTACCAGGCATGCTAGCATTTATGTGGCCAGAGGGATGGAGAAGCCCTTACCTGATGGTGCGTATCATGTCTTTCTTTTTCTTCCCCTTTCTGTCGGTTGTAATTATTGGTGCATTACTGGCATCATGTCTTGCCCTCCCCACGTTCCTTTTCCTTGTCTAATGATTATTATATTAAAGGAAAATATTTTTGATTAGAATGTTTTTACCAAAAAAATTAAATTGGTTCTGAATGATGTGTGAATTAGTCTAGCACTTTGTTTAGGCTAATGTATTTCATGTGTGTTTGAAGCGTAAAAAGTTAGTAAAAATTGATACATGTAATAATTTTATAATTCATACAATGTGTAAAAAGTTAGAGTTTTATGGAAATTTATAAAGAATTGTGTAGCTCCAAACGAAGATTTTGTGTGTGTGTGGTGATAATTCTTACCAATTGTTATGTTTAGAATTAAAGTAAATTGTTATGTTTAGAATTAAAGTAAAATTTTATGAGTTGAATTTTATTTCATTTTATAATTTAAAATTTGAGATTTATATATCATTTGAAATTTAACTCAAAACGATATAATTTGACGAGAATTGATTTCTTTTAAGTCATGTAAATAAATAGATAAATTTATCTTTATATATCATATTTATAATATTTTATAGGGTGAGTGAATTTGCACTTTATGTATAGTCTATTGCACTCCACTTGATTAAATTTGATATTTATCTTAAATCAATTTAATTTAATTTTTAAATTTAAACATGTTTTTTAAATATAAAATTTCATTAATTAAATCAAATTAATTCATTATTTTAAAGTTAAATCAATCTTAAGAGAATAATGTTTTTAAATGGAGTGTTATAGTAATTAAAGTAATTGATTTATAATAGGGTAATTCTAGTTGTACAATCAACTTAAATTTTTATTCATGGATTTGAAATTACGGGATGTAATACTAATACATGAAAATTACTCAAATATAATTTATTAGTTTAGACTGGAATTTTAATAATTTATTTGAGTAGTTTACCCTAATAATATGTGATGCATTTGAAATTATTACAAAAAAGAAATAGTTATTTAAAATCTTTTTTTCCAATGGATAACTTTACTACTTAAGGAAGTCATTTTAGAAAGTAAGAATATCACTCTTTACTAATAATTATTAGTAAATAATTATAAAAAATGATATATCATTGTATAAATTAATGCTACTACTCATATTCTAAATTCTTTTAACTATTCAAACGGAAGCTTATATTAAATGGTTGCTTTCTACACCGAACAAATTCAACTCCATTGAACAATTGCTCAATGTCTTTATTTTTTTAATTATTTCTAAGTGGTGCTAGATTGTATAGAAAGGTTAAAATGAGTTGACTCGAACTGAGTTAATTTTAATTTATTTAAACTTGTTCGAACTATTTATACTGAATTTAAACTTAAGTTTGGTTTAAATTTTTATATAAACTCGAGTTTAGTTCGATAAAAAATAATTTAAACTCGAATTCGATTTGCGAATAATTTAATTAGAGCAAAATGATGTCATTTTAATTTAAAATATAATAAATAAAATATTATAAAAATTATAAATTATATGACAAAAAAATATAAAAATATTATAAAATAAATGGCAAGCAACGGGACATATCTAGTAAATCTCCTAATAATTATCGGACACAAGCATAAAATAAGCCTGCTAGCAGCATCTCACGAGCAAGGGAGCGGTAACTCAACAGATCATTCTTCAGCTAACAAAGCAATCAGGAACTAGAAGAACATTGATAGGTGGAGTGACTCACATTGCTGCGCAGCGAACGACGTCATAAAAAGCATCAGTATGGAGTCATTGAAAGGGGACATACATTACGATCGCAAAATATAATAAAAAGCTTTCAAATAAAGACTAAAATTTAAGTTTCTTGACACACCTTTTTTAGAAGTGTCAAGTAGCAATTCCAAGCATTTATACTATAGTATGATCAAGAGAAATATGAGTGTGTAATTCATGCATAGAGAAATATGATTTCACCAGTTACCTCTATGTCTATATTTAGTTCATACTCACAATGAGCTTGATTAACACATTTGAATGGCTATAACACAATAACATCTATCTCTAGAATGGTTTATCTCGAGCATCTGAAAAATGACTCAAAGTTATATTAGCGTGCTTGGAGTACACTAAGTTAGATTGAAATTAAGAATGCATTATCATAATTATTAGTAATTATGTCACTTCTTGCAAAACTATGAGTTGTAAAGCTACTCTTAACCCGGATTGAAGAACTCAAGTTGTTAATAGTATATGCATTGATTTATAAGTGAGTGACACCTTTGAACGGTCATATCGCGATATCTCAAGCATGATTGTTGGGGCTCTGGAAGTTGCAATCTTAAGATGATTATCACACTCATTTGAGAAAAAGTATTCCCTTGATTCAATCCATGGTATGATCACTGGAGGTATATTGATTTTTTTTAATGTATATGTATTTATATATTATTGACAAAGTAATATTTATTTTCAAAAGATGTAAATAAAATCAAGTTAATTTAATGTTTATTTATGAATATATGTTTGTGGAGATTTGACTATATGAAAACTAATAGAAGGGGGGTTTCATCTTAATTTTTTTTAATTGAGAGTTCAGCTATCATCATTTAGTGGAGTTGCTGGTGATTTTAAGGATTACTCTATTCATTAGGGATTAATGTGCAATAAAGTAATCCTTATTAACATAGAAAAGAGAGACCTTAGAGAGCCCCTTCCTTACACAGAAAGAAGTATTGTGTTTATATAAGATCACTGTAAAGGTAGTCGGCTAAGTAACCTATCCCGTGTGCTGTACTTAGTTAGTGGGGGAAAAAAGTGGGAAGAAAGTTGTCTTTAAGTTCACTACTCATCCCATTAATCTTATTGTGATCAAGGAAGAAGAATTTTAGGCTTTCGAAACTTGTTTAAAGGTCAAACTTCTCCCATTGTTTAAGGTGTGCAACCAACCCTTACAAGATGAATATCTTATTCTTGTTCTATGAATAAATTAAAGATCATGAGATAAAAAATTTTGAAATCATTTTTTCCGCTATGATTCTTATTCTAGAACCTTCAATAGGATCCTTGAATTAAGTGTGTCATAAGACACCGAGTCATTGAAACTATAATGATGGCATAAGATCAACGGTGGATCCAAAAATTTTGTTGAATGGGGGTAAAATTAAATAAAAAAAATAAAAAAGTAATAGAAAGTGTAAAATAAGTTTTTCATTAATTTAAAAATTATTAAACATATTTAAAAGGAAAATTTTTAAATTCAGTAGGGACGTTTTACATATTATGTTTTAAAAATAATAAAAAATTTATATAATATCTATCAACGTTTTTCGAATCTAGTGGGGACAAATGCTACCTCCCCGAGGCGGGTCCCTCACAAAATCCACCCTTGCATAAGATCGTTGAACTAGTAACGGCATGTGATCCTATTTCAATAATCCAATTTGGACTGTGTTTGGTGTGGCTTAAGACACCAAGTCATTGACCTATTTATGGTCCTGCTCCACAAACAAGGCGTGAGATAAGACATAAGCCCCCAAACTAGGTATGATATAAGGTACCAGACCCCCAACTGGATGTAGCATAATACACCATGTCAAACTCGACTTACGTATAGGACACTGAATCAGGCTCATGTATAGCATGAGATACTGAATCCCAAACTTGTATTGCTCGACTGTTGCTTACTTTTTTTATTTTATTTTTTAGTTTTTTACTTTATTGTTCGATTTGATGATTGTTTTTATTAAAGAATGATTGTCCTTCATTCCCTTTGCCTTTTAGCCAAACAGAAATTGGATTCTTATCTCTTTCATTTCCCCACCCACTTATCCTTCCTTCATTTGAGGTGTTACTAAATCAAGATTCAAACTAATTAATTTAGGATGTCCTTTTTCTTTACTTGATCGTTGTACTTAATAAATTAATTTTTCAGCTTGTTTAGAGTAAATCCCACTCTTGATTAAATATTTTAATAGGTCGAGTTTGGATTAAATTCGTTAAATTCAGATAAATCTAGATCCAATAATAATAGATTTGATTTAATTCCAAAATCAATCGGTCCGATCCTATAAGTTCCACATTTGATCCATTTACTTGAATCGACATATTTTGAATAATATGTTTTATTTTTAACCATCATCTTATCAAATAAAAATATATATTTTTATTCAATATATATGTATTCAAAAATTATACGTTATTGCAAATGAATAAAAAAAAATACTATGATCATATGATTCAAAAATTAGGCACAACAGGTTTTTTTTTACCATAATAAAGAGGTTAGGAAGAGAAAAACACTAAAATAGAAGCAAAATAAACTTATTTACTCAGATAAAGTTAAAAACGTCAGTGCTACTAACGTTTTCTAAAATTTTTAAATTTTTTTAGGAGAAGACAACAGTCAATAGTATTAACATTTTCTATTAAAAAAAAATTCAAGAGGATAAAGTTCTACAGAATTGATAAGACTTCTACATATTATAAACATAAACTATTATAATAAGAAATGAATAAATTACAAATTACAAAATAATAAGCATAAATATTTAAATTTATCCGATTTATAAATTAATAAATTCCTAGATAAGTATTTAAATTTATAAATAATTAATATGTATTTAAATTTACAAATAATTGAAAATAAAACTCGTAAGTTTGTAATTCTATGAGATGATGTCGATTTTAATTTATTTATTTATTACTACTTTTGTATATATACAAATAAATGCTATTTAAAAATAATATCTTATAAACATATAATAAGTTTAAAATATTATTTTATTTTTAAAATTTGTAAAAAGACATTATAACACAAAATAATATTCATAATACTAATATTATTTAGTAATTTTTATTTTTTAAGTTCTTTTGTAATAAAATAATTCTCTTATATTTCAATTTTAGCTTTGATAAATAAAATAATATTTTTATAAAATAATGTTTTAAAATTATAATATCTCTATGAAACATTATTTTTAAATAGAATTTTTTTTTTATATTTAGCAAAGAAGTTATAAACAAAAGAAAATATTAAAATCTACGAATTCTACCTTCAATTGTTTATGGATTTAAATAGTTATTAACTATTTATAAAAATTTAAATATTTATTCATGACTTTTTAAAATTATGCATAAATACTTATCTCACTTTTATATGTTGTACATGAATTTATAATTTGTGGAGCTTTATCTGTTATAATTATGAGTTTATATGATTATTCTTCTATTAGAAAATATAAATAGATTTAAAAACTTTAATAGTATTAACGATTTTGACTCTATTATAGTAAACAAGTATATTTTGATTTTATTTTAGTATAATTTTCTCTTCCTAACCTCTTTAATATGGTAAAAGGTACAAGTATTGAGAAGTACGTTTGATATATATATATATATATATTTAAATGCATAAATATAATTGATGGAAAAAATGCAATTTGTGTGGGGGATGCTCGACTGAATGCGTGGCATATGTCTGTCATGTCTTTATCATCTTTCACAAGGAGCATTTGAAATTTTGAGGACTCGGCCGCTAGGGCGACAAATCATTTTTTTGATTGGAAATGTAAACTATATAAATTATATATATATATATATATATATATGTGGAGGCTAAATTTGTTAATCTTAATTTATTATTTCAATAAATTGATCTTGTATATATATTTTTAAATTAAAATAAACTTTTATTTTTAAATATTTAAAAAATTTTTACTTTTTATTTTTAAATATTTTATTATTAAAAATAATAAATTTGATGGACCAACTAAATTTGAATTTTTTACATCCAATGAATTTAGATGATTAAATTAGATGAATCTGATGTAATATTATTGAATTTGAATCGAATTAGATATGAATCAAATCTAACCTATTTACGGGGCTTCCCTTGACATTCCTTTTCGTTGGATAGCTCGGGTTGATAAATTAAGGTTGTGGGCGTGTTGAATTTTTTAACCAAGGTCTAGAAAGTCACATCCTTCACATCCTAATAGTATTTGTACCGGATATATTTAAATGTTTGTCTTTCGAAGAGATTTTTTTTTTCTATGAAAATATATTTTTTTTGAAAGGTTCCATGAAAATATCATAATAAATTAATTTTATCAACATAGTATTGAAACATTAAAAATTTTCAATTTAATAATTTTAGTTCTTAATAAACAACATTACCTAACTTTCAACATGCAATTAAATTTTATTTTTTTATTAGATAGCACTAGCAAAAATCCTGCGTTTTGCTGCGGGTACTTGTATTGTAACTAAGTTTTTCATCATTAAAAAATTGAATATATACAATATGTATAATTAATTATTATGAATAACTAATTATCATGAATTTTAAATTTAACTATTAAGTAAATTTGAACAAAATCAAATTAACATCATATTTTTATTCACATGTATTTTAAGTTTTTTCTTTTTATGTTTTTAGTTTTTTTGTTTAGATACTAATGCTATTTTTATATTAAAAATTTCAAGGGTTATTAGCAATTCGACATGTATTCTATTTGTGTTTTTCTTCTTTTTTCTTTTTTACATTTTGTATTTTTGTTTGGAAGATCAACATGTATTACATTTTTTTTATAAGTTTGCGATGAATTATTTTACTGTTGTTAAGAGTATTTAAAAAATTGTTGGTGGCTCAACACGGTTGGCATTTTTTTATTTTTGTGTTTTATTTTTTGTTTAAAATACCGATATATATCACACTTTTTTTTTATAAATTTATAGTGAATTATTTTGTTATAAATTAAATATTTAAAATTTTTAATTGTTTAAACATTGCATATTTATTACATTAAATATTATTCTACATTGTATAATCTCACTTTGTACCTATAGTTTTAATTGTAATAATTTTTTATCAAATCAAATTTGTCTAGATAATCTCGTATTTTTTTTCTTCTTCCTTAAAATCATAAATTTTGGAAGAACTGAATGGCTCTTCCGAGAGTCTCTGCATATTATTAGTCAGCGGTAGAAATTTTTGTCTTTTACTTATAATTTTTATTTTTTGGATTATTTTGCAGAGCAATAAAAGTGAAAGAAGGGAGACGTGCATACAAGTTATGCCCCTCGTATTTTCATGTGACTTGCATTGTTCGAGGCATATTTTTCTTTTTGTCAGACCTTCTCCGTCCATTGCTTATTTTTTTTAATTGTTATAAATCAAGTTAATATTTGACCCAACTACGGTTCATTTCATTGTGATATAAAATATTAAAAATTTTTAAAAATTATTTACTTTTTATCTCATCACACAAATTATAAACACACAAATTATTTCAAATTATTTCACTTTATTTTATTTTTGTTATTCCAAACTCCCTTAAGCATAGTAGGGATTGACAAAAGCCCCGTATCATTCCCTTATGAAATTTTATATTTCTCACATATTAATAGTGTAGATTATCTGCCTAAATATTTAAATTCTTGAACAATTTATGATCTTATTTCCGTTATTGTTCCTGTTGTAGAGTCTTTTTCCATTCTAATTTCATTGGTAACAAACATGACATAATAAGTTTGTACTACATAGAGAGTGTGTTTGGAGTGACAAAAAGTGAAATAAAATGAGATAAAGTGAGATAAGTTGTGAGTTCATAATTCATACAGTGAGATAAAAAATAAATAATTTTAAAATTTTTTAATATTTTTCATTATTTTTCAAAATTTTTTATTACTCTGAACAGAGCCACAATATTATGAGATTTTTCTTTCATTTTTTTCTCCTTCGGAAAACGTGCTTACACTATTACAATCGGTAGGGTGAAAAAAAAATGAGAGGCAGAATACTTACTTTTCCTTTCAATACAGGGGAGGTTTGGATGGTAAAAAAATATAAAAAAATGAAATATAAAAAGTTTATATAAAAGTGATATAAGATGAAATTTAATTAAAAAAAAATATAAATAGATAAATTTTGATAAATTTTGATTAACTAGACACCTCATAATGGTTAGTTTAGAAGGGGAGATAGTAGAAAATATCAAAATAAAATCAAGGCTATCATAAAAGAAATTTTGTCAATGCTATTGATGTTTTTAAGGGAATTTTTTTTTTTTACCACAAATTGTCAATAACATTGATGTTTTCTTGTGAAAATTTTTTTACCAGAAGTCATCACTTTTCTTCTCTCTAGTCTTCTTGCCGAGTCAAACTAAACCTAATAGCAAAATGGCGAAATCGCTCCCTACATCTCCTCCGATTACAAACTTTGGCCAGTGGTGATTGACAACTTAGGTGTGCGAAGAAGGGATGGTTCCAGGTGATTACACAAATTGGACGCGTTTCCCAGTGATTGCTTTAATTAGATATCTTTGTATGTTCTCGGTTGAAGGACTTTTAACTTTCCATGTTCCCGGTGAAGTGCAGCAGAAAATGGCACGTAAAAAAGAAAAAAAGGAAGGAGGAGGAGGGAGTTGGGACATAGTTGAAGACATCGATGTACAGCAGAGAAGGATAGGCTTGAGGCGTCAATGGCATTGACGTTTTCAACCAAAGATGTCGATGCTAGTGACTTTTTTGGCCTCTCCTTTTTTTTTTTTTTTTTCATGAAAACGTCAATGCTGTTGAAAATGAAGTCTTCCAATTTATCTATATTTTGGTAAATAAGTATTTTTTAACCATTTATCATTTATTTAACTTCATATTTTTTTTAGATAAGCCTTATATTTCTTTTAAGATATTATTTTTTAATTTTTTTTATCATTTGTCATTTATCATTTTTTAAATAGATTTTTTTATCATTAATTTAAAATATATCTAATTTCAACTTTTTTTTAATATATCTTTTAATCAATTTCTAATATAAGTCTTATCAAATATTCTAACCTCAAAATTTTTAGGTACACTTTATTCTCACCTGGTACTTTTCTATCTTCATAAACGATCACAATGTCTTTCTACATACTATTTATACTCATCAGACATAAGTTTTTAGAAGTTCTTTGTAGTCTAAAATGAATATCTAATGACTTTTTGTTCTTTTTTGTTTTTCTTTGTTATGTTTAATATAATTTTTCGGCAGTAAATTTTACTATTGGAACTGTTGACCATGCCAATCGGAAATACGCCCGTCAACCTACCGAACACAAAGGAAAGAAAGGTTACGGCCGGAGTGAATGTCTCCGACTAAAAAACCCTCCGATACTTAAGTTAGCAGGTGGCTCGTGTAAAACTTTAAAGAAAATGCAAAGAGTGAAATAAGTTGGCAATAGTCAGCTTACGTGATCATGAAGTTCAATGTTCTATTTATATCATGGCAAAAATAGATAAAATGAATAAATAAAATAGTACATGTGATACGGATGTAATCATACCCTCCCATGATTTTCTCCCTTTGTTCTTTATTAACTTTTCACTTCTATTTTAATGCTCCATACTCTCATTAAATGCGTATGGTGGTTAAGTGCGGCAGTATAGCCGAAATTCAGCTTTCAAACTGTTTACCTGTCACATCCATCAGTCATTTGTAACGAAATGAACTAATTTAGTTCTCTTTATGGTAATAAACACATAGTTCATTGATTACCATGGGGCATTTATGATTACATAGCCCTATTAATGCTGTGGGACCTATCCCTAGCATTCATTAGCCGCTAGGCAGGACGTCGAACAAATTTATTCTTGGCATGTTCGGCGATTGCCATGTGGTAGCATGCCATTCCTCACGATCATGACATTCAGAGACGCCCAGCTGCTCATCATGTAAGCCACATGTCACCATGTTGAATGTTCAGAGAGAAGCCACGTGTCAATCCAAAATGTTCGACATAGGGCCATGTGTCACAACAAAAAATGTTCGGCATAGGGCCACGTGTCAACAGTAAAAATGTTCGGCAACGAGCCACGTGTAACTACCTAAAGAATGTTTGGCAAACCCCACGTGTCCCAATTTTATTCCACCCAACATTTTGCCCCTACTCTGGTTGGGAAAGCTTCATTTCCCAAGCAGAGTAGTAAGTAATGGGTTCCTTACCTCTCTAGTCCTTTCAGTCTTTTCACGCACTTTATTGTTGAGCTACCGTCTGGCGGGTTTTGCCCCGATTGGCCAATTTCTTTTATTAATAATGGCATGTGTCGCGTCTCCTCAGCTTTCAGCGTGGGGCGCCGTCTGCACAAAACCCTAGAGCTGCAATCCCATGACATTTATGACAGAAATTCAAATAATGGGACAAAAATAAATGCAATTTTTTATCGCCCATCCCGTTTGTCAAATTCTTGTTCCATGTGCACATATACATATACATACACATATATATAAATGCGTATCATTTTTCTCCATTTCTTCTTTTTTGCGAATCTAGCTTTCAGACTCTCCTCACTTTCTCTCAAGTTTTCGTCCTTCCTAGCTTTCATCTTCCTTCCTCTGTTCAAAATTATTTTCTAGGTGAGTTAGTTTTCAAGTATTGTAATCTATTCCAACAACACCATGGGCAAACTAGCTAACGAACTTAGCTCTGAAGAGAATATTAAGGCTTTTAAAGAGAAATACAACATCCTCCTCAATGTGGGAATCAAGCTCGCCCGTGAGGGGGATCGAGAGCCAGGGGAGTTTCCTATAGTTGCCATTATTGAGGGAGGCCTTAGGTTCCTTATGCACTTGTTTCTTCGCTCTGTAATGAGCATCCTAGATCTTGGCCCTAGGAACGTCACCTATAATTTTTATAGGATAGTTAATGGGGTCATAGAAATCAATAGGCGATATGGGTTCCACATCTCAGAGTGGGACCTTCTCTATTGTTATTCTATCCAGAAGGTGAGGAAGAACGAGAACAAGTGGTATTTGAAGTCCCGGCCGGATAAAGCCCTAGTTCACATGCTGCCCAATACCATTAAATCGGAGAGCGACATGTGCGTGGTAACTAGTCACTGGACACACGATCCAGATGAAGACCACTTTCTAACTGTCCCTTTCGTTTCGTTGGGCCCAGGTCAGTCGACTTCGAATACTATCTGTTTTTGTTCCCCACTTCATCTTTCTCTTTCTTGCATTGAACTAATATCCTGCTTTGTTCATTTTGCAGCCGAACAAGCTAAGAAGTCTTGGGCCAGAGGTCTTTGAGCAGATAAGGTCCACCTCGACCAAGTGTTCAAGTTCTTTGGAGGCCCAGAACTTTATCCGCTCACCAAGGTCGTCCCCATCCTCTTCAACTTCGAGCCAATCTACCAAACTTTCATCGCACTGCTGCAAGGCTTCGCCATCAGGAAAGCAATTAACAGGTTGTAGTGGTGGTTTAGGGCGTCTACCGAAGAAAAAGAAAGTTTCTACTTGAAGAAACATTCTGATTGGGTGCCACCACCGCTGGTTGTAATCTTTTCGGTGACTCAAACGGTTTCTAGCCATGACATCGAGTCCCCAAGGCCTGCCAAACAACCCTTTAAAAAAAGGAACCTTATTCTTTTAGACGTATCCAGAAATTGAGGAGGTAGAAATGGCTCCTAAAATTAATTTCAAGAATCTTGCTCAAGAAAGAGTTAAACAACAAGAGGTCGAGGATGCGAAAAAGAGGGCCGAAGAACGGAAGGCCATCGGCAAAAGGAAGGCAGAAGAGAAGAAAGCCCCTGAAGCTACCAAGGCCGAGCAACTTTGGCAAGTCAAAATAGAAAAGGGCAAAGAACAGGAAAAAATCAATCAAGCCAAAACCTCTAAAGCTCCTACCCCAAAGAAGTCGAAGATGGCCGATGCAAAGGAGGTTCACATCCTCGAATCTCCACCATCAACCGAAGTGCCTTCTAAGAAAGACGCTATCGAACAAAAGGGGGCACAGGTCGAAACCTCTAAACAAGATACTTCTCTCTTTACTTGGCCTGTGCCTCTCCAAATTGAATATCCACCTAACCCAATTTTGTGACACTTCTCCTTTCGTCCCCCCGAATCCTTATCCCAAGCCTCCTATTCCTAAACGGAAGACCCTTTACCATGTAGGACATAGCCTTCAATCACCCTGAGGAGTATTTAAAAGGAATACTCCCCCCTTGTGATGTGTAGAACATGAGGAAGAATAAGCTGGATGACATTTACTGTACCCTGATGAAGAACGCAATCTGTGTAAGTACCCCTTCAAGTTTTCATCATTTCTTCATAATAACTTCCCTGTCAAATTTTCTAACCCTATTTCATTTTCTTCAAACTTCTTTTTACACAATGGAGCTCATTGCTCGAAGCGAAGCCCTCCACACTAAAGCTGAACTGGACGAGGCCTACATTAGGGCAATGAGGGAAAGAATAGAAGATATGAAGAAGGAGCAGAAAAGTCTCCAAAAAAGTAATGAAGCCTTAGAAGAGGAAAAGAAGAAATTAGAAGAAGAAAATAAAAAGCATGAGCAACAGGCCAATTCTGCCCTCGCCCAGGCTAAAGCCAACAAGGTCCGAGCAGAAAATTTAGACAAGCTTCTCATGAAAAAATATGAGAACCTGCTAGAAAAAATTAGAAAACTAGCCAAGGTAGAATTGGACCTATCCTCCTCAAAGGCTGAGCAAGAGAAGTTGGCTAAAGACTTTAAAAGCTCTAGGGCCGAGCAAGCTTTGTTGAAGCAGGAAATTAAAAATCTAAAGATCGACTTAAAATGAAAAGTCGTGCCTTGGTGGAAAAGGATGCTACTCTCCGTGCTGTTGAGGAAAAGGCTAAGATGGAGGTTGAAGCCTAGATTAACGATTGCGTTGAACAGATGAGGGACGCTCACAACGAATACTTTTTAGAGGGTTGGGAGGTAACTATGAAGAAAAACAATATCGAGCACACCAACCCCATCTACACTGAGGTCCTATATCTAGATCCACATCGCTCGGCTCCTCCTTTCAGCTTCGAGCGCTAGCCTCAGACCCCTTCCATCCAAGTATTTGATAAAGACATTGAAGAATGTGAGGTCGAGGTGGAGAGCTCCCCTAAGGACACTACTTCACAAGGAAACAAAGAGATAGAACTTGTTGTGGAGAGTGATTCTTCAAAGGAGGGAGAAAAGTGAGCCCCCCTTCTTTTTTTTTATCTGCTTGACTTTGAGAGCTATATCAGACTTTGTAAACCTTTGATTTGAATGATGGAATACTTTTGTTTTTCATACTGTTCGTTCCTTTGTTTTACATACTGTGCCTTTGTTTCTTCAGAACTGATAATGCACTGCTAGAGGAATACTTTGATCTTCTAACTGATATAGCCATAGGAGGGGCTGCTAAGGAGTATATTGAAGTATTTGCGGACGAGATAGCAATGTGTAGCTTTAATAAATACTAATTCCTCCAGTTAAATTTTATTGTAACAGACTTTGTTATCTAATATCAATGTAACATGTAATCCCCTCTTGTACTTATGAAACTATTCAATAAAACTTACTTAATTCCACTTTCCCCACTTCCCTTGTAAATAACTTACTATTGAAATGCTCGTGACATATGATTGAACTTATCGATGAAATATTCATGCTTATGCTTATGCTTCTATCAGTCTGCTACTGACCTTAACTAAGATTTCTTTATGAAATGATCAAGCTTTTCAAAAACTATACACAAAGTTACTCCAAATAATAGGCTGCTGACGTTAAGTGATTCAAGCTTTCAAATAAGAATGGCATAGCTTTAAAAACATGAAGGAATAACTTTCCAAATACCTCAATGAGCTTGGTAACCTTTTTGATTTGCACACAAAGTGAGACCTTTTGCTTCTTTAAACCAACGTTGTGCCCTCTTGAACCAATATTTGGGGTGACCCAAATGTGGCTACTTTTTTTTTTTTTTTTTTTTGTACCAACACTCGATAAATCGAGCGTGGCCCATTTTTTGAACCAGCACCCCAGAGGGGTGTGGCACCTTTTATGTACCAATGCTCGGAAAGCCGAGTGTGGCTCATTTTTCGAACCAGCACCCAAATGGGTGATTACACTTGAAAAGTGTAATTACAAACTCCACTTTTGGATAGTCATTGATGCATTTAAGTAGTTTATTTTGAAGTTTTATCATTATTTTATTACTTATAGTATTTATTTTCTTAATTGCAGGGAAAATAGCAAAATAAGTGAGATTAGCAGAGATGAAAGTGGCTGTCGAGGAGAAAAAAATGGTCCGAAGTTCAAGATGGTTGAAGTGGTGTGCAGCTGAAGTTCCAGCTTGACACCCTGTCAGTATTTTGACTCTATCTTTTCACTCACAATTTGGATTGACCTGATTCTTTTTCGAACCAGCACCCCAAAGGGGTGATTACACTTGAAAAGTGTAATTACAAACTCCACTTTTGGACAGTCATTGATGCATTTAGGTAGTTTATTTTGAAGTTTTATCATTATTTTATTACTTATAGTATTTATTTTCTTAATTGCAGGGAAAATGGCAAAATAAGTGAGATTAGCAGCGATGAAAGTGGCTGTCGAGGAGAAAAAAATGGTCTGAAGTTCAAGATGGTTGAAGTGGTGTGCAGCTGAAGTTCCAGCTTGACACCCTGTCAGTATTTTGACCCTATCTTTTCACTCACAATTTGGATTGACCTGATTCTTTTTGGGTTGGAAAGAAGATTCAAGGGGCTACAACTTTCGTGTTTTAGCTGAAGCCTGAATCCATCATCTTTGAGGTCAAAATCGCATTGGAAGTTAAAGACAGAAAGCTATTAGAAACAAAACTTGAAGAACAAGGTTTCTGTGGTCTGGACCCCCTGCCAGATGGTCGGGACAGTTTGCTAGGCACGCGTGGCTTAATTCTGTCTTTTAGGGTTTTTTTTGCAACTTCTATAAAACCCTTGTTACATGGCCGACTTTAGGAGACTACTTACATATTCTCAGCATACTTTAGAGAGTTTAGAGAGATTTTATTATTGTTCATGGATGTTTTTACGTGCTTTCGAAGCAGTCATTACGTTCATTTCAGCAGTTGTCATTCATATTTCTGTTTCAAAGTTCCTTTCAGAGTACGTTGTATTTCGTTTATTTGATTAATGATATTGTTTGGATGTTTCATTTAGTAGATCAAATGAATACGCATGTTTAGTTTTGTTTCTTTGCTTAATAATATTGTTTAATTGCTTGATTATTTAAATCCATTAAATATGTGTTTGATGATTGTTTTTGTTTCATTTGAAATCATGCTAGCATAGAAACCCTAGTTCTTGATTCAATGAATCAAGGAAGGGTAGGTTACTCTGATCTATGGGATGTGCGTAGACCCTTCGCATGGTTTGTGAAAACTTATGCGTAGGGGTTTGCAACTTTTAAACCTAATTCATTTTGTTTCATAAGCTTTCGAAAACGAAAACCTTTGACTATATTCTCTGTAATCACTGATAAAGGTTTTCGATTAAAATTTTCTCAATATTTTTTGAACGAATTGAAAGATTAGATTTTGAATTCAAATCTGATTTGGTTTAATTCAGAAGCTTTCGAAAACGAAAACTTTTGACTATATTCTCTGTAATCACTGTTAAAGGTTTTCGATTAAAATTTCCTTAATATTTTTGAATAAACTAAAAAATTGAATTTGAATCCGAATTTGAATGGGTTTGTTTGAAAAGCTTTCGAAAACAAAAGTTTTGGACTATATTCTTTGTAATCACTGGTAAAAAATTTTGATTAAAACTTTCTTAACAATTTTTAAACAAACCCTAACTTAGGTTTAAACCCAAGTATTACCACACATTCCATAGTGAAGACGTAAACTACCCGGAATTGAAAGTTGGATCAAGAACTTCTTAAATCTTATTATTATCATTTGAATTGCTTTCATTTGAATTAATTGAATTGCTTACTTTGGAATTTTTGGGTTAAATTATTTTCATGCAAGTTTAAATTAGAAAGAATATATTTTAGTTAATATTTAATTTCTTGAAATTTAAAATCAGTTTTTAATTGCTGAAATTCCGTTATTAAGTTGTTTTTAGTTTAAACTTTACACTTCCAAAATCCTAGAATTTAGTTTAATAGATTTTTAAACTCAGTTTACATTCAAACTTAGGAACCACACTTTAACCTAGAAAGTGAAAAACATAGGCTCCTTATGAATTTGACCTCAGACTCACTGAGTTAAAACTACACCGCACACCCTTACACTTGGGGGTTAGTTTAGACGAACTATTTAGAAGCGGTCAAGTTTTTGGCGCCGTTGCCAGGGAGCCAAAATTTAGTTTTTAAGTTATTTTTATTTTAAAGTTAATTTAATTTTCATAGATGATTTCTGTTTCAAAAAAAAAAAAGTTCAAAATTCAAAATTTTCATACCGTTTCAATCCAAATTAGCATTCTGTGGTCCCGACCGTCAGCCCTCTGGTCCGGACCACAGTGACTCTGTCTAGCTAGTTTTCCTAGTTTATGAATAGTTGGATTCGAGGGGAAGATGGGAGATTAAGGTGTCCTGAACCATTAACTCTTCCTTTAGAATTTGAAATTCCTTTAGAAGAAAATCAGAACCCTAGACTTCCTATTCCACCTTTAGAGATGGCTGAAGAACAAGCTGTTGTTGCTAGTCGTTCCATGAAAGATATCTTACAACCAAAAAGGCAGACACCTGAGTCTTGCATAGTTTGGCCAGAAACCAAAGACCTTTCAACTTTAAACATGGCATGATACAATTGTTGCCTATTTTTCATGGTATGGACTCTGAAAACCCATACGATCATTTAACTCGATTTAGGAACATTTGTGTCACCATCAAGATCAGGAATGTTCCATAGATTTAGTATTTCTTAAGCTTTTTCTATTCTCTCTATATGATAAGGCTGCTAGATGGTTTAAATTTTTACTATCTAATTCCATTCGCACACGGGATGAAATTCAAACCAACTTTCTTAAGAAATTCTTTCCTCCCCATGGAACTGATGTTATACATCATCAAATATTGAACTTTGCTCCACAAAATAGTGAAACTTTCTATCAAAGTTAGGAGAGGCTTAAAACTCTCTTGCATTCTTGCCCACACCATGGATTTGAAGTTTGGCGTCTAGCTAGTATCTTCTATAGTTCATTAATGCCAAACTTTAAAAAATTTGTGAAAACAATGTGCAATGGGCAGGCTTATGATAAAACACCCGAAGAAGTTTTTGAATATTTTGAATTCTTGGCTGAAAATGCACAAACCTGGGATATCACTGAACCCTAAAGCTCTCAAACAGCCAGCTAGAGGTATGCACCAGTTAAGTGAAACTGATGACCTTAAGGAAAAATTAGCAACCCTCTCTAGAGAAATAGAAACTTTGAAGATCAAAAAAGACCCACAACCCATAAGAGAACTAGTGGCGGATGTCTACTGCATACTTTGTGATAGCCAATCCCATGGGGCAAATAATTACCTTAACCTCTCTATTTGTAGAGAGGTTGTGCAAGGCCAACTATCTAGTGAACTCCCAATACATGCCATAAACCAATACCGCCAATCATATAGAGGATAAACTTTAGGAGGAAATCCTTATTCTGAGACTTATAATCCAGTAGTGAGGAATCACCCCAATTTTAGTTGGAGAAATGAGGGAGCTCAAATTCCAAACCCTATCATGCACCTCATTCTTCAGTTCCTCAAGTCTCGATGCCTAATCCAGGAACATCTCAGAATGTGGGACCATCCCATGCTCCTTACATTCTGCCAAATAGGAGATTCACAGAAGAAACACTTCAACAATTCATAAATGGTCAATCTACGCTTTGGGCTCCAAATAATAGAAATTTGGATGATATTAAGAGCCAATTGACTCTTTTGACTCAAACACTAGTTACACAACCAAAGGGTCAATTTCTGGCTCAACCTTGTCCAAACCTAGTAGCCTAAGCTAAACAGGTTGAAGGATCTTCTAATATTCCTGGGAATGTAGAACAAGGCCAAAATATCACAACACTGAGGAGTGGAAAAATTGTAGATAAAACCATCCCCCCTTAGGAAGGATGAAATGAGTAAAGAGTTGAAACCTAGCTGTGTGGTAGATGATAGTAAGAAGGTAGGGAAAGAATCAATCATAGTTGAGGAGTCCACAACCGAAGAAAAAAAGAAAAAGGAAAAGGAAGAGGAAAGGAAGAGGGAAAGAAGAAGAACCCATGATAGTGCCTAGGGAATATGTTCCCAAAGCACCATTCCCTCAAAGATTTTGAAAGCTAGGAAAGAAGCCCAAACAGCTGAATTGCTAAAGGTATTCAAACAAGTGAAAACTAATATACCTTTCAATGATGCAATTAAGCAATTCCCTTCGTATGCTAAATTTCTTAAGGAATTATGCACTGTAAAATGGGGCTTAAATGTGAAAGAGAAAGCATTCCTCACTGAGTAAGCAAGTACCATAGTACAATGTCATACTCCCCCTAAGTATAAAGACCCAGGATGTACGATATCTTGTTATATAGGAAGGTATTATATTAGTAGAGCACTGCTGACTTAGGAGCAAGTGTGAATTTGCTCCCTTACTCAGTGTACGAGCAATTGGGTTTGAGTGAAATAAAGCCTACCCATGTGACTTTGCAACTTGTAGATAGATCAATTAAAGTCCCATGAGGTATAGTTGAAGATGTACTGTTGCAAGTGGAAGATTTTTATTTCCCAGTGGATTTCATAATCCTAGATACTCAACCACTTAGTAGTTTATCTACACCTAATCAGACACCGGTTATTCTAGGACGACCATTCTTAGCAACATTGAATGCTTTAATTAACTACAGGAATGGATCCATGAAAATGACTTTTGGTAACATTGAGTTTGAAACAAATATCATTCATGTTACCAAACAACCAAAAAGGTGCCTGATATACAAGAAGTAGATTTAGTAGAATCTATAGTCCAGGAATACGTGGATCGTGAATTTGTCAAGGATCCTTTAGAGAAAGCTATTCGCTTTAGCGAGGAGAATTTGAATTCCACGTTATCAAACCAAGTGGTTGTTTGCTTTGATTTTTTAGGTGTCAAGGGGATACTAGAAAACACTCAACCACATTCCATGTTCACATATGCAAATAATCTTGGGCTATATTTGTGGTTCAAAGATCACTACAAGGTCATACATTCTAGTGTTCTCTACATTAGGACCATACTCATTCTTGGCACCTCCTAGACTCGAGGAGAATATTTTATTCCTAAAGCTATTTGGTAAGGCTTGGGAAAGATTAGGAGTTGGATAGTATATTTTGCATTAACCCTTCTATATCAGTAGATTAGATTTTATTTATTTATTTATTTTGTTTTCTTTCTACCTAGATTAAATTTTAATTTTCTTTTAGTTTACATTTATTTGTTTATTCTAACATTTTATCTCATAGAAGTTTTATTTTTCTTTATACAATTTAATTCAAAGGAATAAAGTGCTCAAGTTCTTTTATTTTCTTCAAATAAGGAAGCTCTTGAGATAATATCCTTCTTATCTCTTTTATTAGTTTTGCACTTTCAATTGTACTTCGCATATATAATTGTTGTTGTTGGGAATACTGTAGAATCTAAGTTGGGGGATGTATTGGGTGATGCCTTAAGGGCTTGAATAATGGGTGCATGCTTAGTTTAATTTGTGCTTGTTCTTATTTGTTTTTTTTTTTTTTTTTGTGGTTATTGTTTCATGCTCATCATCATGCTCACTATTGCACACTACAGACCCATATATGCATCATGGTTTTCACATTGAGGACAATGTGAATTTTAAGTTGGGGGGTAGGGTTTGCATGATGACCTTTATGCCAAAATTGAAAATTTAAAATTTTTTAGCATCCTTAATCTTGAATATATGAATTTAGCACATTTGAACCTACATGTCAATCCTTTTTGGTTTGGTTGATTGTGGAATTGAGTGAGAAAGTGATGAGTGAGTTTTGTTCAAGTTTTAATAGGAAACTTTGTTCAAGTTGATTGTATAATGACCTTGCCTTTGGTTTCTTCTTTTCGTCTTTCTCATCCTGATCTGCAGGTTTATACCAGACGGAGGGTAGTTCTAGATCCAGAGTCTATCCCTGATGCTTCAAGCACTTCACCTTCTCCTGTCTTGTCTTCAGATCCTGCTCCCGAGCAAGACCTTTGTGACTTTGATCTTCTAGTTGCTCTGCGGAAAGGTAAACGAGCTTGTACTTCCCATCCTGTATCTAACTTTGTTTCATACACAGCTTTGTCTCCTTCATATTATGCCTTTGTTTCATCATTGTCCACTGTCTCTATTCCTAACTCTGTGTCTGACGCACTATCCCATTCCGGTGGCGTAATGCCATGGAAGAAGAAATGTCAGCTCTTCAAGCCAATGATACATGGGACTTGGTCACTCTTCCTCTTGGGAAATCCACAGTTGGTTGTCGTTGGGTATATAATATCAAAGTTCATCCTAATGGTGCAGTGGATCGGTTGAAAGCAAGGCTTGTTGCCATAGGATACACTCAAATCTATGGTCTTAATTTTTCTGAGACTTTCTCTCCTGTGGCCAAGATTACATCAGTACGTCTTCTCATATCTCTTGCAGCCACCTTTCACTGGTCCCTTTATCAGCTTGATATCAAGAATGTTTTTCTCCATGGTGATCTTGCCGAAGAGATGTATATGGAGCAAGCTCCAGGTTTTGTTGCTCAGGAGGAGACTGGACTTTTGGTTTGGAAGGTTTAGTGATGTTGTGACAGAGTTTGGCTTAATACGTTGTGGTGTTGATCATTCTATTTTCTACTGTCATTCTCCTCAAGGAAAAATATGGTTGCTGGTCTATGTGGATGACATTGTAATCACCGGTGATGACACACAAGGAATTCATGATTTGAAGATATTCCTTCAAACTAAGTTCAACACCAAAGATATGGGTCTCTTGAAGTACTTCTTGGGCATTGAGATTGCTCAATCAAGCATGGGCATTGTCCTTTCTCAGCAGAAGTATATTCTTGATCTGCTCTCTGAAACTGGTATGTTAGGAGCTAAACCAGTGGATACTCCAATGGATCCTAATACAAAACTGCTAGCAGACAAAGGAAACTTATTGGAAGATCCTAGCAAATATCGCAGATTGGTTGGGAAGCTTAATTATTTGACAGTCACACGGCCGGATATCTCATTTACTACAAGTGTAGTAAGTCAATTTCTTGATGCACCACGGACCAGTCATTGGGAGGCGATTATTCGTATTCTAAGATATCTAAAAGGTGCACCAGGATGTGGTTTATTGTATAGATAACGGTCATACACTTGTCCAAGGTTATACAGACACAAATTGGGCTAGTTCACCAACAGATAGATGGTCTACTACTGGGTACTATATTTTTGTGGGAGGAAACCTAGTGTCATGGAAAAGTAAAAAGTAGACGGTAGTGGCAAGATCAAGTGCAGAATCTGAGTACAGGGCTATGGCACACACTTCTTGTGAATTAGTTTGGATACGTCATATGTTGACAGAATTGGGAGTTCTTGGATCCCAGCCCATGGACTTATTTTGTGATAATCAAGCAGCTATCCATATTGCAACTAATCTAGTGTTTCATGAGAGAAAAAACACATTAAAGTTGATTGTCACTTTGTGAGGGAAAAGATTCTACAAAATGTCATCAAAACAAGTCATGTGAAGTCTGAAGATCAGTTAGCTGATTTGTTCACTAAAGCTTTAGAGAGAAGAAGAGTGATATATATTTGTAACAAGCTTGGAACATATATATGCTCCAGCTTGAGGGGGAGTGTTAATGTAGCATTAATATTTAGAGTTAGTATAGTATTAATGGTTAATGTATCTGGACACTTTGGTAACCGAATGGTCACCAAGGTAAGCTGTATAGTCTTTTACTTTTGTGTATATAAATCAGTACACACTGATTCATGGTTGTGGAAATAGTTCATCACAATCTTATCATGCATAAAATTTTTTCAACTTTTTTGGACCTTCTAGACATTCTAATAAAAAAGATAAAAGCTTGCAGAGTAGTATATATATTATCATAAACTTAAGGTTAAAAAAAATTACACTAAACACGTCATTATCATGAACTTTTTTATTCTATCTAGATATATGAGGATAATACATACTAAAAATCATTAAATATTTTTACCACTAGACATGCATTTTCCTTCCCCTTACTAGAAGAGCTTGCCATTTTTTTCCTTTTACACATCTTGTTTGCCTTAGTCTTTGCCTTTGAAAAATAAGTTTAAAAATTAATGTCTTGCTATTTTACCTTAGAATAAGTAAATAACATAAATATTAAAATTATTAAAGAACTTACCATTGGAAAAGCATTTTCCTTCCCCTTTCTACTGTAGCTAATTTTCTGATTTAAAAGAACAGGTAAAAAATATAGAGGCATATACTACTTCATATTTATTATATTAATACAGCACCTTGTTATATTAAAATAGTAGTCCTACCTCACGAATGCGGATAGCATTAAAGTTTTGTTCATCACGAATCACAACGCCTACATTTTTTCATGCAAAAATTAAACTTTTATATAAAGGCATTTGAGAGGGAATAAATAGATAGTAATATAATTTTCATACCATGTCTTAATTTTTTTCTTTTATGAATGAGTGTTGTATACACAAGTTATCCCTAGTACATTAAAAATTGATAAAATAAAAGCAGTAAATAGATTATAATTTACCATTCGATATACTTTTACATCCACGTGCATTTTAAATAAAATAAGCAAAAGTACATATTAATTGCAATGAAAACTGAGCTATTTAAGAAATTTTAACTTACATGACAAAAAACTGTGACGTCTTTCATGATCACAAATTGCTATAAGTTAATTATGTTGCAACCTGAAAATTCATTAAAATAAACATTAATTGTGAAAACAAATACTCATTTATATTTTATCAAATAGCCCTTTTAACTTACCAACCAAAGCAAGCTACTATTTGAATAATGTGTTGAATTACACATATAAGAATAATAATACAAAAATAACTTAGCAACCAAAGCAAGCTACTATTTGCTTGTGCCTAAAGGCACAAAAAATAATTTTTATAGAGGATGGGATTTTAGTCATAAAAACAAATTAATAATAATATTTGTTGTCATTAAATAAATTTTTTTCACCAAAAATTTTTAATCTACGTAAAAACACATCTTTTGATTCGACATTTGTCCTAGTCATCACTAAAACTTCGCCACATTATTACTTATTATCTATATCGATATTATAAGGAAGGATAATTGATGTGACACTCAACACGTAATTATTTAAATATTTTTTTTAATAAAAAATTAGTTACCACAACTAGTTAAATATAAAAAATAAATGATTAAATTAAACATTAATTTTTATTAAAAATAAATATTTAAATTAAAATATCAATTTTAATGTGCTGAAAACTTAAATTTTAAATACATATACTTTTACACTTTTTTATAATAAGAAAGTTTAAAATTTTGAACTTAAAATTTTTTCAAGTGTTGCATTTGCTCAATAGTCAAGATTATTTTTTTTCTCTCACTCTTCCCATATTTTTTAATTAAAATTTTAACACATATATTTTACACTATGTGTCATTTATAATGAGAAAGTTCAAAATTTTAAATTTAAATTTTTTTTTAACTATTGTATTTGCTTAATAGTCAAGATTTTTGTTTTCCACCCTTCTCATATTGTTTTGAATACTTTATTATATAAAATATTTTAAATTAATATTTTTAAATTAGGAAGTTTAAAATTTGAATTTAAGATTTTTTTAACTGTTGTGTTTGCTAAATAATCAGGATTATTTTTTTCTTACTCTTTCATATTTTTTGGATACTTTTTATGAAAAAGATTTTGAATTAATATTTTAGAAAATGGAATAATATTTGTAGAAAATAAACATTTAAATTAAAATTTCAATTTTAAGGTGCATAAAAGTTAAATTTCAAATACATACACTTTCACACTTTGTATCATCTATATAATAAGGAAGTTTAGAATTTTGAATTTAAGGTTTTTTTAATAGTTGAATTTGCTCAATGGCTAATATTATGTTTCTTTTTCTCTTATTCTTTCCATATTTTCTTAAATACTTTTTATATAAAAGATTTGTGGAAACAGCCCCTTGCAAATGCAGAGTAAGGCTAGGTACAGTAGACTCTTGTGGTCCGACCCTTCCCCGAACCTCGCGCAAGATGGGAGCTTTTAAATTAATATTTTAAAAATGTAATAATACATTTGTAATAAATAATAAAATTTTATACCTTAATGATTTTTATTTTTATAGGTTATTTTTACACTCTTTTATGTTTTGCCTTATAATTTTAAATTTAAGTTATTTACAAACCAAATTATATTTCTGTACTTTCAAGCACAGACAATTGCTAGTATTTGTAATAAATAATAAAATTTTATATCTTAATCTCTTTTGATTAATAATTTTTATTTTTATTGGTTATTTTTACAATTTCTTATGTAAGTTTATTTTATAAATTTAAATTTGAGTTATTTATACGGCAAATTATATTTCTGTGCCTTGAGGCACAGGCAATTGCTAGTAAATTTGAATTAATGCAGTAAAACAAATATTAATATTAAAACAAATACTCATTTATTTTATCGAATAGCCCTTTTTAATAAATTAATATTACTATATTGATTTAAATCTTGAATACAACTGAGGACAACTTGGATCGTGGTTAACAGCTAGTCAAGCAAAATTAACTAGAAACAAACTATAAAAGTGGCTATCAAAATAATAAAAATAATAAAAAAATGATTCAATTTGTACTATAAAAGTGGATTCATTTTGGTAAACATATACAAGGAATTACTAAAAGCAGTTATATTAAACTAAAAGAAGAAAAAAGTTAACCAAAACGCAAACACCCTTCAAATGTATGGCAAAACTCGAGTTTAAACAATGGCTAAACTTTTGATACTAATTTGGAAATTGGGAAAAATAATACTAAGAAATCAATAAATTAACTTAATAATACTAAGAAACTAATAAATTAACTTACTAGTCAATGAATGATTTTAAGAAAATAAAAAAAAACTTGACCAAATTGTAAAATATAGAACTAAGATTTATATTCAGTTCTTGGGCACCAAGATGACAAGAGTATGAGGGTTTAGTTTTACCTTTCAATTACATATACATGTATTAGGATCCACACAAAATTCCTAAATTCTTTCACATCATAACTCCCAAATTCATTAGGATTCACACAAAACCAAGAAATAAGCTAAATTAACCCCCCCCAAAAAAAATAAAATGAATAATCAAGAGATTTTATAGGGTTTGCAAATAGTGGTGGACCCGAAAAATTCAGTCAGTGTAGGCCTAAGTCAGTGTAGCCTTTAGAAATCTAATAGGTAAGAAGAGTTTTGCCCCTAAGGGGTGAGATTGTAATTTCGATTTCAATTAAAAATCATGTGAAGGGTCAAGAGAGAAACAGAAAGTTAATACCCACTCTCTTGTCCGTGAGATATACGAAACAGTAGAAAAATAAATTATATACATATATATAGAGAGAGAGAGATAGAGAGATAGAGAGGAGCGTGGCTTGTAGCTCAGTGGTTAAGAGCCTTTCCTGCCTGCTCATGACTCGAATTCGAGTCTTCTCCCTCTCCCTTATAAAAATAAAAAATAAAAAAAAAACTTTACCTTTCAAAAAGAGAGAGAGAGAGAGATAGAGCATAGCAACAGTTTTGATGCTTTAATAGAGAAAGAGACAGAGTAGTAGTTGAACTAGAAAAAGTGAAGAAATAGCTTTAGTCAAGCAAAGAAATTGAACTGAATGATAACGATTCAAGCTACTACTACATTGAAAACATTGATAAGGTGGGTCAACATCGAAAATCTGGAGATACTTTTTTTGTAAAGCATTAGAATTCATACGAAAGCAAAGAAGCCCCCCATCTTGCCCACCCTAGTCGTCCTCGCCCCCATATCGCAACTAGAGCTCGCCATAAGAATCCGAAAGTACGCCAAGCTCGCCGCCCTAATGCTCGATAGTGCCGCCACAAACTCCACCACCGATCTATACTCCTACGCTACTACTTCTTTGCAGTACACATGCCAAGTCAATCAGTCGCCATGGGATGTTATCTCATTTCCTTTCATATAAAGAATTTCTTTTTTTTAAATTTTAGCGTCGGCCTTTGCCTACCCTCGGCTAAACGTGAGTCCACCTCTGTGTGGAGATGGGGAAGCCTAGTCCTTTTGTGTGCATATGTATACGTGTGTGCAAAATTTCTATATTTCCATTACCCAAAGTGGGTTAGATCATATCAATAGCCTGTTCCTTTTTCCTTCTTTTCTTTGTTGTCTAGTCTGATGGGAAACCAACCAATCAGTTTTGTTGAAGGAAACCAATTAGCTTTGTTGAGATCAATAGCCTGTTGAAGGAAATCAATCCGTTAGTCCGCTCAGTGTTTCTAGGGGGGAGAGAGAGGAGAGAGGTGGCACAAAGAGAGAAAGTGAGAGATATATATCTATATAGAAATAGAGAGAGAGAGAGAGAGAACCAACAACGATGACTGAAGTAGCAGTGCAACGACGATGGATATCCGGTGATTGCAATGCAAGCAAGGGAGAAAGAGAAAGATGAGGGGTTGGATTGGAACAAAGAAAGAAAGTGAGAGAGAAGGTTTAGCTGCAAAACAGATAGAGAAAGTGAGAGGGCTGCAAATTGGACAGTGCTGTTCAAGTGCAAATTGGGCAAGAGTTTGTGAAAGAAGATTTGATGTGTATAAATTTGAACCATTTATTGAAAAATAAAATTTAATCTCAACTGTCGATTATAGTTTGTGAGAGGGATATTTTTTAAATGAGTTATATTTTATTATATAGAGTTTGTGTTTTATTAGGTAGATAATTTTTTGTAATAACGATTACTGTATCCAATGATATTTTTAATTAGTTTGTGTCAGTCGAATTGATTCTGTGGTATCAGTGGCCTTTTTCAGTGAAGCGGGGGTGCTGACATGCATTAAAAGGCAGCTGACACTAAATTTGTACTGCAAAATGCAAACAACTTTTTAAATTTCAATCGTGTAATTGAGTTTTTTTATTTTTTTAATTTTTCCATACCTAAACTGTGCGACAAAATTGTGAGACTAAAATTTTATTTATTTATTTATTTATTTTTTGGAGGGGTTAGAATATGGATCAAATGTGAGAAATATATTTGAGTTATTAGCGTGAGATATTAATTATATTGAATATTAATATTTAAAAATAAAATTTATTAATATAATTTAAAATACTGTAATAAAAATTTCAACTCTTATAAAATTTTTTAAAAATTCAAGTAACAATGTGTCTCTACTTGTTAAAAAATTTAAAAAAATTAATTTATTAGTATAATTTATTTTTTATAATAAAAAATAGTTATATTGAATATTAAAATAAAATTAATCACATGATAGAAACATATTAATTATATTGAATATTAATATTTGAAAATAAAATTTATTAACATAATTTAAAGTATTATGATAAAAATTCAGGTATTGTAAAATTTTACAAAAATTCAAGTAATATTATCTGTCAACTTGTTAAAATATTCAAAAGACAATAATAATTTTTTTTTTTGTAATTAAATATAATTTTGGATTGATAGAAAAATAAAATTACATTACCTTGTAGACATATGCCTGTGTTACAAAACAAGAAAGTTATAGTTATTACAAAAATCTAATCCTTCTTTTGGCATATTACTAAATTGGACAATTGATATGGCCATTCTAATTCCTTCCAAAGTGTCTTCCTTTTAGACTTGTTTGAGCCATTGCTTGCTTAAGCTTTGCCTTTTTCTTTCTTTGGGTTTTAGAGATTGTAAGTTCCCAATATCAGTTACCTCGTCAATTGAGGAGGAGGGAGTCTCCATAACATTTTCATTGTCCAAGTCTCCAAATAAGGGAGTGATATCCCCAATTTTTGATTGTGGAACTTAAGTTGCCAAAACAGGATCTTTTTCTTTTTGGTTGATGATGCACTGAATTTTGTTGCTTGCTCCAATGATCATCTCAACATTTTTCTCAACAAGTTTGGAGATCGTCAGAGGAGGGATAGACAAAGGCCTTTCATCACATGACACGGCTAGACATCCAAATTTGTTGCTCAGTGCAACTACCCTTGAGCATTCGGCCATTTCTTTGGGAGCCCAATTTCCTTTGCTAGCATCCACAATATCTTCTTCAGCTGAATTCTTACTTGAATTAATCATATTAGGTGACTGTACATTTGGGTTCTTCACAGCTTGATTCTCCACTACCTTAGGGATAGGACGCCATTGTTGTGTAGTAGTTTTTGGACAATTGATGGTTTTGTGCCCAAATTGATTGCAAGAATCACAACGGGTTGGGACCCATTCATATTCAACAGCTTGTAGGAAAGAGTTCCCATCAAAATCCATTACTTGTATAGATTGAGAAAATTCGGAACTCTTGTCAACTTCTATGCAAATTCGGGCATATGCTAACCTTTCTATAGTGGCTGTCATTCTATCCGTGAATAGAGGATTCCCAATTTGGCTAGCCAATTTGCTAAGTGTTTTGGCCAAATTAGCTGACCAAAGATGGAGCTTAAGGTTTGGAAACTTTACCCAAATTTGAAGCTTATCAAGGCTAGCTCTGTCATAAGAATGAGAGGATGATCATGGCTTGAGAATTAATGGCTTGTCATAGTAGCTCCACAGCCCCATTTCTAGCACCTTAAGCTTAGCCTCTTCATCTTGAAAGTTGAAAATGAAGATTCCAGGTTTTAGGATGAACAAATCCACACAACCGAATGGCCTCCATCTTCTATCAATGAATGATTTCATGAGCTTAAAAGGAGGTCTTGCACCAATTACATATCCCACAATTGCATTGTTCCATCTTAGCAGCTCGTTGGAGACTTCTTCTTGAGTGATTGAAATCATTGGGACCGAGTTCTCCTTTTTAGGTTCGGGAGGAAAATATTCAAGGGAAGTTCCGTTTGCTTTGATTCTATTGGAGTTGAATAGGTGAGACCAAGAAGACTTCGGGTTAGCAAAGGTTTGGCTTGGTTCATTTGTAACTAGCTGGTTTGGTAAGGATGTCTCGGTTTGTGAGTTAGGCTGAGAATTCTTAAGAGGTGGGAAGTCATTTTTAAGGTGGTCAACTAAGAAGGCCGGCTGATTTTGAAATTCAAAATGAGTAGATGGGTAATCAAGGGCATAAGACGGTTGATATTTAGATGGACTTGGGGCATTAGCCTTTGGTTCTTTGGGTAGGTGGGCGGCAGGTGGAGTCGGTAGACTTTTGACTTGTATATTGGTTTTTCCACTTGGGGGTTTGTCTTTACCCGGGTAAATGGGGTCTAGATCAAGTGAGGGAGGCCCATGGGAGTTGTGGTGGGTTGGTTGCAACTTTTTGGTTTCTAGAAGAGGGGAAAAGTCAGATGTCCTTGAGGTATTGCCCGGGTATGTACATGGACCGGTTGGGATGGTATGTAATGGTGCATTGATGGACTAGGATTCTTAAAGGTGGTCCTCTTTCAAGATCGGGCTTGCATGGGAGGAAGACTCCATAGAGACCAAGGAGGTAGGCTTACCTTCATTTGCAACTTCCATTGCTTCTTCCTCACCAGAGGATGCCGTTCCTTTATCTTCTCTAGGACAAGAAGCTTCCTCCATTTGCATTCCTATTTCTTGAGTGCTGGACTTGTGGATCTCCTTCAGCTAAAGACAATAATAATTTAAAATATTATAATAAAAATTCACCTATTGTAAAACTCAAAGTATTTATATTTGTCTTATTGAATTCATATAAAAATATTTTTTATTATAAAAAAAAACCCTATTGATAAATTACTTTTCTAAATTTTTTAATTAGTAGACTAACAATTGATCCTTGAGTTATTATAGAAAATTTAGATAATTAATATAAAATAATTATTATAAAAAATAATTGTTAACTTGTATGAATACCTGAATTAATACTTAAATTTAAAAAATAAAATTTATTAATATAATTTAAAATATTATAATAAAAATTCAACTACTATAAAACTTTTCAAAAGTTTAAATAACAACGCCTGTTTGGTTGTTAAAAAATTTAAAAGAAAATAATTTACTAGCATAAAATAATTATATTAAATATTAAAATATTACATATTTTAAAAATTCAACTTGCAATTGTCTACCTTTTAAACAAAAATCCAGTTCGACCAATTTATTAAAATATTTTTATTTTTACCATAAGAAAATAGTCTACATAGCCATTTTTTTAAATTTAAGTATTAATTCAAGTATTTATGCAAGTTAACAATTATTTTTTATAATAATTTTTTTATATTAATTATCTAAATTTTCTATAATAATTCAAGTAGTAATCGTTGGTCTGTTTATCAAAAAATTTAGAAAAGTAATTTATCAATAGATAATATAAAATATTTTTATGTGGATTTAATGGGGCAAATGTAGACACTCTGAGTTATAATAGATTAATTTTATTATAATATTTTAAATTATGGGTGCATTTGGTGCACTAAAAAATATTAAAAATTTCTAAAAATTATACATGTTTTATCTCACTGTATGAATTACGAACCCACAAATTATCTCAAATTATTTCACTTTTGTCACTCCAAACACCTCCTATATTGATAAATTTTATTTTTGAATATTTTAATATTCAATATAATTATTTTCTACTATAAAAATTAAACTATACTGATAAACTATTGTCTTTCAAATATTTTAACAAGTAGACAGACATTGTTACTATTTTAATATTCAATATAATTATTTTCTACCATAAAAAATAGATTATACTGATAAATTATTTTCTTTTAAATTTTTTAACAAGCAGACTGTAACACCCAGTATTTAAATTTGATAATTTATGTATTTTTCCAAGCTAGTAAAATATTTAATTGGAGGTACAATTTATTTATTTAATTTTCTTAGGCTGAGATTAGCTCGAATTGGTATTAGGTTGGACAACTTGAGCCAAGGGTCTAGCCTTTTCTTTCCCTTCTTTTCTTTTCTTCTCTTTCTCCTTTTTTCTTTTTGTTTTTCCTTTTTTTTTTTTTTCGGCGGAACCCAACAGAGGAGAAGGGAGAGGGAGGATAGAAAAGAGAGAGGAGAGAGAGGGAAGATAGAGAAAGAGTGATCCGAAGTGAAAGGACAGTAGATCGGGATAGTATTCGAGGTCGTGAACGTTGTGGTGACGTCCGTTTTACGTGATTTGGCCCGAGGTGGGAAAAATCAGCATTTGAAGTTCAGAAACCACAACCTAAATCTTCTCATTTCTTCTTTTCTCTTCAAATTCGAGGTAAGTAGAACCTATATTCGTGTTCTAGACGTTATTAGGAAGATTTTGATATATATATGTGCTTGATTTAGTGATGTATCATGTGATTCGTGTATATATGTACATATATGTTATGGGTTGTTTGTATATATGCTCAATCTTATTCATTATTGAGTCTCGTTGCATGATGTCAAGATATATACTATTGTTATGAGTTGTGGTGCCATTTTTGAGCTTGAGGTGTTTGGATCAAACTGTTTTGGTGTTGGATCGAGCTTATATCAACTCAGATCTGTGCTATGGACTGTAGGTCGCGGGAGCGGGCTTCCCGCAGACATCCTGCAAGCTTCCCGCGAGGCTAAGAGGTCCTCGACTTCTTCCCGCAACTTAGAGCGGCTCATCCCACGGTCATCCCACACCTTTCCCACAACCTTCCCGCGGAGGGCTATTTTTGACCCGGTTTGAGATATTTTTGACTCGGTTTCAATGGTATATCATATATAAAGGTTATATGTTGAAATTATGTACATTTTGAGACTATAAAATGACATTATGGATGATTGAGTGCATCATACTTTTCTTATAATGTTGAAACGTTATGGTAACGAACCCAAATTTGGGTTTCTCATAATTGGTTAGAAATTGACCCTTGATTATGTTTTTGTGCCCCAAATTGAGTTATTACGTATATCTAATGATAGAATGGATCCCAAATCATCATTAAACCTAATATGAATGTGACTATGTAATAAGTTAATGTTTAATTACATGATTAAGCATATCATGTGCATAAGGTTTGGGCGGTATTATCTAGATTGTGTTATGACTACTGATTGGCCGAGGGCGCCATATTTACATTGATTTTCTACTTGAGATGAGCGGATGCCTGCTTGAGATGAGTGAATCTCGTGGATGCCTGACTAGAGGTGTAACACGATTCCCTAGCAAAAGGACCAAGGGGTGTAACACAGTTCTCTTGAGTTTTAGTTGATTGGGGGTGTAACACGGTTCCCTAGCAAAAGGACCAAGGGGTGTAACACAGTTCTCCTGAGTTTTAGTTGATTGGGGGTGTAACACAGTTCCCCATTTGGTGTAAATATATATATATTAAGATGTTGATATGTGTGACTGTGACATTGATTAGTGGGATGTATGATTTATATTGTTGACTATGAGTTTGGTATTGAAATAGAGACATAAATAGGAACTACGGCGGCCTGATTCCCGAGGTGGGATACGTAAGCAGCTTAGGCTTGAGTAGCCTAAGTCCAGTCTTGATTGTGGGAGATAATAATTGTGTTTATCCTCTTTGATTGCGAATAGAATTACTAATATTGGACTTGGTGTGGCCTCTAAAGTGGATTTGATACTCACATTTATGACATTAAGATCTGAAGAGATATGAACATAATTATAATACTTGTTCTAAATAGGCAAACATGGGATGATATAAAAATAGATTATATTCTTGTTAAACTAATCATGACATAAATAAATAATATTTCATATGGGAATGAATGATAGTTTTGGGTATGTCGTTGATTTTAATTTAAACTAAACTGAATTTGGTTGAATTCTATTTATTTCAATTAGTTTTTGTATTCCCATACCATCCGTCCCAAATAATTAAGTGAAGGGCGTAAGGGGTTATGAGGGACCTGCCCGTGAGAGACTTTACCTGCGGGAAAGTGAAGTCGGAGGTAAAGCAGAGAAGCAATGCTTTCCATCCTACATCGGCTGGGTAGTGAAAGGAAGTAGCATATATGTAATATTCGATATTCATATAAGAATAACGCGTTTTAAAGCCGTAAGGGTACTGGATTCAGTGAGAACTCCAGGGTTAAGCGTGCTCCAGTGAAGGCAATACCAGGATGGGTGACCTCCTGAGCAGCAGCTTATCAAGCCCAAAGTGAACAATATTGTACTATATAGATGCGGGTCGTTACAAATGGTATCAGAACCAATACCCAGCCGGAAGTATGGGATCACGCGTGTGGAGGCTCTGCGTGTGGGGGACCTGCCTGTGAAGGACTTTGCCTGCGGGAGAGTGAAGCAAGAGGCCACGCGGGGACGCGTGCCCTGTAGGGGAAGAGGATTGTGAGAGACTGTGAGGGATCTGCCCGTGAGGGACCTGCCCGTGAGGGACTCTGCCTGCGGAAAAGTGAAGCCGGAGGTGAAGTAGAGAAGCAATGCCTTCCATCCCACATCACCTGGGTAGTGAAAGGAAGTAGCATATAAGTAATATTCGATATCCATATAAGAACAACGCGTTTTAAAACCGTGAGAGCACTAGATTCAGTGGAAACTCCAGGATTAAGCGTGCTCTAGTAGGGGCAGTACCAAGATGGGTGATCTCCTAGGAAGTAGTTTACCAAGCCTAAAGCGAATAATATTGCACTATATGCATACGGGTCGTTACACAGACAAACATTATTACTTAAATTTTTGAAAAGTTTTGGGTTAGTTAAATTTTTATTACAATATTTTAAATTATATTAATAAATTTTATTTTTAAATATTAATATTCAATATAATTAATATATCATGGCAATAACTCAAATATATTTCTATCATTTGATCTACATTCCAACAAACAAAAAAAATTTAAAATTTTAGTCTCACAATTTTGCCGCACGGTTTAGGTATGGAGAAAATAAAAAAATAAAAAAGAAAAGAAGCTCAATTGAACGGCCAAGATTTGAAAAGTTCTCTGCGTTGTGCGATGTAGATTTAATATCAACGGACTGCCTTTTATGCCAATGTTAACGCCCCTGCTTCTTTTTGAGTGGCCTCTTCTTGGGTGTCGTTGGTGTGACGGTTGGTAATGAAATGACTATTTTATCATTTTAATTAAATTTTATTAAATTAATTTCCATTTAAAATTTCATCTAAACTATATAAAATTTTTATATTCAAATCTAAAACGGAATTCAAAATTTCAGCTAATTATAAATTGTAAAATTGTCAGGTATTAATTATGGATTGAATTTAATCAAAAGTGATGATAAATTTTTAAAAAGATAAATATTGTCTTTTAATTAAATGTAATTTATTTTTGATATTTATTTGTGGATAAAGATTTTTTTTATCTCTTAATTTAGAAAAAAATAAGAAATAATATTTGTCCTTTTACAAAAATAAATTAATAAAGATAATTATCAAAACAATTTTTGAAATTATTACGACTACTCATTCCTTCACTATAAATGGGAGTGGCTCGATGATTAAAAATAAATATAATTTGAAGAGGTGAGTACAAGTAGTTAACAAGAATTTCAATAAATTGAGGAGTTCAACCATTCCAACAAGAAAGTTCAATGTTGAGATTAAGGGGCTATTTGAACTATAAGAATATACCAAAAGTTGTAAAAAATTTATCATTTTTTTTAACTTCTCCCAATTAAATTTTGCTACATATCACTTTTACATTAACTTTTTATACGTTAGTTACACTTGAAAAAGTATAATTACAAGTCTCAAATTAAGTCATAAAACATGCATTCATCGATTAATTAGGAGAGATTTTATTTAATTTGAGTTCAAATGGTTTCTATTTTTAAGTGTAGAGAAACGATGGAAAATAATGAGATTACAGAGGATAAAAAAAAAAAGATAAAAAAATGAAAGTGTTTTTGCCATTCAAGTCCAGACACGCAAACATTCAGCTCAAATTGTAGCAAAGCAGCTATAGAAGAAATTAAAGAAAATATTGAAAAAATCCAAAATTTGGCTTTGCAATCCAAACAGGAATTTGGCGTCCAGACGCCATTTTCCAGTAGCAAAGTAGTTCTACACTTAGAGGATTTTTAGACTTTTAAGTTTAAATGTTTGTTTTTGCCGTCCAGGCGCAGTGGTTCAGACTTAACCCGTGTTTTCTATTTTAGTCCAGAGTTTTGCTATATATATATATTCTCATTATTCAGACTTTAGGAATGTTCGTTCATATTCATTTTTTTATAGCCTAAGGTTTAGTTTTTACAGCTTTTCATTTATTGTTTTATGCTTTCACGCATCGGATTGAACGTTGCTTCATCAAACATTCTGTAGAAGTAATAAAGTTTCAGATTTTTTTTTTTTTTAATGTATTCTTTCTAGTTTCCATTGTTCTGTTCTTTTCATTGTGTTTGGTTATTTATAATGATGCTAGGCTAGATTTTTCTCCTTGATTCAACCCATTAGTGATGGGTAGGCGATTATTTGACGATTAAATGCCATACGAACCTTACATGCAAGGTTAAACTTGCATGTTAAGGTTTCTATTTTCTGAACTAATTTTATTTGATTAAAAGCTTTTGAAAACACATAATATTGTTCATATTTTCTTAAAATCCCTGATGCTATTATATGATTATAATGGTAACATATTTTTGGAGTCAAATAAACTAGGTTTGGACCAAAGAATGTTTTTAGGATTATATTATTCCAGTTTTATTTATCCTAAACGTGATTTTAGAACTGAGCTTTGGAAAATTTTAATTTAATGATAATATCTTCTGATTTATTTTTCCTAAATGTGAAATTTAAATTGAGACAAAATTCGAATTCAATTTGAAAATAATTAACCTACCCAGATTTATAAGTTGAATCAAGTTATTTATCATTTATTCAAAACTCTAAATTTTATCACCTTGCTTTAGTTTGATTTAGTTTGAATTTTAATTGTTCATTATGTAAAGTAGAATTAATTTAACTGCTTGTTCTTTAGTTCATTTTAATACTTGCAATTCTATAGTTTAAGGTGTTTAATTTAATTGATATTTGGTAACCTTTAGGATTAGTCATCAAAAGCTCCATCATTCAAATCAAATTTATCTTTCCGTGTTCGGAGAATAGTTGAACTTAGAAAAACTTAGATTTCGGAAATTCTAACTTCCCCGAGAATTCGGTACTTAGTCTCACTAGGATTAAACTATACTGCACCCTCTTATACTTGGGAGGCATTTTAATAGTAATTATTTAGAGTAGTCATACGTTTCTTATACTTTTTTGTTATGCAAACAACCCCTAGGTCACTTGAGATTAAGATATCAAAGTTTAATCTCTTAAGTCAAACGTTAAAATTCAAATTTGTAAATCTTCTTTAAATAATATAGCATTGAGAATTTAGTACCTGGTCTCACTAGTATTAAACTGAACTGCACCCTCTTATACTTGGGAGGCATCTTAATAGTAATTATTTAGAGTAGTCATACATTTCTTATACTTTTTTGTTATGCAAACAACCCCTAGGTCACTTGAGATTAAGATATCAAAGTTTAATCTCTTAAGTCAAACGTTAAAATTCAAATTTGTAAATCTTCTTTAAATAATATAGCGTTTGCAGTTTCAAAAAAATACCAAAAAAAAAAGTTAAAAATTTGCGTAAAAAGTGACTTGTGTCGAAATTTAATTAAAAGAAAGTTAAAAAAACTTATGAAATTTTATAGAATTTATCAAAAATTTTTGAAACTCCAAACTTAAGTTGTTAAAGTTTAACTTCTCAAGCTAAAGGTTAAATTTAAATGTATAAATCATTGCCACAAGTTAAACTTAATCTTTGCAAAATTTATGGTACGTTTGGCACTATGATTTTTTAAAAATTTCTGAAAATTTCTAAAAACATTTAAAAGTTGTTCAACTTTTATCTGGCTGCACGAATTATAAACCTACCACTTTTATTAAATTATCTCATTTTTTGTCACTTCAAATGCCAAATTTGCACGTATCTTAAGATCAAACTCCATCTTGTCAAAATTAAAGCCATTAAATTCTAAAATTAAGCAGTCAAGTAATCAAAATTCAATCCTACAAATTAAGTTGTCAAGTCAAAATTCTACAAAATAATCAAGAGTAGAGTTGAAAATTTTTATTTTATTCAAAATATTTTACCCTTGCAAATTTAATAAATTAATTTATTCTTACCATGTTTTTTTTGTCCTAATTTTTAGATAAAAAATTTGTGTTTATAGTATCAAATTCTACTAATTTTTTTACATAAAAATCGATTTTTCCGTTGTTTATTTATTTAGAATCGAAATGAAATTTTTTTGAACGATCATTTGATCCACCAAACAAATGAACAATTCCTTTTTTAACTAAGTTTTTATGAATTAATCGTCACTTCTAATTTCATCAATTCTAGACATAAAAATTTTATTTTCCAAGCTAAAACATGTCAAATTCTACAAATTTTTACCTAACAATATATTTTCTTTTGTTCATAGTTTTTCAAGTAATTTTTGTGTTATTTTTTTCTCAGAAAGGAACATATTTATTTAAAGTATTGTGCTTAAAATTGCAATTAAAAAATTTAAAGCAAAAGCCTACATCGCTGCCTAAAGCAAAAGCCTAAAATTACTGCCTAAATAATAACAAATGTCTTGCCTTCTGTAATTAGCGCTCTACAATTTAGACTCCGTTAAGAGTGACAAAAAATTTTAAAAAATGATAAAAAATATTACAAAATTTTAAAAATTATTTACTTTTTATCTTATTATACGAATTACGAACTTACAATTTATCTCACTTTATATCATTTTATTCTACTTTTTGTCACTCCAAACACGCCCTTCCAAGCCTGCTCTATTTTTATGAGATATCTCGCTATTCAAGTGTTTATCATTTTCTTAAATGATTAAATTAATCATAGTACATTTTAAAATTTTTTTAAATCATGAAAGATAAAAACATCAAACTAACAAAAAAATTAATTACATTGACACCATTTTTAACTATATTTGATTTTTAATTTAACAATTTCATCTACTAACTCTAATACTTTACTCTTTACTTATTTAGGCTTCGTTTGGTTTGCAAATAATTTCTGAAAAACTCTATAAATCTCTGTTAACTTTATATCACATCAACTTTTTTTCTTTCACTGCACGCATTACGAACTCTCAATTTATCTCAATTTTTCTTACTCCAAACACACCCTTAAAAAGGACTCATTTTGAAAACAATTAAAAAAGTTGAATGGAATAAGATCAATAGTCAACTCTTTTATAATGCAACTTTATTAAAACTAAAATACCCTCAAATATAAGAAAAATAAATAAAATAATACGTATACATATATGTATATATATAAATTTTATTTTTCTTACACTCTCTTTAGCCATTTAAATATTAATTCATAATAAATGTTATAAAAGAATAATTAATTTATTAAAATAAAAATTAAACTTAATGTTTACTATAAAATAAAAATTAATTACTATTAACAATACATAATGATTTATGATTAAAATTAAAATTAGTTATTACTAAAAAATTTTAATATTTCTTTAATTAATATTATTTATTACTATTTATTTAAATTCAAATAAATTACCATTAAAATAATAATTTGTTATTAACTTTTGTTAAATTTCACCGGCTAAAGGATAATTACAAAAATAAATCTTAATTACAACAACAAGAATTATTAGTATTAGTGCTTTGTGATTTAGGGCATAAACCAGTGAAATGATATTCTCGTATCTTATATGTATAATAAATAAATCATGGTATTAATAAACTATTATTTAATAAAGTTTAATTTTTTTAATAAATTCAATTATTCTTTTACAATACTTATTATAAATTAATTTTTAAATGAATAAATAGAGTAAGAAAAGAATAAAATTGATAAGTACACGTACATATATGTATTATTTTATTTATTTTTCTTATATTTGACAATATTTTAGTTTCAGTAAAGTTGTATTATACAAAAAGTTTGACTATTTACTTTATTCAATCTAACTTTTTTAGCGGTTTTCAAACGGAGTCCTTTTTAAACAAGTGAGACGATCAAAGTGTTGGGATTAATAAATAAATAGATATATTTGAAAATCAAATATAATTGGAGGAATGTCAGTGTAGTTAAGATTTAACAAAAAATTCAAAAAAATAGTTATTAAAAAATTATTTTTTTATTTTTCGAACATAAAATATTAACTTAAAAAAAAACTAATTTTTTTTCTACCTAAGCTAAGCCTAAACCATAGTAGAGTAATTGATGCCATGTTAGTACTTTTTACAAACCTTTTAAGGCAGAATAATTTCTTTTGATTAGAATAATCATAAATAAGAAAATGAAAAAGCGAAAAAGGTCATTTTAATTAATGGATTAGTGGACTTTAAGGTTGTAGGGCCTCTACATCCAGATCCTGTATTGTTGGGCCTCGATGTTATAGGTGTGTTTATTACTATAAAAAGTAAAATAAAATAAAATAAATTATGAATTCATAAATATAAAATAAAAAATAAATAATTTTTAAAAATTTTTAAAAATTTACAACAAATCAAAAGGAAGTTATATTGAGAAGAAATTTTCAAATATTGAAGCTTCTGCTTGGGGCCACGTGTGCTTTCTCCCGTAATAAATATAAATAAAAATAAATATTCCCCGCACTTGAGAATACGGACACGCCTACACTGTCCTCCACACGTGAAAAGGCGCCCTATCGTTAAAGCATAAAGCCGGAGAACGCCGTGCCGCCGTCCAATGTTGATCAGACGGTCAAAAGCACGCGAATGTTACGGCACACCACCTGAACAAACAGCTCACCTGATCGACCGTCAGGAAACGCCAATTCGAAACACGTGTCCTTCCCTTTCAGCTTTCATTCTCTGACACGACTCTTGCCGTAGAAGGTAGAACACCGAATATTTCCCACGAGGATATTAAGCATGTTAAGTTGGATGGAAAATTAGGATAACCCGCTATTTCTATTATTTCTATTGTTTGGTTGGAGAGAAAAGTAGATAAAAAGAAAAAGAAGATGAAAAATAAGGTGAAAAAGTGGGGGTGCGATTTACACAATTTTTTCTTTTCAAACCGGAGAGGAAAAGAGGGAGAAAATGAGAGAAGAGGATAAAACAAAAAAACGTGAGAAAAGCGAGAAAGTGTGAAATAAGAAACGTGTGAGAAAAAACTTAAAAATAAAGTCTATCTTTTTTAAAATAATTTTTAATTCATAAAATAAATTATAATATATATGTTTACATATATATATTTCTTTTACTTCCTCCCACTTTTCCACTCAACTAAACACACTTTTTTCCTCCTACTTTTCTTTCCTTCCTTCCCTTATTCTTTTCTCCCACTTTTCTTTTCTCTCCTACTTTCTTTCTACCAAACACACTATAAGGGTGTGTTTGGTGCTATAAAATTGTTTGAAAATATTTGAAAACTTGTAAAAGTTATTTATTTTTATCTCATCATATGAATTACAAACTTACAACTTTTTTCAAATGATCCCACTTTATGTCACTTTTGTCACTTCAAACTCTCTCTAAAGTAATTCTAAACATAGAAAACGATGACGTCTCAACCGACGATGCCTACAGACAAAGCAAAAAGATGAGCTTTTTACCTTCATATATATATATATATATATGATAAATGAACAATATACTAAAATAGGCTGAAGTAAAGCAATTTGCAAAAATAGAATGGGCGTCATTAGTGACACCGATTACATTCCAATAGTGTCATCACTGAGACTGACGACACCCTCAAAATTGAATTTAGAGAATGTTGTTAGTGCTGTCGTCAGTGATACTAACGACACCAATTTGAATTTAGGTTATGTCGTCAGTGGCATTGACGACACTCTGCGTATATCTATCACCTCCAGCGGCCTGTTATACTCATTCATTCGCGTAGAACCTCTCCCTTCTATTCTCTCTCTTTTTCTCTTGAAAGGCTAGATTAAAATCTCAAGACATCTCATTCTCACCTCATTATTAACAAAATTCTAGATTAAAATCTCAAGACATTTCATTCTCACCTCATTATTAACAAAATTCTTTTTCTTCTCTTTTTCCCCCTTAACGGTTAATTTATATATATTTTAAATAAATAAAAATTTTATGATAATAAAAAAAATCAATCAATTTAAATATTTTATTATTGAAGATAAATTTTTATTATAAAATATAAAATTTAACAAAACTAATTTCTTAAATTCATTATTTGCAATTTATAAATACAAATGCAAGATGAATATATTTGAAAAAATATATTTTATAATAAAAAATCATATTTTAATTATTACACCTTCAATTTAATAAATCTAAACATTATTGACAAATCTTATATTGAATTATCATTATAGTATTAAAGTAATATAAATAATATTTTAATTAAATATATGTATTTATTAATTTGACAATAAATTAGAGAAATAAAGGACATCTTTTTTATTTCATGTAAATTAATAGAATTTATATATATATATATATCTTACTAATATTTCTTATAATTTAATTTGTAAATTAATTTATTTTATTTTCATATTAATTAATTTATTTAAAAGATACATAAATTAACAACAAAATGAAGAGAAAAAAAAAGTTTATGATAAGGTGAAGGGACAAAAAAAAAAAAGAAAAGAGTAAGGTTGGAATTGATTAAAAAAAAATGACTCTTGAAAATAGAGAATGGTATATTTTATATTAATTTAATCCTCAATTTTATCTAGCAGAGTTGAAGATGCTCTAAGTAACACAATCTAAATAATTCATTATTTCCTCTCCCTCTCTCTTTTTTTTTTTTTTTTTGGTATTCATCAACGATATAATTCAAATTAAATATACAATATAAACGCACTACCTTCATTTAATATTAATATAACATTATCCGTAAGAAATCCACAATACCCACAAGTCTACTCGTCAAGCTTTGAGCTCACAGCAATGGTTGCTCTGGAAGATATCTACCCCATTTCCAGTCGCTCAGCCACAGAGCGACACTTTAATCACTCCGACTTCTACGGTTCCGAATATAGCTGCTTCTTACACGGCTCTACTGCCAGGTACTCTGCCCGCGTGTCTGAAAACCTCACCGATTCGGGCATCGGCTTGCAGCGCCGCGAGCTTGCGGGTCTGAACAGCCTGTCTGTGAAGTCGTCTTCGTCTAAGGATGAATTTCTGGAACGCTGTCAGGCCGAACTCTCGGCTTGTTGGAGCCAAATCTCCACCGAGTTGCAGAGGCTTGCGAGCAATCGGGCCGCGCAAAATACGTCGGATCCAAATCCGGAAGAGCCCGAGAGCTTCTCTACTGAGATTTTTGAGAGTATATCGTCGGACGATCCCCGACCAATGGTCAAGACCTGCGTCGAGGACCTCCAGTCGCCATCGATTGCCATCAAGCGATCGGCGGCGGAGAAACTCCGACTCCTTGCGAAGGACAGTTCCGATAACCGACAGTTGATTGGCGAGTTCGGCGCCATTCCGGCGTTAATTCCGCTGCTCAGATGTACCGATCCATTGACGCAAGAGCACGCCGTGACCGCTCTATTGAATCTCTCACTATACGAAGCCAACAAGAGTCTGATCACAAAGGCTGGAGCTATCAAAACCCTAATTTACGTGCTGACGACCGGTAAGGAGACGTCTAAGCAGAACGCGGCTTGCGCTCTGCTTCACTTGTCGTCGATCGACGACAACAAGATTTCCATTGGCACTTACGGAGCGATCCCACCGTTAATTTCGCTGCTGATAAACGGATCAAATCGGGGAAAGAAGGACGCGCTGACGACACTGTACAAACTTTGCTCGGTGAAGCTAAACAAGGTGAGGGCAGTGAGCGCTGGCGCGGTGAGGCCGTTGGTGGCACTGGTGGGGGAGCAGGGGACGGGCCTGGCGGAGAAGGCGATGGTGGTGCTGAGCAGCTTGGCGGGGATACCAGACGGGAAGGCGGCGATTGTGGAGGAGGGGGGTATTCCGGCGCTGGTGGAGGCGATTAAAGAAGGGTCGGCAGAGGGGCAAGAATTTTCTCTGTTGATTCTGTTGCAGCTGTGTTCTGACAGTGTCAGGAACAGGGGTTTGCTCGTGAGGGAAGGTGGGATTCTCCCTTTGGCGGCCCTTTCTCAGACTGGCACTGCTAAAGCGAAGCACAAGGTATGTCTGTATTTTGGTTTATTTCATATCATTTCATTGGTTATTACATTTACTCCTATCCTATGGTCTTGTTTGCTTCCCTAAATTAGATTACTTGTGGAGTTGATTCGCTCTAATTTTCACATCATTTTGGTGGTTGTCAAATGGTTTTCCTCCTCCTTCAAGTTCCATTTTAAACATATAGGAGCTTACAACATGGGGAGGTTGTTTCGTATGCTAGATTAGGTTCAGGGTGGAATTCGAACACAAGTGACTTGACTTCCCTTTGTTTATACCAAAATTTTTAATTTGGTTCCATAGGAGAACTAGAAACCTTTGGCTGGATCAAGAAGATGAAATAGCAGCAGTGGTAGACTCCTATATCTAGGATAGTTGTGTTTTGATTTACGGCTGCACAAACTGTTAATTAATTCTTAATGGAAATATGTTTATGAAATGGGAACTAATCCAATCCAAACTGTTAATTAGCTTCATTTTTCTCTGAATTTCATTTGGGGTTTAATCGTTGGATGATGGTTAGGCATAGCTATCATCCCATTGTTTATTAACCAAGAATGGGATAATAATAAATTTATGGGTTAATTGCTTTTGCATCTCTGTACTTAGGTTAAAAATCACTTTGATGTAGGATTGTAGAGGGTAAGAAAGAGCTAAAGAAGAAAAAGGAGGAAGAGAAGCAGGAAGAGGATGACAAGAGGGTAGCAGCTGTAGGGGAAGAAACAATAATAAAAATATCATTCAATCTAATGTTCTATTAATCCTAATTAGGGTTTAAATAGAAAGTTTTATGCGCCTAACACAAAGGCCTAAAAATAAAATAAACCTAATACTAAAATAGTCCAAAAACAAATGGGTCCAAAATAATAAATAAAATAAAACCTAATTAACTAAAATAAATATTAATAACTAGTCCATAATAATAATAGTTAGGCCTCCTTGGTTCGACGTCCATACACACGTTTGTATCGTCTACTGGTGTCTGCACCACACTTACAATCCCTCAACTTTAGTCTTATGCACTATTACCCCTGTACTATTATTCAAAGTGTAACATTTGATAGAACTATTTGAGTTAACAGTTTATGTGATGCACGCACTTGGAAAGTGCACGTCTTATACCCAACGGCAAAAAACATTGTGAATTGACAGAAATGCCCTTAGAGTCCAAGAAAATAAGTTATACATTTTTGTATTTGTTCCTCTTCGTCTATAAAGCGTCTTCACCGAAGTATAGGGAGAAAGCAAAGAAGTGGGGATGTCGTCTTCGTCCCATGCTTCTCGATCTGGGTCTGAAGTTTCAAAATCTTTGGTGCGAATGTGCTATTGGGTGTAGTGGCTCTGGTACGGATATCATATACTGAAGCTAACATAGGTAAGAGGTTTCTAAGTTATGAAAGATATGGATGATTAGGGGTAAGTTTTTTAGGTTTGATTTGGGTATTGTGTATTTATGTTATATGTATGAAATTTTGGGGTAAAATTTCTAGTTCAAATTGATTGCTCCCTGGAAACAGAAGATGAAAACAAAACTAGACCTAAAAATAATTAAAAATTTGAAACCTAACAGAGCTTCAAAAAATTAAAAATTATGTACAACATATATATATTGTTTACCGTTTATATTGATTTGATTTGCAGGATGCATCAAGTTGTGATATTTTTAAATTGATTGACCCACTAATATGTGATTGTGGAAAGGAGTTTATTCCAAAACTTTTGGAGAAGATTGATGGATTGGAGATGGAGGTGAAAAAATGCAATGCAAGGAAAAGCGTATACCAGCAAGCTTTTGTTGGAACTTGGATAGGGATAGGCTGCCTGATATTATACTACGTTTCATTGGGCAATGACTAAAAAAGCATTTGTAATTTTAATATTTTTGATGTATTTTTGGTTGCCTAACTAGTCATTTTTTTAATTTTTGTTGGGATTTTAGTATAATGAATGACTAGTCTTGTAATAGCAATTATAATTAATATACATGTTATTGTTAATGTAGTATGACTTTGTTTTAATGGATTCAACGTGTTGTAGTGTATAATGGGTATTTATTATAATTTGTTGTTTATTAATAAATATAAAGTTTTTTTTACTCCAATAAATATGAATTTGTTATTAATGGAGAATGGTAAATTTGTTAATGTATTCAATGTGCTTCAATTTATTTGGAGGACCTTTTTGGTATTAGGTAATCAGTGTAGGATGCTTCTATTTGGTGAAACCAGAGAATTTCTGCTCCTAGATGACTTGATTATGACACTGTGTAGATGAAAGTTTTAAACAGATGAAACTAATACCTTCTAATGACATTAGATGATTATACCTATTGGAGTTGAATTTATTAGCATCTGAATTGAAGATTTGTCGCATGAGGAGATGATTGGAGTTTTGTGAGTGACAGTGCAAATGGAATGCATTAGAAGACAAAAAGCATAATAATACCAAAAACATTGAATCAGTAATTTAGTTACATTAAGGGGCCATTAGTAACACTGTCGTTTTTTTGTTTACGTTTATGTGTTTATGTTTTCTATTGTTATTTTTATTTTTTAAAATAAAATTGAAAATACGTTTGAAAATACAATTTTGTTTACAATTACAAATTTTTTTATTTTCATAAAATATTAAAATTTACAAGTTTTTTAAAAATTAATTGAATTTAATAAATATATTTTATATTAATTTGATTTAATTATATTATTTATTAAAAATAATTGAATAAAATATAAATATTATATCATTTAATCTAGTAAATATAAAATACATTAATTATAATATAATTATATTATTTACTAAAAATAATTGAATAAAATATATTTCAAATTAATTTAAATAATTTAATTATTATATTTGTTAAAAATAATTTAATAAAATATAATTCATATTAAATAAATCAATTAAATTAAATTAATTATTAAATTAAATTAATTAAATTATGATAGTTATTAAAAATAATTTAATAAAATATATTTAATATTATTTAAATGAATTATTAAATTAAATAATTTAATTATAATATTTTTATTAAAAATAATTTAATAAAATATATTTATATTAATAAAATTATTTATTAAATTAAATTAATATATTATATTTTATTATTTATTAGAAATAATTTAATAATATATATTCCTTATTAATTAAATTAACTAATTTAATTTAATTATTTATTAGAAATAAATTAATAATAGATATTACATATTAATTTAATTAATCTAATTTAATTATATTATTTGTTAAAAATAATTTTAGTTTAATGAAATATTTGAATAAAATAATTTATTTTAATATGATGTAACAAAAATGGATAAAGTATTAAAATTGACAAAATATTTGCAACAGAAAAAGAAAATAGAGTGAAAACATATTTTTTCTGTTTACGTTTTTGTTTTTAAGTTTCATTTTTTTGGAAACAAAAAAATGTAAATAGATTTAATAAACATGTTTCTATTGTCAGTTTATAAAATTTTAAAAACATAAATAGAAAAACAGAAAATAAAAATGTTACCAAACGAGGCCTAAATGTTACATGTTGACTCCGAAAAATTGCCAAACAAAAGAAGTCCAAAAAATTTTCTCATTTTGACTCCAGACGAAAGCAGCATACCAAACAAAAACTATCCAACCAAAAACAGCAGCATACCAAAAAAAAAAAAAAAAAAAAAACTCATGCACCAAGCAGCATGAAAAAAACTACCAACTATGCACCATGTAGCAATTAGTCCACCATTGCATTAAATAGCAGGAGTCCAACACACAACTCATGCAAACACATGCCCAGCAGTCTAATATGCTAATTGCTCACAAAAAATTGTCAACCATTCTACCATGTAGCAGTCAACCATGCACCAAAATACAGCATGCAAACATATGTCTAGCTTTGGCCTTCTTACCCAAAGAAGCAAATTGCAAACACAAAAGCTAACTTGCACTTCAACACATATGACAATAGAATTCTAACAATGCCAACCACCAACTGCAAGCCAACTTATATTTAAACTGATTTTGTAACTGTTACACAACCAATTGATTGAATATTCAATAACTAGATGATCATTAAGAATTGTTAAATTTTCCTATTAACAAAAGAAACATTGACAACTAGTACGTAGCTGTTAAATTCACAAATATTGATAACCAAAAAATAAGATAGCATTTCCAATCTGTTTGCATAGTTCAACTGCCAGCCAAAAAATTATCATGTCGAAACAAAAAATAGCATGTCCAAAAAGATAAGATGGCATGTCCAGCCTTTAACTTCTAGCTTGCTCACTTTGACTTCTAGCTTCCCCACTTCTAGTCCGAGCATTTCCAATATGAGCATTTCCAGCCTGAGCAGTTCCAGACTAAGTAAATGATTTTCTACCACAACATGATAGTTTTGTTGGCTATAGCATAAGTATGGTTTAATTAATATCTATAAAATTTAAAATATTCGGTATAAGGAATTACTACTTCATTTACTTGCAAATAGGATTTACTTCGAGTGTGGTATCACTTAGTCGAAGTTGATGCCAAAGCAGATGTAAGTTGTGTGAGAGAACCACTACCAACTCTGAAAGTATCTTCTCTGGTAGTCTTGAAAGTTTGGTATAGCATGATCATTTAAATGATTTGTAATGGCAAAAATAGAGCAGCAAAATATGACTCAATTAATTTTTTTAATTATAAAGCATGACATAGCAGAAATAGGTCATTACCTGATCAGTCTTTGTTAATGATGTCTTTTTCATTAATTTTCACTTCGGATGTAAATTGTTCTTACAAGACCGCATGTTGTGGCCCCTTGACAAACATTTTTTACACACCATGTCGATTTGTCTTAGAAACCGTGTTCGAATTAGTTGGTTCATCTGCATCTCTTTTTCTCATCCTCTTTGGCCTACCAGCTTATTTTCTCACAAAAGGAGGAAAGGTAGCATCCATTCCAATACGCAACCAGTCATGCTATCCAAGCACAGGATGGATCATTGTATTGTAGGTTGCCAAGTAAGTCTCTTTCTAATAGCAACGATGAACAAAATCTTTAGGAGTTTGCTTATGCATGTAAATGGCACTGATTGCATACTTACAAGGTATACCAGTCAAATCCTATGTTCTACAACCACTACTTTTCCTCCCCAAATCAATAGTGTAAGTTGTGTTCCCACAATCAACTTCATACTTCAATTCACTTGCAAAAAATGGAAAACAGTTTCTACGAAAAACTTTATTTTTGTCTAACTTCTCTTGTATTCTTGGCCATAAGTCCCCACTGTGTTTTTCCATTCCCTTTCTTTTAACTTGAAATTTACTCATCAATTTCCTCCTTATCCATTCAAGCATGCTCATGATGGGCTTGTCTCTTGCCTCGAGTATGTAGCTGTTAAAGGACTCATTCAGATTGTTAACCAGAATGTCTGACTTGCACCTAGTGTTGAAATGGGACCTAGTCCAAAATTTCATATCAATTTTCTTCAACCACTCATAAGCCTTCTTATCCATATTCTCTATTACCAATATTTGACACTCAAACTCTCTAACTATCTCAACAGATGCAGCCTTCCAAAGACAGTCATTCAACTCTTTCCTTTTAAATTTCTTTGAGCAGTTGGCATATATATGCCTTAAGCAAAGCTATGCTCAACATTGGACATTAGCTGAGCAAATGTAGCTTCTAACCCCTTTGTCTATCTGAAATGAAGCACCACGCCATCTCATCAACACTTCTAATGTCATCAATTAGTAGCTCCAAAAACCAAGTCCAAGATTCCTTATTCTCAGCTTCCACCACAGCAACAACAAGTGGAAACATATTGTCATTTCTATCCCTAGCAATTGCACTTACCAGCTACCTAACATAAAACCCCTTCAAAATACAACCATCAAGGCCAATGATCGGCCTACAACCATTCAAAAATCTATGGAGCTGAGCTTGGTACTTTACATACATCCTAACAAATGTAAGAGGTAATTCCAGACTTGGTCTTTCAATTTGAATTTTAATCCAAGCGCGTGGATTATGTAACCTAACGGTAGCAGCATAATCCCTCAATCTAGCATATTATTCCCTAATGTCCCCGTCAATGGCATCTTTTGCTTTTCACTTCGCTCGATATAGTTGATTCCTACTTACATCGATAGCCAAGTCTCTCTTGATCTCATTCTAAAATGTAGTAAGACTAATTAAAGGATTGTCTCTTAGCTTTTCCAAATACCTGTTCGATAAATATCTGAAGTTACAAAGGTGATTGTGGTATGACCTCCCACAATTGTGCTTAGGCTAGAGTGACTTTATTTGGCACATTCTTTTACTTTGCATAGGTGATGCATGAATTCTAAAGCCACACTCCATCTTACAAATGGCAATACAGCAGTCTCATTCTTTATAAATTTCAAATCATAACCTTATCTCACTTGCCACTCCCTTAAGGCTTCCCTAAACACAAAAATATTCTTGAACCTCATGCTAACTTTTGAATTAGGATTTACTAAGTCAACCTCTTTGTTGAACTTTGCATAACGAACTCTATGTCCCTTATCATCCAATCCCCTTATGGACTATAACTCATTATCTGTCCCATCATTAGACCACCATTGTTCATCTTATTTCTTTTCATTCTCAAACTGCTTATGCGTTCTTGCTTGAGTAGGGTCCTATTTCTCAGCAAAACTATCGTCATCACTCACACCCTCTAAGTCCTTAAATAACCAACTAGGGTTCGTATCATCACTAGAATCACTATCATTACCACCAGTAACATGTTCTTCATCCTCAGAACTCTTTTTCTTCAACTTCTGCAAAATTATACTCTGGACCACTGCTATACAGTATATCACTTCCTTGACAAACCTCACTGATTACTATAGGAGTCTTCTCAGCTGCATGAGGTTGCTTAGCTGCAGGTGTCTCCTCAGCTATAGGACTCTCCTCAATCACTCTACTACGAATCTCATCCTCTATTTTAGTCTTAACTGCTGGATTTTGACTAGGGCCTTCTATAGATAATGGGTTTAACCCCTTCAACAGTGTCCCATCCTTCCCTAAAACCTATAATGGTTCTGGTTCATTACCTTTTGACAATATACATGACAATTACTAGAAGTCCATCATAATAACTAACCATCTCTAAAACATCTTTGTCACTTCTAATTTCTCATAACCCCTCACTTAAACCCATCCCAGGTATTCTACAATACATTATGCTAGTGCTTGGGCAACCCCTTTCTAGAAATAAGTCTTGCAAATCAATAAAATTGAGATAGTCTACATCGCACCCGTTTGTATATTCAACAGTGCCCCCACTATATATGGTCCCTTGGGGAGTCACCTTAAAGCTTCCACTGTGATACTACTCAACTGTTTTTATATCAACCATCACTGCATGAACCAGAAAAATTCTATCAGTATCACAAAAGCAATTGTATATTGACCAAACCAATTTATTAAATTTGGTATTTATCTTAAATCAATTTAATTAAATTTTAAATTTAAACATGTTTTTCAAATATAAATTTGATTAATTAAATCAAATCAATTCATTATTTTAAATTAAAATCAATCTTAAAAGAAGAATGTTTTCAAATTGAGTGTTATAGTAATTAAAGTAATTGAATTATAATAGGGTAATTCTAGTTGTACAACCAACTTAAATTTTTATTCATGGATTTGAAATCAAAGGTTATAGTGTTAATAATTTATGAAAATTACTCAAATATAATTTATTAGTTTAGATAGGAATTTAATAATTTATTTAAGTAGTTTAACCTAATAATATATGATGTATTTAAATTTATCACAAAAAAATAATTATTTAAAATCATTTTTTTTCATATAGGTAACTTTGCTATTTTAGGAAGTCATTTTAGAAAGTAAATATATCACTATTTAGCAATAATCATTAGTAATTAATTATTAAAAAAATGATATATCATTATATAAAATTAATACTACTACTCATATTCTAAATTCCTTTAATTATTCAAACGGAAGCTTATATTAAATGGTTGCTTTCTACACCGAACAAATGCCACTCCATTGACCACTTGCTCAATGTCTTTATTTTTTTAATTATTTCTATGTGGTGCTTGTTTGTATAGAAGGGTGAAAATGAGTTGACTCAGATAGAATTGATTTTAATTTATTTAAATTCGTTCGAACTATTTATACTAAATTTGAACTTGAGTTTAGTTTAAATTTTTATATAAACGAGTTTGGCTTGATAAAAAAAAATTTAAATTTGAGATTGGTTTACAAATAGTTCAATTAGAGAAAAACGATATATTCTTGTTAGATTAGTTCTAGTTTAAAATATAATAAATAAAATATTATAAAAAATTATAAATTATATGACAGAAAAATATAAAAATATTATAAAATATATATGTATAATTTTTCTCGAGTCTTGAGTTGGAAGTAGTAAAAGGCTAAATAGGTCTTTGGGACATTTTGTATGGCACATGGACTGCATCTAAATCAGTTAAATGGCAAGCAAAGGGACGTGTCTAGTAAATCTTCTAATAATAATTATAGGACACAAGCATAAAACAGCATGAGCCTGCTAGCAGCATCTCACGGGCAAAGGGGCGGTAACTCACCAGATCATTATTCTGCTAACAAAGCAATCATGAACTAAAAGAACATTGACTCACATTGCTGCACAGCGAACGAAGTCATAAAAAGCATCAGTATGGAGTCATTGAAAGGGGACATACATCACGAACTCAAAATATAATAAAAAGCTTTCAAATAAAGACTAGAATTTAAGTTCCTTGACACACCTTTTTGGGAGTGTCAAGTAGCAATTCCAAGCATTTATACTATGAATCCTTTCAATAACTCATTTCTCAAAGTATATTGTAGAAAAAGGGTGATCATGGACGCCCATATTGTAGAAGGTCCAATCCGCGCAGCATGTGGTTTCGGTCACGACAATGTATAATTGGATCGTGTTTTAGGGTAATGAAAAACCCATAAACTAGGAATGGCATATTGATTTGACTTAGTATTGTATAAGACACCAAATCAAGACTTCGGTATGGAAATTATTGAATTATATATGCCCTACAAGTCATATGATTTGGACATTTAATAAATTACTAATAAAAGTTCTTTCTTATTACATACATCATTATTGTTACATTAATTATATGGATGCATGAAATGTGTTGGGGTTAGGGGAATATACATAGGATAGATCTTATATATGAATGTAATTCATACATAGAAAAATATGATTTCACCAGTTACCTGTATGTCTACATTTAGTTCATACTCACAATGAGCTTGATTAACAGATTTGAATGGCTATAACACAATAACATCTATCTTTAGAACGGTTTATCTCAAGCATATGAGAGATGACTCAAAGTTATATTAACGTGCTTGAAGTGCACTAAGTTAGATTGCAAGTAAGAATACATTATCATAATTATTAGTAATTATGTCACTTCTTGCAAAACTATGAGTTGTAAAGCTAGTCTTAACCCGGATTGAAGAACTCAAGTTGTTAATAGTATATGCATTGATTTATAAGTGAGTGACACATTTGAACGGTCATATCTCGATATCTCGAGCATGATTGTTAGGGCTTAGGAAGTTGCAATCTAAAATGGTTATCACACTCATTTGAGAAAAAGTATTCCCTTGATTCAATCCATGGTACGATTACTGGAGGCATATTGGATTTTTTTTTATGTATATGTATTTATATATTACTGACAGAGTAATATTTATTTTCAAAAGATGTAAATAAAATCAAGTTAATTTAATGTTTATTTACAAATAAATGTTTGTGGAGATTTGACTATATGAAAACTAATAGAATAGGGGAGTTTCATCATAATTTTTGTAATCGAGAGTTCAGCTATCATCATTTAGTGGAGTTAATGGTGGTTTCAAAGATTACTCTATTCATTAGGGATTAATGTGCAATTAGAGTAATCCTCGTTAACATAGAAAAGGGAAACCTTAGAGACCCCTTCCTTACACACAAAGAAGTATTGTGTCTATATACGATCACTGTAGAGGTAGTCGGTTAAGTAATTTATCTCAGGTCCTGTACTCAGTTAGTGGGGGGAAAAAAGTGGGAAGAAAGTTGGTCTTTGAGTTCACTACTCATCCCATTAATCTTATGGTGATCAAGGAAGAAGGATTTTAGGTTTTCGAAACTTGTTTGAAGGTCAAATTTCTCTTATTGCTCAAGGTGTGCCACCAAGCCTTGCAAGATGAATATCTTATTCTTGTTCAATGAATAAATAAATGATCATGAGATAAAAAAATTTTGAAATTATTTTTTTAGTTGTGGTTATTCTAAAACCTTCAATAGGACTCTTAAATTGAGTGTGGCATAAGACACTGAGTCACTGAAACTATAATGATGGCATAAGATCGAGAGCGGATCTAAAAATTTTATTGATTGGGGATAAAATTAAATTAAAAAAAAGTAACACAAAGTGTAAAATAAATTTAAAATTTTTTTCATTAATTTAAAAATTATTAAACATATTTAAAAGGAAAATTTTTAATTTTGGTAGGGATATTTTACATATTATGTATTAAAAATAATAAAAAATTTATAGAATATATATCAACATTTTGAATCTAGTGGAGACAAATGCCTCCGGTGCGGGTCCCTCACTAAATCCACCCTTGCATAAGATCCCTGAACTAGTGATGACGTATGTTCCTAGTTCAATAATCCAATTTGGACTGTGTTTGGTGTGGCTTGAAACGCCGAATCATTGACCTATTTATGGTCCAGGCCCACAAACAAGGTGTGACATAAGACATAAGGCCCCAAAATAGGTATGATATAAGATACCAGACCCCCAACTGGAGGTAGTATAATACACCATTTCAAACTCGACTTATGTATAGTAAACTGAATTAGGCTTATGTATAGCATGAGATACTGAATCACAAACTTGTATTGCTCGACTGTTACTTAGTTTTTTATTTTATTTTATTTTATTTTTTTGTTTTTTACTTTATTGCTCGATTTGATAATTGTTTTTAGTAAAGAATGATTATCCTTCATTCCCTTTGCCTTTTAGCCAAACGGAAATTGGATACCTATCTCTTTCATTTCCCCACCCACTTATCCTTCCTTCATTTTCCAACCCTTTCACCCAAATGTGGTGTTACTAAATCAAGATTCAGATAATTAATTTAGGATGTACTTTTTCTTTACTTGATCGTTGTGCATAATAAATTAGAATAAACCATACTCTAGATTAGGCCTTTCAATATGTCGGGTTTGGATCCGTCAAATTCAGATCTATTCAAATCCAATAATGATATATTTGATCCAAATCTAAAATTAATTGGTCCGATCTTGTAAGTTCTAGATCTGATCCATATACCTGAATCCGATCCATATACTTAGATACGACCTATTTTGAATAATATGTTTTTTCTTTAGTCATCATCTTATAAAATATACATATATATTTATTCAATAAAAATGTTTTCAAAAATTATACGTTATTGTGAATGAATAAAAACATACTATGATAATATGATTCAAAAATTAGGCACAATAGGTTTTTTTACTACAATGAAGAGGTTTAGAAGAGAAAATACCAAAATATAATCAAAGTAAATTTATTGACTCAGATAAAGTTAAAAGCGTCAATGCTATTGACGTTTTCTAAAATTTAAAATTTTTTTGAAGAGTCAATAATATTGATGTTTTCTATTAAAGAGAGAGAGAGAGAGAGAGAGAGAGAGAATTCAACAGGATAAAGTTCTACATAATTGATAAGGTTTCTACATATTATAAACATAAACTATTATAATAAGAAATGGATAAATTACAAATTACCAAATAATAAGTATAAATATTTAAATTTATCTGATTTATAAATTAATAAATTCCTGAATGGATAAGTATTTAAAATTATAAATAATTAATACGTATTTAAATTTACAAATAATTGAAAATAAAACTCATAAGTTTGTGATTCTATGAGATGACGTAGATTTTAATTTTTTTATTTATTATTACTTTTGTAAATATACAAATAAATGCTATTTAAAAATAATATTTTATAAAGATATAATAATTTCAAAATATTATTTTATAAAAATATTATTTTATTTTTAAACTTTGTAAAAAAACATTATAACACGAAATGATATTCATAATGTTAACATTATTTAATAATTTTTATTTTTAAGTTCTTTTGTAATAAAATAATTCTTTTATATTTCAATTTTAGCTTTGATAAATAAAATAATATTTTTATTAAATAACGTTTTAAAATTATAATATTTCTATGAAACACTATTTTAAATAGAGTTTATTTTTGTATTTTAGAAAACGAGTTACAAACAAAAGAAAATGTTGACATCTAAGATTCTATCTTCAATTGTTTATGAATTTAAATAGCTATTAACTATTTATAAAAATTTAAATACTTATTCATGAATTTTTTAAATTATTCATAAATACTTATCTCTCTTTTATGTGTGTACATAAATTTGTAATTTGTAGGGCTTTATCTGTTATAATCATAATTTTATATGATTATCCTTCCATTAGAAAACGCAAATAGAACTAAAAATTTCAATAATATTAACGACTTCAACTCTATTGTAGTAAATAAGTATATTTTGATTCTCGTCTGATTTATTTCTTCTTCGTAACCTCTTTATTATGGTGAAAGGCACAACACAAGTATTGGGAAGTACGTTTGGTATAGAGATATATATATATATTGATGCATAAAGATAACCGATGGAAACAATGCGATTTGCATGGGGGATGTTGTGTACCAAATTGTGTCGTGCCACCGCTGGCCTATCTGGTCGATATTGTCTCCCTCCTGCAGCCCGAGGCCTTTTTCCCACAGCGAGAAACAAAACCCTCGACGCCCTCAGGCCGCAGGAGAAGGACAATATCGACCAAGCGCTTTGATCTATGACACGTGACCCTTGTACCGAACAACGTCTGGTTGACACGTGGATCCAGTCACGAGTTTTATACATATTTGCCGCGTGGCGTTAGCCGAGAATCTCAAAGGTAAATTTGTTCGGCCCTTCGATTGACGGCTAATAAATGTTAGGCACGGGGGGCCATGTTGCGTCTCCAGATTGTCCCACATCGATTGGAGTCGGGGGCTGAGGTCACCTAATAAGAGGTCTCATCTCCTCTCACTAGTATCAAGGCATTTTCCCCACAGCGGGAAACAAAACCCTCGACGCCCTTGGGCTGCATGAAGGGGATAATATCGGCTAAGCAGGCCGGTGGCGACGCGGCACAATTTGGTGCGCAACATTTGGTGGCTCATGTAGGTTTGACGTGGCCTGTGGTCCCTTAGTCCCCAACTGGGGGGTCGTGTTGCGTCTCCCGATTGTCCCACATCGACTGAAGTCGGGGACTGAGGTCACCTAATAAGGGGCCTCATCTCGTCCCACTCCCACTGGTATCGAGCCATTTTTCTCCACAGTGGGAAACAAAACTCATGATGCCCTCGGGCCCTAGGAAAGAAATAATATCAGCCAAGCGGGTCGGCGGTAGCGCGGCACAATTTGATACGCAACAAGGGATGCTTGACTGAATGCAGGGCTTACGTCTGTCATGTCTTTATCATTTTTGGCATATGCCGGTCATGTCTTTATCATTTTTCGGAAGGAGTGCTTGAAATTTTGAAGACTCGGCCGGTAGGTCGACGATTAATTTTTTTTTGGTTGGGAATGCAAATTATATAAATTATATATATATAGAGGCTAAATTTGTTGTTCTCAATTTATTATTTTAATAAATTGATCTTGTGTATACATATTTTCAATTAAAATTAATTTTTTATTTTTAAATATTTTAAAAATTTTTATTTTTTATTTTTATGTATTTTATTATTAAAAATAATAAATCTGATGAATTAACTTAGTCCGAATTCATTAATCTTTAAATCCAATGAATTTAAATGATTAAATTAGATGGATCTAACATAATATTATTGAATATGATTCTAATTAAGAGACCGTTTGAAGGTTCAAAAATAAGAAAAAAAAGTGAAATTTTTGGTAAATTTTTATGTGTTTTTTTAGTCACATTTTTTTATGTGTTTGGTGGAATAAAGTATATTTTTTAGCTTTTTTTTTTTTTTTACAATTTTTAGGTGTTTGGTAAACTTTTTACTGTATAAAATTAAAAAAGTGATAATTTTTTGTGTGTTTGATATATTTTTTACTATAGTAAATAAAAAAAGTGGTAACTTTTTGTTTTATTTTTTACTGTAACAAATAAAAAAAGTGAAAAAAATTATAATTCTACCAAACATACCAAAAATTACATAAAATATAACTTTTGATATTTTTTTGTTAATTTTTTAGTCACCAAACGGGCCCTAAATCTAAACCACATTCAACCTATTTACAGACCTGCTCTTATCATTCTTTTTCGTTGGATAGGGTTGGTAAATCAAGGTTTTGGGTGTGTTAATTTTTTTAAGCGAAGTCGAGAAAGTCACATCCTATTAGTATTCGTACCGGATATATTTAAATGTTTATCTTTCCAAGAGATTTTTTTTTTATGAAAAAATATATATTTTTTTGAAAGGTTCTATGAAAATATCATAATAAATTAATTTTATCAACATATTATTGAAATATTAAAAATTTTCAATTTAATAGTTTTTAGTTTTTAATAGTTAAGCGAGGGACTCACAGGTTTAGAACTCAGGTGGTGAGCAAGGTATGAGGAGACGTTTGTCACTGAGCCAACTGCCAAGCTCGTTTTTAGTTCTTGATAAACAGTGTTTCCTAATTTTTAACAAGCAATTAAATCTTATTTTTTTAATTAAATAACACTAGCAAATATCCTACACTTTGCTGCAAGTATTTGTATTGTAATTAAGTTTTTTATTATTAAAAAATTGAACATATACAGTATGTATAACTAATTATCATAAAGTTTAAATTTAACTATTAAGTAAATTTGAACAAAATCAAATTACCATCCTATTTTTATTCATTTGTATTTTAGGTTTTTTCTTTTTTATGTTTTTGGTTTTTTTTTGGTTTAAATACTAATACTTTTTTTATATTAAAAATTTCAATGGTTGTGACCAATTTGACATGTATTCCTCTTTTTGTTGTTGTTGTTGTTTTTTTTTTTTTTTTTGTATTTTTGTTTAGAAGATTAGCATGTATTACATTTTTTTGTTAAGTTTATCATTGATTATTTTACTGTTGTTAGGAGTACTTAAAAAATTGTTGGTAGTTTAACACGGTTGACATTTTTTTATTATTTCTTGTTTAAAATACTCATATATATCACACTTTTTTTTATAAATTTATAGTGAATTATTTTATTATAAATTATATATTTAAAATTTTTTAAATGTTTAGACAATACATATTTGTTACATTAAATATTATTTTGCATTGTATAATTTCACTTTGTACCTTTAATTTTAATTGTAACAAATTTTTATCAAACCATATTTATTTTTTTCTTTTTCTTTAAAATCAGAAATTTTGGAAGAACTGAATGGCTCTCCTGAGAGTCTGTGCATATTATTATTAGGCGGTGGAAATTTATTTTTCTTATAATTTTTATTTTTAGATTATTTTTAGGGCAATAAAAGTGAAAGGAGGGAGACAGACATACAAGTTACGCCTCACGTAAATTACCCAAAAAAAAAAAAAAAAAAGGTTTTTGTGCCAATGTGTTGCATCAAATCTCAATATTTGATCAAGAAGTGCATCAAGTTTTTGTGCCAATGTGACGACTTAGTGTTTAAGCAAATATTGTATTAATGTGTTGCATTAAAAATCTGTATTTACTTTAAGTAATTTGGCACACCATCAAGCCCATAGATAATCCATGGCTTTGTAAGGATGTAAAACAAAAGAGAATGGTCGTATCTGGATGGGGTAGGCATGGAAAGGAAGCAATCTCAAAGCAATGAAAGCAAACTCACCAAACCATGATCATAAGGGTTGTTTTTAGTTAGTTTGATTAATGGATACTTATGGAAGTTTAAGTTTCATTTTGGTGGGTTCTTTGACATCCCAAGGCTTAATCAATAGCGGCTACTCACCCATCAACGTAGCTACAATTTGACACTTCTCCTAAATTCTACTATTCCCCTCATTATCATCTGAGTCCTCCAAATATAAATTTCAATGCAAAAAATCGATATATAAAATTAAACAGAACATTAACAACTTAGTATTTTTACATTGGTATTTCTAACCAAGAAATATGGAGATTGTGTTAGCATATTCATTTTGACTCTTGTATCAAAGATGTATTCATTTGAGTTTCCCTATTTATTTATCTTTTCCTATAATTACCTAAAATTTGGCAACCTTTTACCTTAGCTATCAAGAGAGCAAATTTTCCAACAAATGAAATGGTAAAACCTCCGTAATTACCTAAAATGTTTAGCTTTGATTTCTAAAAAAATAAAGAGAGAAAAAAGATTAGAGCAAATAAAAAATTATATTTAAAATGGGTTTTGTTTATGTGTTTGTAGATAGATATGGTTCAAGTATTTCCAATAGCCCCCAGGCATAACTTGTCAACTCTTTATGAAAGGATCAAGTCCCTAAAGCATTATGCTTTCGAAAGATTTGTCCATTACAAACTCAAAACCTCTATTTCCAAATAGTGAATAGAAAGGAAAATAGATCTTCAGCATAGTTTATTATAGCAAATGAGAGATCCTACCCATTCCAAAGTTTGGTTACATAGCTATCACTCAGTCATAACAGGCTTGTTTTTGATAGTTTTAGGCTTCTGATCCTTCGATTTCCACTGCTTAGTTTTCCTATATTTTCTAACAATTAAAAAAAACAAATAAAAAATAGGTAAATTTTGGATTGTTGAGTGTTTGGTGTGTTTTTTGAAAAAAAAAAGTAAGAAAATTAGAGAAAGTTAGAAAAAAGTAAAAAAAAATTGATAAAATATTTGGTAGCAAAAATTATAAAAAATTAGTAAAAGACCAGCAGACAGCCTCTTAACATGGGTCTATGATATACACATTTATGGTTTGGCTTATGCAAGAAAATACTAAGACCACCCATGCCTTCGAAGATCACTCGATCCTTTGCACCACATGCATTAAAAATCCATTGTTTGTATATTATAGACAATGTAGGATATCAATACTGCTGTGACAGATTTCTTTTGACTTATATGTAATGTGATGAACTGCTTTAAGACTTGCCACTTTTAGTGCACATCCCTTTCATTTGTTGGTGGGCCTTCCCCTATTTAAACTTTCATTTGCTAGGCTTCGATACTGTAGCTATGTTAAACACCTTTCATGGTATTCCAGACAAAAACCCAACTTCCTAGTCAACGGCTCAAACTAAAAAGTTTCATATTCGAAGCACAGAGAGAGAGACAAAGAGAGAGAAGGGCGGAGTATTTTCTCGCCAGCATGGTAATTTTCCTTCTCTTTCTTTTGCTTTCCCAAAGTTCATGTTTTTCGTTCTTTTACGTTAAAATATATATGTGGGTTTAATCACTTAAAAAATTGTTTGAAAATTAGAGAGTAGAAAAGGAGACTCAACCACCTTGGACATGAAATTAGGAACCATGGGAGTGGGGACCTTTCCCAACCAATCAGGCAAAAACAAATAAAAAAAAAGGTTCATGGCATTGAGTCAATTTATCAAACACAATATATGGTCCCTGAATCACATATGCATATACAAAATATACATACTGTTAAAATGTCAAACTTGTAACCATATAAATAAGTGGCAATCTAGGTGAAATTTCAAATTTCAAACTTAGCATTCAAGAGAAGAATGAAATTTAAGCATTGAAGAGAAATATGTCCCGAATAACATCACATTGCAAATGTATACTTGTGCATGTACAGGGAAATAAAAACCCAAAAAGAAATAATATGGAAGAGGGGAACAGAGTATCAAAAAAAAAAAATCTTTGACTTCAAGCACAAAAAAAAAAAAAAAAAAAAAAACACAAAAGAGAGTAGAGAATGAGATGTTCCCAAAGTGGTGAGATATACGTACCGAGCGCTCGACGGAACTGCAATCGGAGAGGCAGGAAGCGATGTTGGCGTTGTTGGAGATGATGTCGTCTGGGAGGGCTTTGAGCTAAGCCGAGATCGCTGCTACGCTTGATGGAGCTATAAGGGCTTCTATCCCTCACTTGAATGATATGAAGAATATAAAACTGGGCGGGAGTTTTGAATAAAATTAAATCTGAACCATTAGTTGAAAAATAAAATTGAATCTCAACCCTTGGTTTTAGTTTGTGAGAGAGATATTTTTGAAATGTGATGTGTTTTATTATATAGATATATTTATGAAATTAATTGTGCGCTCTACTTTTTAATTAGTAAATATCGAATTTTTGATGAATTTTTAATTTTAATATTAACTTTTCATTTCATTAATTACTGAGTAAACCTATTAAAAATTAAATTTCTATAAAAAATAACATAAAACTAAGTAAAAAAAAATATTTGAATTTATCCAAATGATGGACAATAATATAACCTTATACATCTCATTGCCATGCGGACCAGCAAATTGAAAAAAACAGACCATGCCTTCAATGAATAGTTCAACGTAAATGCATGCATCCCCTATTTATGCTACAAAGAAATTGAGGTAGATATTATAGACACTTGTGGCATGAATAAAAAAGTAGCCACCATAGTCTTGACAGGAAACTCCAAGAAGAATAAATGACTGCTCTTGTTGAACAACCTTGTTGTACAGAGAACATGTAAGATCTAGAATTTCCGTAAACTCATTCAAATAACAAAAACATAGACCTTCCATGAATATCTTTGGAACAATGACATGACACCCAAACAACAAATCCCCCACATGAAGCTAATAAATAGAAAATTTAGGTCAATATTCATGTTATTTTTATTAAAAACATTTTATTTTTAAAATAATAGACACATAATTTACATAAATTTGTAGTCATCACATATATATACCAGACCAGACCCTATATAACTATTTATTTTGTAATAACCTGAATTTTTTTTTCTTAATTAATTTCCTTAAGTGTGCGGTGATATTTATTATAGTAAAAATCTAGAAAAATTAAGGATTTTAAAATTTTTAGAATGATAAAATTAGTTGGAAAGATTTTTGGATTTAATTTCACCCTATGTGTGAGTTTTACGTAGAATTTCTAAAATTTTTATCCAAACACTTCCTAGCCCAATTACCTATTTGGTTCAAACCAAACCCATTAACCCATGGGTCAACCTTTTCTTTGACTCACCTCAACTCATTTCAACTCACTTTATCACTCATAAGTTGACTCATGAATAGTAGCTCTAAATTATTTCCTGGCAAACTTTATTTCCATCCATCATTTCTTCCATATATCTCTCACAATCTTACAAATTATTTGATTAATTAGTCAAAAAGAAGACCCTACATTGATGACCCTAAAGCATTCTTCCAAATAAATTAGCTAGCATGATTTAAAGCATTTTGTCAAAAAGCTAGCATGATTTAAAGCATTTTGTTTAATTTGTCAAAAAGTTAGCATGATTCCCAGATTATTCCACCCATCTTCATCATCCTCCAACACCTATCTTAAATTATGTGGCTAGATAGTCAAAAAGGCTAAGCTAGATTATTTGGATTATACTACCTAATACATAATGCTACTTTAGTGGTTTTCAAGTCTAGGTAGTGGAGCTTGTTTTTCTCTATCGACACTTTCTCTACACTCCCTATAAATTTGTGTGCCTTCAAAGAGAAAAAAATAAGAGAAAAAAAAATAATAAAACATTATTTTGGTATGGTTGGAGATTTGGTGTTGCTTGGAAGAAGAAGAAAGGCTTGGAACTTTTCAATTGGGTGGTGTTCAAAGTTCAACTCATTTTTCCTTCTCAGAATTGGTCATTAATATCTTCATTGAGGTAGGATGACGAACCTCCTAAAATATATTTGATGCATTTTCTGGTTTGAAGTATGAAACTTGATTGTGATAAAAATAAATACCCGTATATTGGGGGTAGGGAAGCCAAAATTTTGACTGATGTAACTCAGTATGCTGACAGCTCTCTATTTGTAACTTCCAATGTGCTTCTGACCCCTAAAACGGTGGAATTAGGCTTCGGTTAAAATATAAAAGTTGTAGCCCTTTCAGTTTTCTTTCCAACCCGAAAAGAATTGCATCAATCTGATTTGTGAGTCAAAAGTTATGCCCAAAATACTGAGCACGTGTAAAATTGTATTTTTTGAACAAATTGAATTCAAAGCTGTTTTTGCACCTTTAGACCTTAGAATTTTAAAAAGTGTAAAACATTAAAGTTGTAAGTCTTAAAGTCTAGTTTCTAAATATATAAAGTTTATAGATATTGGAGTTCTGTTCTATTTTATATGAATTTTCTTTTAAGTTGCTGTCTCTGTTTAGCCTTTAATTGATGCTTGTTTGGATTTTTTTTTTAGAATATTGTGTTTAAAGATTTATTTAAATTTTCAATTACCTTCCGTTAGTTATTGTCATGTTAATAATTTCTATTAATATGAAATTATTTTAAGCTGGATATTATGTATTATTTGACACTCTAATATTGATGATAATTGACTTAGATAATCAGTTCCATCATGGATAGTTGGATGACCTATTCAAACTAAAATGCTAAGTATTTGATAAAATGCCCAAAAGAAACAATAGACTTGTTCTTTTCTCATTTGGTCTTTCTTAAATGAATTTGATTTATTTTTAGGCATTGTTTTGTCAACCTAGCAAGTTATATAACTATATTTTTATGATTAAGTGAATTTAATGAAACTTATTTAATACCTTCCTAAACATTGGAATAATTTTATGGACATTTGTGGATATCTTGAAGCCGAAAACCTATGATAAGTGTTTGATTATAAAGAAGATGATGATTGGAAATTTATTCAAATTATTTTGAATAAAAAAATAAAACTTATAAATTTTTCTAAAATTAAATATAAGTTCAAAGAGTTATTTATTATCTTTATATTCCATAAAATAATAAAATAAAAGGTAAAAAAGGCAAAAATTGAGATTTGCAGCCAATGAGGTTCGAACTTGCGACTTTAAATCGCAATTAGGGTCGCCCACCCACTAAGCTACCAACCTCAGCTTAATTAATATATCATTAGAAATAATTTTATTTTTATCAAAGGTGGTATGGCCAACTTATCAAAACAATTAACTAAAATACAAATTCGAGTTCTAAATTTTTTTTTAGTTGCTACCTGTTAATTTACATGTAGTACCTACTTTTGTGATAATGATATTAGTGACTATGTTAAATCTTTGATTTATGAGAATTATTATTAAATTATGGATTTAGATAAAGTACTTAAAAATATACTTCATGTGGCTGAATAATCCACTTTTGATTCATCGTCCAGGAACATTGCCGGTTGTTATTAAAAATGTCTTATTTCCATACAAGGTACCCTTGGGAATGTAAAAGGGTGAGAAGAAATTAAGGCACTCGATGCTAAAGTTAGTTTTGGCAATGGGGTGATGGGTGGATAGAAATGGCCTTTTAGATGGTGATGGGAACATATGCATTTTATTTGGGAGATGCTCCCTTCTGACCTGGCCAGTCAGGTAACCGGTCGCGACGGCTAGGTTTTTGGTAGGTGACACCGTCGGAATGCAGTGGATGCTAAGCCCGTAAAGTCACTGGTTCCCAAGGCTGGGGGTAGAGGAGGATAGAAGTATTATTGCCTTAGGAGGATTTAGATTAAACCCCTTTATCAGATTTTACTATGAATGGCAATCTCTTTTGCTTATGTATAAATGATGTGTTAGAATTATTTAATTATATTTAATTCCTTTAGATGAATATCTTATAAAAAGATGCAGAAAATATATATATGCGGAACCTGTATTGCTATGAGATTTGATCCTGAGACCTTGAAGATCTAAATCTGAGATCCCCACCACTGCGACATAGATTTCATTATGGTACACCTATCAACATTTAACTGTTTTACGTGTAAGTAAAATAGTAGTTACGATGACGGTTTCATCGAACTGTTGTAAATATAATTTACATTATTTAGTGAGATCTATTGAATTAATTGTTGCATGAGCCGTATGCCACCTAATCACATTCATTGTAGTGGGTCACCTAATACAGTGTAATATTATAACCATGCATATAGGCACTTGGGAGATTCTGATTACTGGGCTTTTAGTAGCTCACCCCTTGTGGGAATTTTTTTTTCAGGATATTAAGTACAGGGATACTGAAGATGAGCTGGAAAGACATTAATTTGTCTTAAATATCCTATCAGAAGAGTTATCTATTTTTTTTTCTTTCCTGCACAGTGCTGGAAGACTTTATTTGTGATTGTGGTATGTAATAATAATTATTGGATGATTGTAATCATTAAATTTAGACCTGGTTATTTTATTTGATATGTAATGTTAATCGCATGGTTGGGACACTTAGATGGCTCTGTAATACTATTCTATATATTTTTTTGAATCTCATCAAATGATTCAGTCTAATGACTTATAAATATTGTTTGGGATAAACAAGGGATTTTGAATACCTTAAATTTTTATTGCGGGTCAACCCAGTTTGGAAAAAAAATTTGGGGTGTGACAGCGTGTTATTATTATCTTATTTTTATATAAAACAGATAATCCCAAGTCACCCCCGGGCATTCGGGTTATGAAAATCTGAGGCGTGACATATTTACATTCATAAAGGATACAATTTTCCTTCCAAGTGAAAATGTTCAAAATTCGTTTCCTACTAAATCAAGATTTGTGGTTCTCTTCTTCTGTTTGTTTTTCAACTTCAGTTTTTCTATGTGTTTTTTGAGATTGAAGATCTCTTTCAAGCCAAGGCAGGGATATTGTAGTTTTGCCTATCCTTATCAAGGCAATCAAACCCCTTGATCCTCAAAATTCACCCTCACACATCCACCTTTTTTTGGAGAAGGAAGACGGGGACGATTACAACTGAGAGGAAATGGGGATCAAGCAAAGTGAGATTGGGGTGAACTTCTCTTTCCCAAATTGCGCATCCTAAATTAATGGGTTAGAAACTCTACTCAATAGAGACACATGGTCATCGAAGGGAGAGACAATGTAGAGATATTGAGCAAAGGATACAGACAATGAAGGGACAGTAATTTATGGATAGTTTTAATAGGGACACTAAACAGGTAGCAAAAAGTTAAAACTAAAATCAATCTCAACCATTAAAATTTCTTAAAACAAATCTCAACCATTGATTTACTTATATATTTTCATATAGAATATAGATTCTTATTCTAAACTATCCTACTAAACATATTTAACTCCCTTCCTCAAGCTCATTTCACACTCGTCTCATTCTATTGCCAACCAAATGTACCCTAAGTATTTTTCCAATTAAATGATTTTTTTTTTCCATTTCACTCGGTGAAAGGTGATTTCCCTTGTTGTTAAACCACGCAAAGCGATATTCTTCCACTCATGTGAGAACATGATTAATGAATGACAATGAAATTTTTATAACAATAATACATATTATGCATAATACAAAAGGAGAACATTACAACAGTAATATAATATACCAAGTTAATTAATACCTTTCTAACTTCTAATTTTTTTTTAAGTGCTCACCTTCCTCAATTGTTAGTTTTTAAGATTTTATATTCAACCAAATGAGAGTAGTTAACAACCTAAGAATAAAAAAGAATGGAAGCAAAGAAAAAAAAGAAAAGCATCATAAAAAAATGTTAAAAGATTGCACTGCGACTATATATTACAAATGATCAATATCTATAGAAAAGAGAAAATGCAACTAACTTCTAATTTCTTTTAAGCATTCAACTTCCTTAACAATGATTAGTTCAATGACACTGTACTTAATTTATTAGCAAAACCAAGGATCCTTAGCAATTATCAAGGAAGGCGATTCATACGAAAAAATTGAAACATTTTGTCAATACACAAACATTATCACGTAGAAATCAAAACAGTAATAAATATTGAGCTATCTTATCATATAGAATATAGATTCTTATTCTAAACTATCCTACTAAACATATTTAACTCCCTTCCTCAAGCTCATTTCACACTCGCCTCATTCTATTGCCAACCAAATGTACCTTAAGTATTTTTCCAATTAAATGATTTTTTTTTCCATTTCACTTGGTGAAAGGTTATTTCCCTTGCTATTAAACCACGCGAAGCCATATTCTTCCACTCATGTGAGAACATGATTAATGAGTGGCAATGAAATTAGTATAATAGTAATATATATTATGCATAATACAAAAGAAGAACATTACAACAGTATTATAATATACCAAGTTAATTAATACCCTTCTAACTTCTAATTTTTTTTTAAAGTGTTCACCTTCCTCAATTGTTAGTTTTTAAGATTTTAAATTCAACCAAATGGGAGTAGTTAACAACCTAAGAATTTAAAAGAAAGGGACCAAAGAAAAAAAAATCATAAAAAATGTTAGAAGATTGCTTTGCGACTATATATTACAAATGATCAGTATATACAGAAAAGAGAAAATGCTACTAACTTCCAATTTCTTTTAAGCGTTGAAGTTCCTTAACAATGATCAATTCAATGACACTGTGCCTAATATATTAGCAAAACCAAGGATCTTTAGCAATTATCAAGGAAGGCGATTCATACGAAAAGATTGAAACATTTTGTCAATACACAAACATTATCATGTAGAAATCAAAATAGTAATAAATAGAAATAAAAAACAACTAAAAATATACACAAATTTAATTTAATTTGTTTATCTTTTCTTATAAGCAGGGAATAACAGCTTGGTCTTTTAATGCGTGAAATTAGAAAAGAAGAAAGTTTCAAGTTGGACTTGCTACTTAAGTATAGGTAAAAGGATAAGTAAAACTTTTTATAATAAATAAAAAAAAGAGATAGAACCTTTAGACTTGAATCTTAAAGCAGAAACACACTAACCTGTAAAGAGAAAGAAGAAGAAAATTATAAATGAAGTGTTAGGAGTGTTAGAAGAAGAAAATCACAAAAGTAGTGTACAAATGAGTAGTTGATGATGCTACAATTTCTACAATTTTTAAGTTAGCTTTTCCTACAATTTTCTATTTTTGCTAAGCCTTGACTTACACTGCAGTAACTATAAGATAAAAATAACAGTGGTGATTGTAATCACTCTTTCCGACAGTTATTAAGGATACCACTTGTAATCTCCTTTGAACCTAAATAGATTATTTGTAAAATACATAAAATAATGCTCTTTCTCAATGCAAAGATGCTTTTAAGTTCTATTTTAGAGGTGAAAATTTGGGACATTATTATTCAGAAGATAAAATGAGAACTAAATTCACTCAGGGCAAGGAGTAAAACCTAGAATTGGAACCAAACATAGGCGAGGAGCTCTGTTTCGCCTATATCAATCCATACCCTATGTTATCTCCCTATAATGGTGAGTTAACCAAGTATGATCCCTTAAACAATCCAAAGTAGTGCCACCTCAAAGCTATGAAATGAAGGTTATCAAAAAAAAAAAAAAAAAAACTATGGATTGAAAAAAAAATTGTGAATGAAATCCCTGTAACGCACACAAAAAGGCAAAAACTTATACAAAAGTTGTGATTAAGTCTGATTCTAGAACGAAATATTTGAATTTTATTATCTCCAAAAACTGCCCTTTCTCTTCTATCACATCAAATAGATAAAACGTTCTAGTATACTTAGGTACACCAACCACATGATATTAAATAAACTCATAATCGAATCAAACAAATGAACCTCTGCATCAACATTTTGAAAACTAAGAATACGTTTTTCCCTTAAATAAGCAAAAAATTATCTTCAATTATAATTGCATTTGAGAGACATACACAGAGAAAATTGAAAGCAAAATAATTTCAATATAGATAAGTAGATCAAGTGGGGTTTACCTCTTAGAACCTTGACATACACATCAGGAAGCTCTGCCAGATACTTCACGGTGAGGACTATCTGGCTTCTTTGACATCCTGAGGCCTAATCAACAGCGGTCACTCACCCATTTGAGCGGCCACCGTTCAACTCTTTGTTCCCTTTTCCATTCCTTCTAGAACATGTTTCCAACAAAACCACAAATGAATCTGGCTCCACTAAACACACTCAAACGTCTATGAAATTAAGAGAACTCAACATGGGTCTTTAGTGAACGGAGGATCAAAATCAAAACTGTATTGAGAAACCAATATGGAGCATCGTTTGAAAAAAATCAGTAGGATACTTTGAAACCCTCGAAAAATTAAAAATAAAATCAAAAATAAAAATAAAATCAATAGTTGGCACGAAGACTTAACGGATTTGATGAACCAATCTTCAAATGGGCTAACAAATGGTTCGCGCAAAGACTTAACCTCCGATTCCCAGTCCATCTGGGTTCATTTTGATCAATTTGATTCGCGTGATCTCCCGAAGCTTTGATTCAGCTGCACCATTGTCAGAACTTCAATCAAAACCCTAGAAATCACAATCCAGAGAAAATCTTGTATAAACGATTAAAAAGCAAACAGAAAAGAAAAGAAAAATGTTTGATCTTACGACGATTGGGTGTTGGGAGAGAATGAACACCGAGAGCAAGAGTGCAGAGTCCGGACCTCATCCCTAGTCGTGCTATCATCAATGGTGGTGCTTCGTTCGCCTTCATTCACCACGGGTACAAGTTTGGTATGATTGGACAGATTTAGGCGGAAAGGTAAAATGATCTCAATCGTTGATCCATTTACATATTTTGGAAACACTAACCTGTATTGTTAGATAGATGTCTTTTCTTTAGCCATCATCTTATAAAATAAAAATATATATTTATTCAATAAAAATGTTTTCAAAAATTATACGTTATTGTGAATGAATAAAAAAATACTATGATAATATGATTCAAAAATTAGGCACAATAGGTTTTTTTACCACAATAAAGAGGTTAGGAAGAGAAAATACCAAAATATAATCAAAGTAAATTTATTTACTCAGATAAAGTCAAAAGCATCAATGCTATTGACGTTTTCTAAAATTTAAAATTTTTTTGAAGAGTAAATAATATTGACGTTTTCTATTAAGAGAGAGAGAGAGAGAGAGAGAGAATTCAAGAGGATAAAGTTCTACATAATTGATAAGGTTTCTACATATTATAAACATAAACTATTATAATAAGAAATGGATAAATTACAAATTACAAAATAATAAGTATAAATATTTAAATTTATCTGATTTATAAATTAATAAATTCCTGAATGGATAAGTATTTAAAATTATAAATAATTAATACGTATTTAAATTTACAAATAATTGAAAATAAAACTCATAAGTTTGTGATTCTATGAGATGACGTAGATTTTAATTTTTTTTATTTAGTATTACTTCTGTAAATATACAAATAAATGCTATTTAAAAATAATATTTTATAAAAATATAATAATTTTAAAATATTATTTTATAAAAATATTATTTTATTTTTAAAATTTGTAAAAAAAAAACATTATAACACAAAATGATATTCATAATGTTAACATTATTTAATAATTTTTATTTTTTAAGATCTTTTGTAATAAAATAATTCTTTTATATTTCAATTTTAGCTTTGATAAATAAAATAATATTTTTATAAAATAATGTTTTAAAATTATAATATTTCTATGAAACACTATTTTTAAATAGAGTTTATTTTATATTTTAGAAAAGGAGTTTCAAAACAAAAGAAAATGTTAAAATCTACGAATTCTATCTTCAATTATTTATGAATTTAAATAGTTATTAACTATCTATAAAAATATAAATACTTATTCATGAATTTTTTAAATTATTCATAAATTCTTATCTCTCTTTTATATGTTGTACATGAATTTATAATTTGTAGGGTTTTATCTGTTATAATCATGATTTTATATGATTATCCTTCTGTTAGAAAACGCAAATAGAACTAAAAATTTCAATAATATTAACGATTTCAACTCTATTATAGTAAATAAGTATATTTTGATTCTCGTTTGATTTATCTCTTCTTCGTAACCTCTTTATTACGGGGAAAGGCACAACACAAGTATTGGGAAGTACGTTTGGTATAGAGATATATATATATATATATATTGATGCATAAAGATGACAGACGGAAACAATGCAATTTGCATGGGGGATGCTTGACTGAATGCATGGCTTATGTCTGTCATGTCTTTATCATTTTTGGCATATGCCGGTCATGTCTTTATCATTTTCCGGAACGAGTGCCTGAAATTTTGAAGACTCGGCCGGTTGGTCGACGATTAATTTTTTTTTTTTGGTTGGGAATGTAAATTATATAAATTATATATATATATATATAGAGGCTAAATTTGTTATTCTCAATTTATTATTTTAATAAATTGATCTTGTGTATACATATTTTTAATTAAAATTAATTTTTTACTTTTAAATATTTTAAAATTTTTTATTATTTATTTTAAAATATTTTATTATTAAAAATAATAAATATGATGAATTAACTTAGTCCGAATTCATTAATCTTTAAATCCAATGAATTTAAATGATTAAATTAGATGAATCTAACATAATATTATTGAATATGATTCGAATTAAGAGGCGTTTGGAGGTTCAAAAACAAGAAAAAAAAGTAAAATTTTTGATAGTTTTTTATGTATTTTTTAGTTACATTTTTTTGTGTATTTGGTGGAACAAAATATATTTTTTAACAATTTTTGTGACTTTTAAGTGTTTGGTAAACTTTTTATGTAGCAAATCAAAAAAGTTATAACTTTTTATTTTATTTTTTCCTGTAACAAATAAAAAAAATAAAAAAAATTATAATTCTACCAAATATATCAAAAATTACAAAATATAACTTTTAATACTTTTTTACTAACTTTTGAGCCTCCAAACGGGCCCAAAATCTAAACCACATTCAACCTATTTACGGACCCAAAATCTAAACCACATTCAACCTATTTACGGACCTGCTCTTATCATTCTTTTTCGTTGGATAGCTCGGGTTGGTAAATCAAGGTTTTGGGTGAGTTAATTTTTTTAAGCGAAGTCTAGAAAGTCACATCCTTCGCATCCTATTAGTATTCGTACCGGATATATTTAAATGTTTGTCTTTCCAAGAGATTTTTTTTCTATGAAAAAAATATACATATATATTTTTGAAAGGTTCTATGAAAATATCATAATAAATTAATTTTATCAACATATTATTGAAATATTAAAAATTTTTAATTTAATAATTTTTAGTTCTTAATAAACAGCTTTACCTAATTTTTAACAGGCAATTAAATCTTATTTTTTATTAGATAACACTAGAAAATATACTACGCTTCACTGCGAGTATTTGTATTGTAATTAGGATTTTCATTATTAAAAAATTGAGCATACACAATATGCATAACTAAATATCATGAATAACTAATTATCACGAATTTTACATTTAACCATTAAGTAAATTTGAATAAAATCAAATTACCGTCATCTTGTAATTCACTTGTATTTTAGGTTTTTTTCTTTTTTATGTTTTTATTTTTTTTTTAAATACTAATACTATTTTTATATTAAAAATTTCCATGGTTGTTAGCAATTTGACATGTATTCCACTTTTTGTTGTTGTTTTTTTTTTTTTTTTTGGCATTAAGTATTTTTGTTTGGAAGATTAACATGTGTTACATTTTTTTATAAGTTTATCATGGATTATTTTACTATTGTTAGGGGTACTTAAAATATTGTTGGTGGTTTAACACGGTTGACATTTTTTTATTATTTCTTGTTTAAAATACCCATATATATCACACTTTTTTATAAATTTATAGTGAATTATTTTGTTATAAATTATATATTTAAAATTTTTTAAATGTTTAGACAATACATATTTGTTACATTAAATATTATTTTGCATTGTATAATTTCACTTTGTACCTTTAATTTTAATTGTAACAAATTTTTATCAAATCATATTTATTTTTTTCTTTTTCTTTAAATTCAGACATTTATTTTTCTTATAATTTTTATTTTTGGATTATTTTTCAGGGCAATAAAAGTGAAAGGAGGGAGACAGGCATACAAGTTATGCCTCACGTAAATTACCAAAAAAAAAAAATTATGCCTCACGTATTTTCATGTGACTTGCATTGTTCGAGTCATATTTTTCCTTCTTGACAGACCTCCTCTGTCCGTTGCCCATTTTTTAGTTGTTGCAAACCAAGTCCATATTACTGCTTCGTTTGGCAGGGGATAGTTAGTGCTACCAAATACTAGTTTTTTTTTAATTTTATTTAAAATGATTAAATTTATATTTTTATATTTTAATCTTCTGTTAAACTTTTAAAAGATAAAAATATCAAATTAACAAAAAAATTAGAAAATTAGTTAAAAAGGTATGTGACATTTGGTTTTTTATTTTTTTGTTTTTTTTTTCTATTTCCTATCTTAAACTCATTTTCTATTTTACATCGTTGAAAATAAGAAAAACAGGTTAAAATGTATTTGGTCACTTATGTTTTTGAAAATTATTTTAGAAAACATAAAATAAGTTTACATATAAAATGAAAAACAATAAAAAATTATTTTGAGCTTTTTTAACCCAAATAAGGAAAATTTTTAAATAAGGAAAATAGAACATTTTTTACTTTTCTTGTTTTGGGATTTTTAAAACATAAAACACATAGAAGAAAAACAGAAAATAAAAAAGTAAATCAAATGTCACCCTAGTTTTTTTCTTTCCAAAAAAAAAAAAAAAAACTAATGTTGCAGTAACTAGTTAAAAAAAAAAAAAGTTAAGTTTTTTACTTCCCAAACCAAGTCTAAGATTACTAGGGATTGCCAAAAGCCCCGTGTCATTTTTTTATGAAATTTTATATTTCTCATATTAATGTAATAGTGTAGATTATCTGCCAAAATTTTAAATTCTTTAACAATTTATGTTTTTTCTTTTTTTTGGTAAATAAGTATTAACAATTTATGTTCTTATTTCCGTTATTGCTCCTGCAGTTTCTTTTTCCATTCTATTTTTATTGGTGACAAATATGACATAATAAGTTTGTACTAGATATAGGGTGTGTTCGGAGTTGTATAAAAATATATAAAATAAAATAAAATTATAAAAGTAAATGTCTCGTAATTCATGCAGTGAGTAAAGAATTTAAATTTTGTTATCTCGTAATTCATGTTTATAAAGTTTTGTAAGATTTTATTTTATTTTGTTTAATTCCAAACAGAGTCATAATATTATGGGATTTTTACTTACATTTTTTTCCTCCTTCGGAAAACGTGCTTACACACCTACAATTGGTAGAGTGAAAAAAAAAAATGAGAGGCTGAACACTTACTTTTTCCTTTCAATATAGGTAATGTTTAGATGGCAAAAAATTATTAAAAAAGTACAAAAAATTGATATAAAGTGACACGTGATAAAATTTAATTAAAAAAAATTAAAAAAAATTGATAAAAATTGAGAGTTTTGGTAAGTTTTTATAAACTACACACCCCCATAATGGTTAGTATTGGACTTTTTTACCATAATAGAAGGGGAGGGAGTAGAAAATATCAAAATACAAACAATGCTGTCATAAAAGCAAATTTGTTAATGCTATTGACATTTTTATGGGAATTTTTTTTACCACAAATTGTCAATTACATTGACGTTTTGATGTGAAAAAGTTTTTACCAGAAATCATCGCTTTCTCTTCTCTCTGGTCTTCTTACCAAATCAAACTAAACCTAACAGCAAAAATAGCAATATCATTCTCTACATCTCCTTCGATTACGAACTTTGGTCAGTGGTGATTGACAACTCAGGTGTATCAAGAAAAGATGGTTCTAGGTGATTACACAAATTGGAGGTGCTTCCTGGTGATTGTTTTAATTAGATATCTTTCTAATGATCTGGATTAAAGGACTTAACTCTGCAATGGTTACAAGGGTGAAGTGCAGCAGAAAATAACGCACAATAAGAAAAAGAGAGGAGGAGGGAGTTGGGATATAGTTGAAGGCATCGATGTGTAGCAGAGAAAGAGGGGCTGGAGGTGTCAATGGCATTGACGTTTTCAACCAAAGGTGTCAATGTTAGTGACTTTTTCAGGCAAATTTTTTTTTTTTAATGAAAACGCTAAAAATGAAGTCTTCAATTGCATCGACGACAACTTTATCTCTATTTTGGTAAATAAGTATTTTTTTAACCATTTATTATTTATCTAACTTTATATTTTTTTTTCACATAGGCCTTATTTTTTTTTTAAATACAATTGTTTTAATCATTTGTCATTTATCATCTTTCTTAATATAATTTTTTTTATCATTTATCATACATCCAATTTCAACTTTTTTTAAATAGATCTTTTGACCAATTTCTTATATAAGTCTTATCAAATATTCTAGCCTCAAATTTTTTAGGTACACTCTATTCCTACCTACTACTTTGTTATACCTAGTATTTAATTTTGACCATTTATGTGTTATTTTGAGCCAATAAAATATTTAAAATGAGATTAAGTTGGTTTATTTTATTTTTTTAGGCCAGGTATGGCTCGAATTGATATTAGGTTGAACATCCGAGTCAAAGGCCCAGCCTTTTTTTACCTTTTCTTTTCTTTTCTTTCTTTTCTTCATTTTCCTTTTCATTTCCTTTTTCTTTTCTTGGCTCTAGCAGCTTCTTGAGAATGGGAGAGAGAGAGAGGAGAGAGAGAGAGAGAGAGAGAATTCTGGGAAGGAAGACCAACGGATCAGGGTAGTATTCGATGCTGTGAACATCATAGTGGTGTCCTTTTCGTGTGGTTTCGCTTGAGATAGGAGAAATCAATGCGAAAATTTTGGAAGTCAAAATTAACCTTCTCATTTCTTCTTTTCACTTCGAATTTGAGGTAGATGAGGCTTATATTTGTGTTCTAGGTGTTGTTGGGATCATTTTGATATATTACATGTTTGATTTGTTTGAGTATTATAGGATTTGTGATATACATATGTGAATGTGTATATATGTGCATAGATATGTGGAGATTTTGCAAAGATTTGAGTTATTTTTCAATTAAATGTTGTAGAAACATGTGGTTTAAGTGTTCAAGTGTCTATATATAATTTATTGTTGCTATTGAGACTTTGATAGGTGATTTGGGAGTGTTTCAGAGTTGGGTTTTAATTGAAAATGAACCCAGAAACTGGGTGTTGGCATCAGGACAATGTCGGGACGCCTGGCATTAAGACGGCTTTGGGACGCCAAATGGCAGACTGCCAAAAACTCAAAGTTGTGATCCTTAAATGTTTGTTTGGTGCCCAAAACCATAAATTGTTTATTTTTAGGGATTAAATGAACCTCAAATTATCATCCATTTATGTATTGAGATGATATTTATTTACATAATTGAGCATATTATGTGCATAAGCTGAGGTTTTATCATCTAGTTGATATTGTGATTTTTGATTGGCCAAAAGTACCATGTTGATATTATTGATGTGCTGAGGCATGGGTTATTTTTATGGACGAAATCCTTAATTTTGAGAAAATAATAAAACAAGATTTTGAAAATATCAAATGATCTCTAGTCGATATATATAATTAGAATTTAATTTAGAACTAGAATGTTAGTCTTGAGATACTATTTATATTAATTTCCTAGTTGAGTTAAGCAGATGCCTCATAAGGGGTGTAACTCGGTTCTTTAGTAGAATGATCAGGGAGTATAACTTGGTTCCCCTGAGTCTTAACTGATTGAGGGTGTAACTCGATTCCCTAATCGTTATTTATATTTATTTTTTACTTGAGTTAAGCAGATACTTGACTAGGGTGTAACACGATTTTCTAGCAAAAGGGTTAGGAGGTGTAACAGGGTTCCCTTTAGTCTTACACCGGGAGGGGTGTAACACGGTTCTCCACTTATGATTGTACCCTATTTGAGTTAAGCAAATGTCTGACTAGGGGTATAACATGGTCTCTAGTAGAAGGGTCATGGGATGTATACACGGTTCTCTTAAGTCTCACACCGGCGGGGATGTAACACGATTTCTCACTTATGATGTATATTGAGATTATCATTTGCTGTAAGCATTAAACGGTGCAGTTGGTGGCACCGCATGCTTTGCTAAACGTTACCTGTCTCATGATAAGGTTAGGGGTCGATGGAGATTAGAGAGTGTGCATTGGCATCACATTTCATTATTATCCATTGCATGAGATTGAATATATTATTGTTGTGTATTGATATCCTGATGTTGTTAATTATAATGATGTTTAATATGTGAATTGTTGATAAATGGTTGATTTATGAATATTGAATAATAAAGTTTGAAACTACAATGACCTGATTTTCGAGGTGGAATACGTATGCAGTTTAGACTTGAGTAGTCTAAATCTAGTTTTAACTATGAATAATAATAATTGTGTTTAGATTTCTTAATTGAGATTTATTATATCATATAAATTATGTGACCCAGAATATGGTCTGCTGTTTACATTTGTGATGTCATTACCTTAAGATTTATAAACATGATTATAATATATGTTCTGGTCTTGCAGATCTTAAATGTTGTTATTGGGGATGGTGTTAAAATAGATTATACTATTATTTGATTTATTGTAATGTACTCAAATATAATTTTATATGAGAATGAGGGATATTTTGTAATATTAGAATGGATATCTACGATATAAACTTAACTTGAACTAAACTTTTATTGGTTTTATATAATTATCATATTCCCATACCATTCGTCTCGGACAATTAAGCATAAGATACTTTTTTCTATCTTCACGAATGATCACAATGTCTTTCCGCACAATATTTCATATATGTCAGACATAAGTTTTTAGAAGTTCTTTGTAGTCTAAAATGAATATCTAATGACTTTTGTTCTTTTTTGTTTTTCTTTATTATGTTTAATATAATCACGCAAAAGGACTTGTAACAAAGACTCTTTGTTTAAAAGTTTATTTTGGGGAATGTTTGGTATGGGATAAAAATTTGAAGGTAAAAAATTATTGAAGTAAATTTTTACCCTAATAACAGTTAATAGAGTAACAAGTTTATGATAATCATATTTGGATTGAAAGAGTAAATATTAGCTAATAATAATTATATTATGCTTAAAATGTCAAAAATTTTGAAGGGGTAAAAGTTAATTGCATTTGGAATAAAGCCAAATTGACCAAAGGGTAAAAGTTATAAAATAAATCATCATAATAATTATTATTTTAGTACTAATTAATTCTAAAAAATATATATTTTTAAATATAATTTTAAATAAAACTAAAACTATAAAATAACTTTATCTAGATTAATATTTCAATAGTAATTAATTTTAATAATGAATTATTATTTTTTAAAAATTATTTTTATTTTGATAAAATAATTTTAGTTTATTTAAATAAATTATTAATTTTAATAAATTATATTAATACAATGCATATCTAGCAAATTATTATTTACGAGAAATAATTTTCATTTAATAAAATAAATTATTTTAATAAGCAATTATTATTTATTAAACATTAATTTTAATTTCAAAAAATAAATAATTTTTGTTATAATTAATATTTCAATAGCATTAATTTAATAAAATAAAATAAATTATTTATTAAATATTATTTTGATAAAGTAATTTAATAAGGGTCGAGTACCCCTTGGGTACCGGAGTACCCCTTCGGTACCCATTAAAAACTAATAAAAATATGACACTTAACCAATAAAAATATGACACCTACCAATTTTTATTTTGACTCCAACAAATTAAAAAATATTTGAATTATTTTATGGATGGTAGAATTCAAAAAAAAAAAAAAAAAGATTTATCTACATTAATTGATAAGTTATCTTTAAGGTGAAATTACAACATTATCCGTAATTCTTCCTTAAAGCAAAATTACCAAAACAAACCAAACTCCTGCTTTTAGAGATTAACTATTAAATTATTCAAAAATTTTAGGTAAATGAATAACTACAAATAAAAAATATGTGTAAAAATATATTCAGATAAATGTGAAATATGTAAAATATAAAATATATACGTGTGAAGATTATCTTCTGTTATAATTTTTATAAAATACATATTCGTGCGAAGATTATCTTCTGTTGAATAAATCATAATTTTTATAAAATATATATTTATGTAAAAATTATCTTCAATTGAATAAATCATGATTTTTATAAAATACATATTTCCGTGAAGAATATCTTCTATTGAATAAATCATGATTTTGGACGCAAGTAGAATATAAAATCTTTTTTTTTCTTCTTTTTAACCCAGTAGGATAGAAGTAATTTGATGATTATTTACAAAAATACATTCAAATAAATGTGTAAAATATAAACTTACATAGTTATAAATTTATATAGTTGTGTGAAGATTATCTTATTGGTTGAATAAATCATAAATTTGGATATAATAAGAATGCAAAATCTTTTCTTCCTATCGCACGTATGAAGATGAAGCAGGATAGAAGTAGAAAATGATTTTGTTTTAAAGAAAAAATACAGGCAATTTTGTAACTTTATCTTAAAAAATAATAATTATGTAGATAATACGCACTTTCTTTAAACTCTACAACAGCTAAAATTTATTAATTTTTTTAATTTTTCGTACCAAAATAAAAATAAAAATAAAAATAAATAAATGACATGTTCTCATTGGTTCTTAATCAGTATCCTGAGACTTTCGATAATAAGGTTTTATAAGAGGGTAAAGAAATATGTTTGGGAGTAATGGGAAAAAGGTAAATTTTTTACATTATCCTCTGTTATCCATCTATATTTAGAGTAAAACTTTATCCCGTATATTATTCTTTCATCTAAACTAATATAACAGAGAATAAAAATTACCCTAGTAATTTTACCCTTTATTACCTCCGAAACAAACATTTCGTTTTGAGAAGTTACCTGACTTATTTAGAATAACTTTCTCAATAAATTAATAAAAATAAAAAATTTAATTTGAATATTATAAAAAAATCTTTTGCATTTAGTTTTAAATTAAAAAATATAATCTATTATTCTTTTATTATATATAAATATATACACACTTTTGATTTCATTTATTACTTATTATTCAATATAATTCAATTATTTTTACTTAAACATCAATTTTTTTAAATTTTTTTATAAACTTCTATGAAAGGGCTTTCTCTAAAGAACTTTCTATAAAACGATATTGATTAATACGCAGAATTACGCTAAACATTCTCTTAATTGTATTTCGAAAAATATTATCATCGTTAGTAATATGGATAAAAAAAAAATTCAATTACTAAATTGATAAATTTCAACATTTCAATACTAGCGTCGGTGAATTCAACTTATTATGATATTGTTTTTTTTTTTCCCAAAAAAAAAAAAAAAAAAAACCTCAAATTTGAAATCCCTTAAGTAAAAGCCAAATTAAATCGGGGATGGAAGATTTTTTTTTTCTGTTTCTGACGGATTATGCGAAGCCAGCCGCTTTAAATTTGCCTTTGATTTGATTCCTCGCTTCTTATGCTCAGTTTGGAAACAATTAGCATTACCTAGTAGTTAGAATTTAACTAAAAAAAAGTTAGTTAATTTTGTGTTTGGGAAAGAAAAAAAGTGGTTAATAACTAGTAGTTAGTTAAAAAAAAAAAAAAAAAAACTTGCTTTAAATTTGCCTTTGATTTGATTCCTCGTTTCTTAGGCTCCGTTTGGGAATAATTAGTATTGACTAATGACTAGTATCTAATTAAAAAAAAGTTAGCTAATTTTGTGTTTAGGAAGGAAAAAAGTGGTTAATAGCTAATAGCTAGTTAAAAAAAACTAACTAATTTTGTATTTAGGAAGAAAAAAAAGTGACTTGTTTTTAGGTGTCTAACTTATTTTTGTTAAATTGACATTTTTATCTTAAAAGTTTAAAAGAAAATTAAAATATAAGAGGATAAAAAAATCCAACTACTGTTGAAGTAGCCATTAATCTTGACTAATGACTATTCTTCCCAAACAGACCCTTATCCTTTTATTTAACACAGCAATTAATTTTATTCCTAATGTATTTAATTGTATTCCCCTTTCAATTAAATTACCATTTTAGTATTTTATCCTTATCCCGTACGGATTCAGAATGTGTCCTAGTAATCAATATTACCTTATCTTTTTGAAATAGTGATTATCTCAAAATAGATAAATACAAATACAGAAGTATTTTGCTTGCGGACTCAAACAGTAGTCCTATTCCAGATAGTACGTAATATTAATTATAAATAGGGGTTCTCTGCTGGCTCAAGGGATGGAGAAGAAGAACCCAATTTGGGAAGAAAAAAGAGGAGAGTGAAGAGCTCATTCACACACGAAAGCAATTCAACGGGTAAGGGAAATCGTTACATATATATATATATATATATATAATGCTATCGTCGCATATATATTGCAATTTGTTCTATCAGTTTTCTTCTTTGTTTTTATTCAAAATTGGATGGTGACTGTTTTATACTTTTTTAAAATTATTATTAATGTTTTAGAACTTTAAGCTTGATTAAATAGTAGAAAAGAGTATCTAGGATTTGTCTGAGTGGCTCGTGAGTATATTTTACACAGATCACATGAGTTCGATTTTTGATTTAAGTGGGATATGTATAAGGTGTAACGTACATTTTTTATATATGATTTGTTAAGAGATATATAAATTAGAGAGGGTTTAAGTTGTTTTAAAAAAAAAAAAAAAAGTAGTAGAAAAGATGTCACCCTCATTCGGGTTCCTTTCGAATTCTCTACTTAGAAAATTACATTTCACAGTAAAAATCATCCTTTAATTATCATATCCTAGAATAGCATAAAATTTCTAAATACTTTTGTGAGCCAACTTATTTAAAGGAAATATTTGGTAGACAGTGCCAAGTTGACTAACGTAAATATTCCTTTTATAAAAAATTCTCAACCGCCAAAATCGACAATGGGAAAAGACTCTTGTCCCACCTTACCCACAACCCAATTAAGATCAGACCGTCCAACTTACCAAATAAGAGAGGGGGGGGGGGGTTTAGACAGTCCAATCAAAGATTTAAAGGCTTGTGCTTGCTTCAGGGTGGGGTCCCAAGCATGGCGCAACAAGTGACCAAATTACTTTATTTGACTAGGTTTTTTCATTTTGTTGCTCTTAAGTAATATCTTATTTGAGGCAAAGCTGTTCAACTGAATTTTGTTTTCCCAACCATATTTATGAATAATACACATATGATGGCCCTGTTTTCCTAACCCTATTTATGGATAATACACATATGATGACCTGTTTGATATACTAAAATTAATTAAAATTTATTAATTTTAACTAATTTTTTACATTTTTTAATTAAATTTTATTATGTATTATTTTTATATTAAATTTTTATACTTTTATTATATTTTTTGTTTAATTTTTTTCAACCAAATAGCGCCATATATAACGGGTAAAGGCCTAAAGGGTTGGGTAAATCTTTGCATGTATAGGCAGTTAAAAGCAGTAAGAGGAAAAGGAGGAGGAGGAGGAAGAGGAAGAGGGTAGAAGTTTCCGAGGTAGTGATGCTTGGCCGCCTGTTGATATGCAATTTCAAAATATATGCCTTTCTTTTGGGATCCGAAAATCCAAGCCTAATTGCTGCTTTTAAAAACATTGTATCTCTTTTCACCTGTTACCTTTTCGATTGTGTTGCATGTTGTGAAGATAGTTTATATGGGGTTGATTGGTTTATTCTAAATTCAACTAAAAAAGGAAAAGCCAGCAGTTTTTTTTTTTTTTTTTAATTTAATGAAGTGCTTGACATAATGCAATTCTTGTTAAAGGATTGTTATAAACTACAGTTGTAATGGCAATTCTTGCCTCCAGTATTATTACCTTCATTGTATCTGAATTATTTATATTTATTCCATTTTTTTATCGCAATATTTTCCTTTTTATTTGTAAATTTGTAATCAAAGCAAATTCTTGTGCTGCATTTGGAATTATAAAGTCTAATGGGAACTGATTCAACCAGGTTTATTTTATTTTATTTTTTTTATAACCCCTTTCAATTTGTTAACATAAAATATTCTCTTTGTTGAGAAATTAGTAGTAGGGGCCATTGCTAATTTAATATTAAACGCCAGAATTGTCAGGCAATGGCGTGGTAATGGGTTGGGGGGGGATCATATTTTGAGCAGTGACTTTGTGACTCTGTCCATGTGCTTTCAATGCCCTGTACTGGCAAGACGCACCTTGGGCTACAGAGCCCTCTAGTGATTGGGATTTGCCTTAAATTTGTACAGAAAATTTGATTATAGCCATGTAGAAATTAGTTACGTGCTTTTTATAAACTTGTTTTCTAGCAATAAATGCATGCGTCTGTGTTTCATATCTCGTTTTATAGATCGATACAATGTGATTATTGATTTTCTTGCTTTTATTTTTTATTTTTATTTTTATTTTTTTGGTGTAAGTTAGGTTAAATTTCTTGATCATCAGGGAACATGAAACTGCAACTCATTCTTCTGCAGAAGTATTTATGCCATAACCTGATCTCTCATTCATTTCCTTTGTTAGAGTGAATTTCTGCTTATGGTTGAATCCTATGATTGTTGTATTATGTTTCTAATAACTTGATATTATTTGTTATATGTAACATATTCACACAATCGGAACAATTCAGTTTGATCTTACAAAACTGACTGATTTTGCACTAAATGGTTGATCATGACCAATTTTCTCTATTGTGAATGCTGATCAATGTTGCTTACAAACATTCAACACTTTGATGCCCTCTTGAAATGTTCTGTGAGGCTAGGTACAATGCTATAAAATTTTTTACGGTGATGAACAAAGCTAATTGCCTATCTTCTCTCAATTTCTTCAATTAAGTGACTTTTTTAATTATACTTTTCTTGCAGGTTCAGTTTGAGTTAACTTGTCTAAGATTTCTGCTGCATTTTCCTTAAGCCGTGATTATTCTTAACAAGTCGAATCAGATGGAGGGGGGTGTTCCTAAAGCTGATAAAACAGAATTCACAGAATGCTGGCAGACAATTTGGAAAACACCATACATAATGCGACTTGCCTTTTCCGCTGGTATTGGAGGCCTCCTGTTTGGTTATGACACAGGTAAATATTATTTTTTTCCAATTTGTTTTTCTGTCTTTGGAAAGATAGTGTAGGGGAGCCAATACTATGTGGGCCCTTGTTGTGGCCTCTACTGATTGACCATTGCAACAACTAGCCGTGTGGAGGGAAATCACACCCTCCCCCCCAGGGGATAGACTTTTAGACACTAACCACTACCCACGAGTGCCCATTCCCCCGGTGAATGCCCCTTGGCTGGAGGCATTTCAAGACAAACTCAAAGACTGCTTAGTTGCATTATTAACACCAGTATCAACTCCATGGGTTAGGAACAAGTCCCATGGACTGTCATTCCACCCTCTCTTGGGACCATCGAGGCAAGTGATTGGTGGCTAGAGTTGGGAAATTCGTTGATATACTGCTTCGATCAACCCAAGGAAAGAGAAGATAGACCCAAGCATTTAATGGGGTCTAAACTAAACATTCAATGCCATCAACCACCACCATCAAGTGTCATTCCTTCATTTGATTGCATCCTTCAATACCTTGAAATTCCTAAACCTTGGACGTCAGTTCAAGGATAGGTCACCTTTAGCTCGAATTCCTATACCTTGCACTGGCCACCGAGGTATGGTCACCTCAACCCCCTCAACCCCTGATGATACTGCAATCGGCGCTGACCAGCATCTTCCCGGATGACTGGAGTACTCTACGTTAGTTTGATCACCCACATATATTAGCACAAGTCTTAGAAACTTATCTTTTCCCTGTTTTCTAACTTCACTGAATGTTAATGCACGCATGCTATAGCTATGATGTTAGCACAGATATATTGATGTAGCATGAACATTGAATTACTTTGCATCATGATACAATTGAAACCATTAGGTAATCTAAAGGGACTCAAATTCGAGTCTCTTTATTATCAAGCAGCTGGTGCCAACCCAAACTATTTTTGTGACTGTACTGTATATTGTTTAATTGTTAGATTCTTTGATGGATTGTAGGTGTTATTTCTGGTGCCTTATTGTACATCCGGGATGACTTCAATTCTGTAGATAAAAAAACGTGGTTGCAGGCATGTTACTAATACACTTAGATATATCTCTGTAAATAATTATAGTTAAATATTGCTATTTTGTGGGGTCTTTCATTATATTGCTTCATCAATCTGCAGGAAATTATTGTGAGTATGGCAGTTGCAGGAGCTATAATTGGTGCTGCAGTAGGTGGATGGATGAACGACAAGTTTGGGAGGAAAAAATCAATTCTTGTAGCTGATTTCCTTTTCTTTGTTGGTGCAATAGTCATGGCAGTTGCTCCAGCTCCCTGGGTGATAATTGTTGGACGAATATTTGTAGGTCTTGGAGTTGGAATGGCATCCATGACCTCACCTCTCTATATTTCAGAAGCTTCACCTGCTAGAATCAGGGGGGCACTTGTCAGCACAAATGGTTTTCTGATCACAGGAGGACAGTTTCTTTCTTATCTCATCAACTTAGCATTCACCAAGGTGCAAAAAATTAGAATTTTAATTTTTATACTTTTACTATAGATAACTTTCCTTGATAATGAAAATTCTGCTCAATGTATGTGTTTCAGGCTCCTGGAACCTGGAGGTGGATGTTAGGGGTTGCGGGTGTTCCAGCCCTTGTTCAATTTATACTGATGTTGTCACTTCCTGAGTCTCCTAGATGGCTCTATAGACAGGTACTAAATAAATTATCTTCTTTTGAACAGGCATGATTGTTTGGTTTTTGATTTAAAGAAGGCTATCGTTAATAAAACAATGAATATCAAGTTTGTACAATTGAGCATTGGGTAATGTGTCTGGGTACATAAGTTTCGTAAATGGGGATTAGATCCAACTAAAATTAGATATTATGGAGCAAGATCCTGCAAAGTGTAACTCTCTGCTAAGTGTCCCACTGGGTTTCACTTGCAAAACCAAAAAGCATATTCTGACCTAGGATTCAACTTTGACTGTCATTGGCTACCTCACTAGATAGAGCTGGATCTCCCTAGGGAAGGCAGAGGCAGTGTATTTGGGTTCAAAAGCTCGCTAGGTTCTTCTCTGGGAACCGGTGGGTGTATCAACTGGAAAAAAAGCAGTTGACTGCTGGGCAGTTAGAAGCCTTGTCCAAGTGGGTGGTCGGGATTTTCTATTTTTTGAATTCTGCTTGATTTGGGTTTGCCAAGTGCTATATAAAGAAGGCTTTTCCTCAGGGTTTCTGTAGTGTTTCTGCCAGGGAGAATGATCAGATTTTATACATTTTGTGTATCAATAAGGTTCTCTTAACATCTTAGCTCAAAAGCTTCATACAAATCAAGTTTTGATCTTCATAGGTTTGGAGATGATGTTTCATTTGAAGGGTATTGTGGACTTGAACAAGTTTTGCACAAGAGATCATGGACTCAATTGTTACATTGTGGTAGAAGCTCATATTGTCAGTCCTTCGTATGGGGCTTATGATTTTTCCCATTTGTTAACAAGGCTTTTTCACGTAAAAGTCTTGTACCTTCTTTACTATCTGCAAGTGATTAATTTATTGCATTGATTAATACTAGTTTACATAATTTTATTCCTCTTCAACCTTTGGTGCTTATTTAAAGAGAAGTTCTTTGATGTAATTTAGCGATTGGAAGTCAAGGGTTGGGCAGTTCAAATTGGAACCCCTTCAGCAAATGGAACCTTGATGATAGATATAAATCTCAATGATGAAATTGTCAAGGAATCTCCCTATCAAATCCTGTCTATGTAGCTGATCAACTACACATTTTTATTTGTTTGCATATTTCCTATAATAAGATTTCAATTCATTTGAATTTTTTGGGATGTTTGTTGTGGAAGACTCTCATTAATTTGGGCTTCCATAGAAAATTACTAATTTCAAGATGATGTTACCCTTTTCTTAGATTTTCATTGATTTTGACAACACCATGCCTTGTTGGTCCCACTTGCTTTAATTCAAACTGGAAACAAGTCCTTGGATGATATCATTAACTTATTACTTTACACATATTCTTGCGTTGAGAATATTAACTTCTACCATGATTGACTTTACTAACTACAAAATAGTTGTCGTTTTATGGAAATTGGATAATTGTTTTATTCTTTGTTGTGTTCCTTAGAATAAGGTAGATGAGGCCAGGGCTATCTTAGAGAAGATTTATCCTACCAATGAAGTTGCAGAAGAAATGAAAGCCTTACAGTTGTCCATTGAAGCGGAAGAGAGTGATAGAGCATCTATTGGAGACAATATATTCTCCAAAGTAAGGAATGCTTGGAGCAATGGCATAGTTCGGAGGGCTCTATATGCAGGCATCACGGTTCAAGTAGCTCAGCAATTTGTGGGTATTAATACTGTCATGTATTACAGTCCAACCATAGTTCAGCTGGCTGGATTTGCTTCAAATAGGACAGCTTTAGCACTCTCTCTCATTACCTCTGGTCTCAATGCATTTGGCTCTGTTATCAGTATGATTACTGTTGACCGTTATGGGAGGAGGAGGTTGATGATTTGGTCCATGCTTGGGCTTATGAGTTGTCTTGTGGCCTTGTCGATTGTGTTTTTCCAAGCTTCTGCCCATTCTCCAACTATTAACAAGCTTGAATCCACCCATTTTGGCTGGAACTCTACATGTCCAAGTTACATAACAGCACCAGATGCATCATCTTGGAATTGCATGAAATGCTTGAAAGCCACAGAATGTGCATTCTGTACTAATGGAGCAAACAAAGTAAGTTTGATATAGTTCTCGCTCTTGTTTGATGAATTGTGTAGTCCGTAAAATGTTGTTAACTATTGATTTTGTTTTGGCCTTTTTCACTTTGTCAACTTATTAAACTTCTATTAACCATAGTTTTTAATCCCATATCATACTGGTTAATACGTATTGTACCAGTCCAAAAACGGTAACTTAGTCTACGCATTTCAAGGTAGTATATGTACTTGCCAATCTCCAATGGTACCGGTGATTTTTAAATTTTTAAAATTTTTGTTTTTTGGTAGGTAAAGTTTTAGTATTTTGTTTTTCAAAATGTTTTTATCTATATATTTATTTATCCTAAGTCTTATATAATCAAGAATGACGAGTAGAACTTCTTTATTTCTTTTCATTACTTATCCAATTGTACATGAAGAACTTTTTATTTTTATTTTGTTATTGCTTTTGTAATATGTAAAACATGGTAATTTAGTTATGTGAATAAATACTAACATGGTATATATAATTTTTATTTTATAATTATTTAAATGATGCATTAACCTTTTTGAGTGGATATTCTTTGTAAATGTACAATTTGATAATGATAAATCTAAAACTGCACATCGATGTATATCTTACTAATAACAAAAATCGATATGCTGTCCGGTACAGTATTTATAACTATGCTATCAACTTTACATCCTTTGCATCACTTTCTAATCAATTTTTCCTTTTAATCAGTATCATCCCGGAGCATGCTTGGCTGTAAATGATGCTACCAAAGGTGCATGCATTGCAGAACATCGCACATGGTATACAGAAGGCTGTCCAAGCAAAGTTGGGTTTCTGGCAATTGTGTTTCTAGGAGCATACATTATAACGTACTCACCAGGCATGGGAACAGCACCTTGGATTGTGAACTCGGAGATATACCCATTGAAATACAGAGGCATCGGGGGAGGAATAGCTGCAGTTAGTAACTGGTCATCAAATCTAGTAGTTAGTTTGACGTTCTTATCTTTAACTCAAGCACTTGGCTCTGCTGGCACGTTTCTGCTATTTGCTGGGTTTGCATTAATAGGACTAGTGGCCATATTCTTCCTTGTTCCAGAGACTAAGGGGTTGTCATTTGAGGATGTCGAGAAGATGTTAGAGAAAGGTTACAGACCAAGCATCTGCTCCAACTCCAAGCAAAAGAAGGTAGATGTTTGAGCGATAAGCTTTAGATTATATCTATTTTCACAACTGTTAGTGGTAGAGAGTGTTGAAAACTACCAATTGTTTCCACCTGATGGGGGGACAGAAGACAGATTTCCCAATTGAACTATATATAGATTATAGATAATATTAATATTTTGTGATTTGGTTTATTGTTTTTCAAAGGTGATATAGAACAAGACAGGTCATTTTTTTTCCTTTAATTTATGAGATATCTTGGTGTTTAGACTTGTGAATATTTTATCTTAATTTCCATTGATTAAAGGCTTTGCCCATGTTAAGCGAATATAGTGGCTTCTCAATTTGAGGATGGATTAAGAAGGAAAGAAACATTTGAGGGGACGGGTTCATTCAAAAGAACCATCAATCAACATGTAGGTCATGAGGATATTATTGGTTCTCATACGTTCTGGGGATAATGCCGACCTTTGCATGTATCCAATTTGGAGCCAAGCCCTCCGCTAGCTGTTGAGTTGCATGCAATGCAATGATTCACATCTCCAAGGGAAAAAAAATGGCTGGCAATAACATGGCCGGACTCGAACAAGTTTGCCCCCACGTTAAAATTTTATTGATTTAGCTTTTTTCTTTTTCTTTTTTTTTTTTTTAAATTATGGTTTCTTTTCTTTTTTTTTATGTATTAATTTTTATATTTGTTTTTATTTATTTTAAAAATATAATTTTGTCCACACTGATTATAAATTTTAGCTCAACACTGGACAAATAGGGATTGGGAGGCTTTGTAATATATTTTTGGACTTAGTATTAAATTAATACTATTATTGGATATATAATTGTATTGTATGTGGATTCTATAATAAATATATTTATTGAATAGTTTTATTTATCTAAAGTTGAGTCTCGAATGGAAATACAACACAGAGTATGGTTCTCTAGTGGGCTCTGCTCTAAAGCCTACAATATGATTAGTGATTGCTATGTAAGGCTCGAATCTGTGTGACTGATACTATCATAAAGCAAAAAATTTGTTTATACTTCCATACAAGTAAAGAGTGTTCTCTCGAATAAGTGAATTAATTTTTCTATTCTTCAACTACAATGTTAGTAAAAATTAATAAGAGTTGTAGTCTTTTCAACTACAATGTTAGTAAAAATTAATAAGAGTTGTAGTCTTTTAATTCGTGCAGTTAGACAAAATATTAACTTTTAAAAATTTGTGGTGTTTTTTTGAGTAAAATTTGATACTGCAAACGGAGTTATAATTTCTTAACTCAAAAAGTCAAACCACGTTTCAAAGTTTAAAAAAAAAAAGAAAAAGGAGGAGAAGAATTAGTTCCTTCAATGTTACTACGAATTTATCAAAATTATTTTTAAAATGTTAATTTGAATGCATATTCTACTATTTTATAAACTCACATTTTATAACCACCCCATTAAAAGATACTACAATTGAAAGCTTAAATGTCTGGTCTAGGGGGTCCCCTGTAAGTCAAGTTTTTTGCAATATTTTTAAGTTACCCCACTAGGTAATTTTTTTAGTATTATATCTTTAGGACCTATTTGATAATACTGTCGTTTTTTTGTTGTTATTTTTCTGTTGCTGTTTTATATTTTTTATTTTCTGTTGCCGTTTATTTTTTCTGAAATGAAAACTAAAACTGCGTTTGGAAATGCAAATTTGTTTATAATTATTAATTTTTTATTTTAAAAAATATTTAATTTTATTAGTTTTAAAAAATTAATAGAACTTAATAAAATATATTTTATATTAATTTAATTTAATTAATATAATTAATTAAATTAATACAATAAATTATTTATTAAAATCATTTAATTCAATAAATATAAAATATATTAAATTATATTATTTATTAAAAATAATTTAATAAAATATATTTCATATTAAATAAATAATTAAATTAGATTAATTATTAAATTAAATTATTTATTTTTGAATTAATTGAATTATTTATTAAAATAATTTAATAAAATATATTTTATATAAATTAAATTAATTAAATAAAAATAATTTAATTTAATTATGATATTTATTTAAAATAATTTAATAATTATTATTAAATTAAATTAAATTAAAATTAATGTATTTTAATTATTTATTGTTAATTATTTTATATAAATTAATTTAATTATTAAATTAAATTAATTAATTATGATATTTATTTTAAATAATTTAGCAATAATTAATTATTAAATTAAATTAAATTAATTTAGTTTTATTATTTATTAAAAATAATTTATATAATTAATTTAATTTATTAAATTTAATTATATTATTTATTAAAATAACTCATTTTAATAAAATATTTGAATAAAATAATTTATTTTTATGTAATGTAACAAAATAGACAAAATTTTAAAATTAACAAAATATTGGTAACAGAAAAGAAAATCAGAGTGAAAACACCTTTTTTTTTCTGTTTACGCTTTTCTGTTTTTGTTTTCATTTTTTTTTTTGAAACAAAAAAACGTAAATAGGTTTATCAAACATGTTCCTGTTGCGAGTTTATAGAATTTTGAAAACATAAACAGAAAAACAGAAAATGGAAACGTTACCAAAACGGAGCCTTAATTTTAAACCACCGGGCAAGTTTGTTATGATATATATGTGACTGGGAGGGTTTTGAAGTTAAATACCAAAATTGGACCAAAAGCGTTTTTAGTGTACATAAAAAAAAATGAGGAATATTTATTAAAATAAAGTTGTTAGTAAAGTAATTGATTTAATTTAAAAAGCGTTTATAGTACAAACGTTTCTTTATGCTTATATACATTTTACTTTCTCTATCTTCTTTCTCCCAACAAGTCCGAGTACCAATCTCAAAGGTCAAGATAATTTTTTTTGGGGGGTGGGGGGAGAGCGATTGGACTTGACCATGGATAGTCTTTTCAGACAAAAAACCTTCACATTGTAGGCATGAAAGGGTGCCCATGTCTTTTGCCTATAGATATGCATACTACAAGATTGTGTAGGGAGTTAAATTTAGGATTTTATTTACTTGAGGGAAAATGTGTATGGTAAAAGACTGTTAAAAAAACAAAGGAAGAGAATACAAGAGAACTCACTCTGAGCATGATAGATGAAGAAGAAAGGGAGAAGAAGTTAAGAGAAAGAGAATGAAGAGAAGGCTCGAACAAAAAGATGCATATTCACCTTTGTGTGTACAAGTGAGGCGAGAGTTGGAGGATTCCTTAGATAGCCTTGGAGGGAGCCTCCATATTTGGGAAGTAAGAGATCTTTGCTAAAATTGCCCAAGGAGTTGCTTAAGGGAGGCAGAGGAAGAATCAGGCAATCAAGAGAGAAAGACTTGAATGCTCTTCAATCTTTGGTAGGTGTATGAATTATTGATGATATAAATGGGGGACAAAAGGGTAATGAATGAGCGATTGCATTTGAATTCTTTAATTATATGCATTTTGAGTGATTAATCAAATTTAGAATTGATTACAAGTATCTGAGGCTAAACATAAAGGATTTAGGGTCAATTTAGTAACAACTGAGTTCACATACTTTTAATACAAAACAATGGGAATGAGTTTGAAATCTGGTGGTCCAGAGCTCAGGGTCATCAAGCTGACATTGCCTCCCCCTTTTAAAACATGAGACCATGGAAGTAAGAGAAGATAGATAAAGTCAAAGTCTATAATCAAAAAGGCCAAATGAGCTAAAGGAGGAATTACATCAATAGAATGGGCATGAAATTGTATGCATGCACACAAGATGCAAATTATTGCTTGTGTGAGCACGTGTTAAGGCCCCGTGCATATGGGAAGACCATTCCAATTTTCATGCGCATGCGATAGGGTGTTTTATGGGCACAATAGCAAGGCTAGTCAGAGAAGTTTGAAACAATTGATAGCATGAGAATGCCAAGGCTATTTCATGAGCACGACAATGCTTCAGTTATTGGTTTGAGCATGTGACAAGCACAGAAGATGTTTCATACATACAATAGAGTGATGTTTGCAACACATTTGAAGGCTTGCTCGTGGGAAGTACTTACTTGTGGGCACGGCACAGAGTGTTTTTTTTTCTTTCATTTTTCTTTTTTTTGGGGGGGGCATTATTTAAGGTCGTGCGAATGACAAGTAACCTATGCAAATGTTAAAGTGATGGTAGTTTGAGAAGTTCATTCGTAATAGCAAGGACAACGATATCCTTTCATCCATTTTAGTCTAGGAATATATAATTTCATTTTCTTTCCAATTTTAAGGATATTTAGATGCATACATGCGTGCATGCCTTTGGAAAGTAAAGAGAGAGTTTAATAGTGTTACTGCTTTAATTTACATTTTCTTTGTAAATCATTGAATTCTAGTTGTAATTACTTTCAATTTTCAATCTAGTATCATGAGTTCTTCCTCGTCCATGCGTGGCTAGTCCTTCACCTTGGTTTCAAGCCAAGTAATTGGTTGATGAAAGTGATGTTAAAGGTTTTTGTTCTTTCATGCTGTATTTTATGAATCTATGGATGAATTATTAATTATTGTCTAGATCTATTTAGAATTACTATAATTGTGTTAAAATTAGACGCTAGCTTGCATATTTCTTATACTTTGTATGGTGTTGCTAGCCCTTAGAGTTCTCATGGGCATTCCTTTGAGGATCTTATATGAAAATTGTTAATCACAACCCCCAACTTATTTCTTTCTAGTCCCTAGTAAGGATGCATCTTATCCCTTCAATTAAATTTCAAAATCATAACTCAAAAAAGATTACTCAAAAACATGGTGAAGCAATTTTATCACAATTATCAAGTAGTACTTTTGAAACAGCAACACTTATGTATAAGATCTTAATTTTACCCACACTTACAAATCCATAAGAAGCCAAATGTTCAATTCAATTCATCATTAAGTATTCCACAATCAAGTTTAATCCTTTCTCAATTTGGTAACACTCATCACTTTAAAAGCTTAGACTTCAACCCTTAGGTGGATTTATCCCTCAAAGAACAAAATACTCAAGTTCACTTTTTTAAAAGGCATTTTTAAATAAGAGTAAATATACAAAGAATTTTCTAATAAAATTTCTTCGCATGCCAAAAACGAATTATTCAATCAAAATTCATGAATCGACATAGCTATATGATCGGAATGACTCGCGCATACAAGAAGCTTATGATATAACTAAGCAATTCATCTTAAAGAATCCCAATTTGAACATTTCACGAAGAATCTACTAGGACTTCATTTAGGTTGTAATGGGGCTAGGGGTTTAAGAAGGTACCAAAAAAAGGAATGGAAATTCAAAGTATGTCTTGGAAAATCCTATGTAGTCCCATGTACCCTTCGTTTGTTTCCTTCTTACAAGTCCTTCACAATTCCCAAGTTGGAACCTTTACAAAAGAATCATGTGTTCTTTCCCTACTTGTTTTATTTTTGTTTAACAGGATAATTCTTTTATTATTATTATTGCATATGTCTTCTTTTTTTTCTTCTTTTAATTTCTTTTTTCTTTTTAACCCCTTCAAATTGATGTATTCCTCTTCATTTCCCAAATCTCAACTCAACCTCTTCAAAATAGTAGAATTTCCTAGACATCTAGGTTGGCTATTCATTTTTCAAGGTTCTATGGAAATTATGTGGCTATCCACAAAGAAATATCATCATTTTTTTTAAAGGCTTAACTTGTCTCATAGGGATTTTGTGCTTAAGGAAAGTCAACAAGGCTCAAAATTTCAAAGATGGGCTAGTTTCATTTTCTAAGTTTCATTTAGTCCTCATGATGTTTAATAAAAATCATTACTCAATTTAAAAATATGCTTCTCAACGTGAATCCAAATAAAAAATGTAAGACTATCAAAAGAGGTGATGAAAGACTTATTTAGAGTAGATGTAAATCATTCTCAAAGAATGTGCAAGGCTCAAACAGCTCTCAAGGTATAAGTCTCTAGTATAAGTAAGGTCAAAGTCCACAACATTTGAGTAAGAACATCACTATAATGAATCATGCATCATAATTCATCTCATATCACAATTCAATTGAATTCACAAGTGTAAGCTTGACAAAATCAAACACATATGATAATTATTTAAAGACATTCATCAATTGATTATCATCCAATCATTCACCATGTACTAAAAGTAAACAATTATGAGTCAAAGATGCATTTTCATTGATTCTATCAAAAAGTGATAGTTTGTATACAAAATATTTCAAAAGTTATGTCTCAACTATCGTAACTCACAAAAACTAGCAAAATATTAAGACTAACTCAAAACGAGCAAATAGACAGAGTTCTAGGTCATAATGTGAAACTCAAAATAAACTATACCTAGACTAGTGAACAAAACAAACAACCCTATCAAACTTAGTATCATGCTCAGGAGAGCTAAGGGGATAGGGTAGGGTCAACATCTCTATAAGCTGAAGTGGTTGGTGGTGGATCATAAACATGGCTGCTCATCAACGCCCTCATCATAAGCATCACCTCATCCTAGCCATTCTTTAACTCATCCTCGCCTTTTTGCAGATCATCTTGCCTCTTTTGTAGATACTCTTGGCCCCTTCTCAGCAGTGCCTGCTTGTCTTTGATTTGATGAACATATTCTTTCATTTGATCACTTTGCTCTTCCAACCGAGCCAATGTCTTCTCAGTAGAGGGTAGAGGAGCCCTTCTCAACTAGCTCACAGATATTTCCCTTGAAGAAGCAATGATAAACTCCATTGAGGTTTCTATCTCCATCCTCAAGCATTGTCTAACCCCTTGCCTCTTAACATATTCAGTGATAAAACTTCCAAAAGGTAGACTATTGATGCTCGTCTTGTTTCTCCCAGTTGTGGCTATGTTATCCCATATGTACTAAGCCAAGTCAATCAGCATACCAGTGGCAATGGCATGCATCAGAAGTGCTCGCTCATAGCTCATATCAGATATGTTCATGAGGGGCATGAATTGTGAGCACGTCAAGAAATACAGAGCATTGTACTTTTTAGTCAGCTTCTTTTTCTCCATTATGATTCGATGACCCCACATCTCTTTTGCTCTTACTGTTAAGGCCTGAGCTATCTCATTTCTACCTGGCCTTGTTTTCTCCAGGTAAGGGAATCCAGGGTTGGCCACTCACTTCTGCCTAAAGAAATCAGCAACATATTAAGGGGTGAACTCAATATCTTTCCCTCTTTTCCTAGTAGATATGCAGTTTCCCCATCATTCTCAAAGTTCTTGATATTAGCATAGAACTCTTGCACTAGAGGTATGGGGACCAGACTTCTAAACTTAACAAATTCAATCTATTGCTTGAGCTGATACTCAAGGGACTAGGGATGCTCCAAGTTGATCCCTCTTTTTGTAACTACTGCCTCAGCAATCCAGTGTGTCCCAAATTCTAGTTAAGGATTTAAACTTGAGAACATAAAAGTATTATACTCTCCCTCAATTGATGTAGGTCCAGTTGGATTGGTAGGATGATGGGTAGAGGCATCAAGTGTAGGTTGATAGGAGGTGGCTCATGCAGTTGGGCATAACTGTTTTTGGGATTGGCTTTGGCTTTCTTAACTGGTGGGGGCTGATCTTGGGAGCTAGATGCCCCGTTTCCCTTCCTGGAAGTCATAATAAAACTTCTTAATTGCTCCAAAAATCTTCCCACAGAATCAACCCACAATTTCTAAATTGTTCAATGAATTCTGACTTCGGACTTTTAACAAATAGTTGGTGTACAATCAAATAGTTCTTAACTACCACTAATGTCTGTATTTGTCCCTACAACACCCTCAATCCTTGCTTAAGCTCAACGACAATAATACAATCTTCAATCACTCCAAATCTTAACCAAATAATTTCATTAGAGTCAATGCTCACCTCAAACGTGAAACCTTAGCTTGGACTCCTTCAAACTTTATTCCAACAAAAATCCCCAGTGCCTAGATGGTTAGGAATAATGGAAATGATGTGTGGATGATGATTTAGTGATTGGGAATGAAAGTTGAATGGTTGGTTCGATGGAAATTGGATACACACCACAACTAGTAAAATTGCCCCGAAGTAAATTATTCAAATAACTGTAGGGACAAATGGGGACCAATTAAATTTTAATTCAATACTTAAAGGGGGCTGAGGCATTGAATTGTTCGGACCAGCATTTGAATGGTTGGCTTTTTGATGGACCATTAGGATGCCGCCTAGATGGTGGCTTAAGGCTCCGTTTGGGAAGGCGGGCTGCTAGCTGCTACAGTGGTTGATCAAATTTATCCTCTTATATTTTAACATTTTTTAAACTTTCAAGGGCAAAAATGTCAAATTAGCTAAAACTAAAAATCTACCCCAAAAAAGCCACATTTTTTCCTTCCCAAACACAAAAATAGCTAACTTATTTTTAGTGGATACAGTGGCTAGTTAAAAATAAGCCAACCACTTTTCTTCCCAAACAGAGCCTAAGACTTAGGCTTTTTGAAATGTTTTGGGTTTTGAGCATTTAACTTAAGTGTTTTTGGGTATTCTTGTTCACTAAGACACTCAAATGACTTAATCAAATACTAAAATGTTTTTTTTTTTTTTAAATTGAATTCAAAATATCAAAAACCAAAACAAACAAAAACAAACCAATAAAATAAAAATAAAAAAACAAGCAAACAAAAAGAAATAAACAAAGAAGCATACTCAAAAGCATAACATAGGCCTTCCCCCAACTTACACCATACATTGTCCTCAATGTGATATGAACATGAATTTAAAGGATAAAATGAAAAAGATATGGGAAGAATATACCTCTAGAGCTTCAAAATTTGATAAAAATATGCAAAATAGAAAATAACTAACAAAATAAACTAAAAATTAGTCCTAGTGATGATGATTAAGTCTAGGTGAAGGGCCTAGGAGCCTACAATGATGTGAGTGATGCAGTTTCTATAATCAGATGCAGGCATGTTGAATATGTTCTAACATATCAAGGCATGTGTCGGTATGTCAAAACATGATGTATGGTATGTTAGAGTATATTCTAACATAGTAAGTGATGTCCTAGCATGATGTAAGATGATGAATGAGCATGGTAACATGGAATGGCATGATGACAGCATGGCATAGCATAGTACTATGACATGTGGGCACGGGGTATGATGACAATGATATGGCATAGTATGGTAAGGATGACATGGTATGGTAAATATGATGTTCGGCATAAGCTAGCATGATATTTTGATGTTCTGATAGGGTATAACATGGTAGGCATAGTATTATGATGTGGCATGGTAGAATGATGTTATAGCATGATATGGCATGTTAGTATGATATGGACACGATATATGAATGATATTTGAATTTTGCAAAATTGTCTTGAGTAAATCTAGTCAATATCATACATGGGGTATAACCCAGTCTTGACTTATGATCGGAATACCTTTGATTGACAAAGAATTATATTTACATAATTAAAAAAATCCTATTGTAATTATATAAACAAATTGAATTGAAAGATAGAAAAATTTTCTAAGGAAAAAAAGTTATACCGAACTTGAACTCTAGAGATAAAAAGCTTGAAACTCCTCCACAATTCCTTAGGAACATTTTGGAGTGGCCGGCTACAAGGGAGAGGAAGAGAGGGAGGCCGAATGGGATAGAGAAAATGAGAGGGGAGGCCCCCCTATTTATAGAAGTTTTTGGTACCAAAAAGTTTGTAAACTTTGAATTTCCAAAAAACTTTGCAAAACCTAACTTTGCAAACAAGTTTGAAATGATAAAGGATGCAAAAGAACCTTACAAGAATCTATTTTGCAGGCTTCTTTACTAAACAAGATAGGCAAACAAGTTTGGAAAAACCAAAGAAGGCAAACTAGTTCGTAAACTTTGAATTTACAAAGAACTTTACAAAACCTAACTTTGCAAACAAGTTTGCATAACAAAGGATGCAAAAAACCTTGCAAGAATCTGTTTTGTAACCTTCTTTGCTAAACAAGAATGCAAAAATGTTTGAAAAAGCAAAAAGGGCAAACTAGTTTGTAAAAACAAAGAAGGCTAACAAGTTTGCAAACAAAAATATGCAAAAAAGTTTGCCAAGCACCTATTTGGCAATGTGTTTGGTGACAAGAAGGATTTGGGGCCTGGTTTGGCTTGTACCCCTGGCGCAGGCCATGTTTTACGAAGTTTAGGTTTCATCTACAAGGTTTGGGCTATTCTAAGGTCTTTGGCGTAGTTTTCGGGAGTTTTTAGGATGTTCCAAGCACTTTTTGGAGAGAATTAAACCAATTAGGCAAAATTTAGTTCAATTTGAATTCTTCAGGACCAAATTGGGTCTGTTTGAAAATTATTGCTCTGAAACGGGTTGAAACGGAGATAGGGTCAGGCAATCCTTAGGCCTAACCCCTTAGAGACATCACCAAGCTGACTCCTCTTACCATAATTAGGTATGATGAATCAAAAAATGCCATCATCAAGACTTCGGGACACTTTTATAAATTTATAAAAAATTGATGAATTTTACAAACGAATTGACGAAGGGACCTCCTAAGTTTTAACTTGGTTAGACTTAGTTAAGCCATTACCTTAGGGAATGAGCTCTCAATATTTTTGTGCAATTTGATGTCATTCTAACATCATCTGGATACTGAAATTGTGTCTAGGGTACTAGTAGCTTTCTTCTTATCAATAGGAGCCATTTTAGGTCGGTAGAGCCCGAATGACCTTTAGAGTAGTACGTTGGCTACTCTGAGCCTACCCTTGTATTCTTTGATATGTTCTGGGAATATGTGTATCTTTTTATACCTTTCTGGCTTGATTTGGGCTTTCCGATTGATATCAACCTTTGAGCGCGTCGGTAAAGGTTGATTTTGACTTCTAGATCGAATTAACTCTTGACTCTGGACTTTGGCTCTTTTGTTGATATTGGAATTATTTGTTTGATGTCTTCAACACATCTGTGCAGTTTGGTGGTCTTCTGCCTTGATTTGGTCTTTGGGTTGGCTTCTCTCTATCTTTAAGGGTAGAACCGGCTTTTTTATTGATTGTTTACTTTTCGTTGAATTCAAGTACTTTGACATATCTTATGATTAAAAAAACTTAATTAGTAGAGCACCATTCAACTAAAAGCATTAAATGCTATAAGTATTAAATGATGGGGGCAAAATTGAGGTGTCAATAATAGATAGGGTGGTGGCTTATGGGTCGAGCTAGCTGAAGAATCATGAGCAGAATTATCTAGTTCATAACTTGGAGCTAGCAGCAGTGATCTTTGCCTTGAAGAGTTAAAGGCGTTACCTGTATGGTAAGAGGTACGAGGTATCTTAGGGCTACAAGAGCTTAAAGCATATTTTTACCTAGAAAGACTTAAAATTTGAGGCAAATGAGATAGATAGAATACGTGGAAGATTATAATTTTGATTCGCATTATCATCTCGGTAAAGCTAATGTGGTTGTAGATACGTTTAATAGGAGAACGCGTTGTACCTTAGCAAGTATTGTTGTTAAAGAATGGGAGATAATAAAGGCATTAAGTAGATTTAGTCTTGAATCAAAAGAAGATGGTAAGCAAGTAGCATTGTATACCTTGATTCCACAACCAGTGTTAGTTAGTAAGGTGATTGAAGGACAAAAGAACAATAAGGGGGCAGAAGATGTCTAGGTAAAAGTGCGAGGTTTAGTAGATATGTCAGGATGGACCATTGATGATGATAATGGGTAAAGATATCAAGGAAGGATCTTTGTACCATTATCTATTCGAAGCGACATCATGAGGGAGTTTCATCATTCCCAATTAGCAGTACATCCAAGATGTATGAAGATGTATCATGATCTAAAGCGTCAGTTCTATTAGATTGGAATGAAGAGGGGCGTGGGAAAATTTATTAGTAGGTGCTTAACTTGTCAACAAGCAAAAGTAAAACATTAGAGGCCAGCAAGATTATTACAGCTGTTGTCAATAGCTGAATGAAAGTGGAAAAATATAACAATGGATTTTGAATCAAGATTGCCAAGGACTAGAAGGGGTTGTGAAGCAATATGGGTGATTGTGGATCATCTTAACAAGTTGACTCATTTCTTATTGATTTGAAAGATAGATTCAACGGATACTTTAGGCAGATTGTATATTCAAGAGATTGTAAGACTTCATGGGATGTTTGTGTCCATTGTTTTAGACTAGGATCCTTATTTTGTCCTAGGTTTTGGCAGAGTTTTCAGTTAGCTATGGAGGTAGAGTTGTGTTTTAGTACTCCTTACCATCCCCAAACTAATAGGTAATATGAATGCACAATTTAGATTTTGGAAGATAAGCTACGAGCTTGTGTGCTGGATTTTAAGGGAAGTTGGGAAGATTATTTGCCATTAGTAGAGTTTGCCTATAATAATAGTTATCAAGCTGGCATTGGAATGACGCCATTCGAGGCTTTATATGGCAGGCCATGTAGGTCACTAGTTTGTTGGATGAAAGTTGGAGAGGGAGTAATGATTGGGCCAAAGTTGGTTTGGAAGATGAATGAAAAGATCAAAATTATTAGGCAAAAGTTGAAAACAGTGTGTAGTCGCCAAAACAGTTATGCAGATCGAAGACATAAACCTTTGGAATTCCAAGTGGGAGATTATGTATTTTTGAAAGTCTCACCACGGAAGGAATAGTTTTCGTTTGGTCAACTGGGGAAGCTATCGCCTAGGTATATTGGGTCATTTGACATTTTGGCTAAAGTTGGAGATGTTGCTTATTGTTTGGCGTTACCATCGTAGTTGTCGGGAATCCACGAGATATTTCATGTCTTTATGCTTCAGAAGTACGTTCCAGACCCTACACCTATGTTAGATTGGACTGAGTTAGAGATGGATTCAAAAGTGATTTATGATGTGAAACCAATCCATATATTAGATGCACGAGATCAGGTCCTTCTTAGGATGACAATTTCATTAGTCAGGGTATTGTGGAAGTATCATAGTTAGGGTATTGTGGAAGTATCATGGTATTGAGGAGTTTACTTGTGAGTGTGAATATGAGATACGAAGAAAATATCCACAATTATTTTCTTAGAATTGTCTCTGTATTGTCTATTTCAAATTTTGAGGATGAAATTTTTATAAGGAGGGGAAAATGTAATAACTCAATTTTTTTTTTAATTTTCAATATAAAAAATATCATTTTAGTTAAAATTAGGTCAAATCCAATGCAAAGAGAGGATTTTAACCGTTTACATGCTAGGCTTTTGCTTGGTCGCCAAGTTGGAATATACAATTATATATATAATATATATGTTTGGTTGTGAGTATGTTGGTTTGCTGCAAGAGAAGAAAAAAATCGAAAAATGATGAAGAGTGGCCAAATGTGGCCTTGTCATTTTGCTCCATTTTGTCTTTTAGTTCACATGCATGGGTTTAGGCATTTACATACTAATTGTTTGCTTGGCCTTTAAAGGCTTTGCAAATATATATATATATATTGTCACATCAAGGCATGAATTAGGGGAGGCGGGTGTAGCCTATATTACAGCCTAATGGCTTTACTCGGGCACAAAGGTGCTTTGTGTGAATATATATTTTGATACTTAGTTGTAAGCATTGGTTTGGTCTGTGAGATAAACTGAGAAAGAGAAAGAGAGAGAGAACTAAGAGTGGGTTTGATTTGGTGTGTGGGAGGAAGCCGAGAGTGAAAGGAGCTGAGATTGAACTGGCAAGTGTATTCAACCTCCACTAAACTCAAATTAATCATATAGTTTTGTAACTAAAGGTATATTAAAAATATTTGTATATTTATTTTGGTATTAGGGTCAATAGTTAACGTGTATAAGATAGTTATCAAACACTTGTGAGTATTAATTTCACTTTATCTGGACATTTGAGGTAGGGATTCAATACATATTATTTACATATATACTATGTAAAAAATGGGGTGGAATTTTTTAGGTGTTTATTTCTGTTCTATTTGCTTAAAATGGGGTTAGGTTAGAGTTACATACGGATTTATGTTTTAGTGTATGGAAAGTGATGATTTGTAACACAAAATCTGACTTCTAACATAAAATCAAAAATTTGTTATTACATTAAATTTATAGAATTCTTTTTTAAAGTTCATGTAAACATATGTATATAATATAATAATAATAAGTAACAAGCCTTATTCAAAGAACCCAACACGTATAGAAACTTTTGAAGGCTAAGATTGGTATTTTGGGACACATTTATAAGTGACAGGGGTTTGGGTCTCTCAGGTTTCTACTGTCCAGAATAATTTTTTTTAACCTTTTGTTATTTTAAACATACTTAGGTTAAAATTTCTTAATATGGACAAATTTAATAAAGTGGAGTATTTTTAAATAAATAAAAATTTTGTGATTTTAAAATATTTTGGATGATTTTTTTTTTGTAGTACGAAATGGATTAATATAAGATATAATAATAATAATGATAAATATCGATGTGATAATCGTAGATGATGATGATTTGTTTTAATAGTAATATTATGATGATGGTAATAAATAAAAAGACAATGAAATATGATACGCGGGGTTGGAGGATACTGAGAAAAGAGGAAGGGTACAGAGATTATCTAAGGGTTGAAAAAGTTAATATCTGCACAGGGATTTGTGTTCATACCAGTACATTAGTAGCTTACAACATAATGTTTATTTGGTTAATCGTGGCCCGGGTGTTGGCCCAAAAACAATGACGTTTTTGGTTTATCATTTTCGTTAGGCGCTAGACCATAAAAGACAACATTGATAGTTTCCACCCCATGATTTGATAAATATAGTGTGATGATGATAAAGAGACAAAAGAAAATTAATAACTGGATTATTTTTTGGGATTTATCTTGATTTTGAGATATGATGATTTGTAACTTGTGAGATATTGATATCAAATTATTGTTAATTTATTTCTTTGCATATCATTGTTTTCATTTTACATCATGGGTATAAGTGGATTAGTGCTTATGTTCCTACAGATTATGATGTAGTTGTAGAACCAAAAAGCTTAGGTGGGTCGTCTTGTGGGACTTAAATATTATACTATTGTAGTTAATTTTATTATTTAATATTTAGGATTGTATAATTTATTTGGACTTTATTTGATATAATTGTAAAGGTCATAAAACCTAAATTTTATTTTACTTTGGGTTGATTGTTGGAGCGCTGTAGTCGGGATTGGACTAAGGTTTAGCTATTTATTTTATTATCTTTATTGTGGATGTTTGTTCTAGAGTAGTTTATAGCTCTAATCAGGGTTATATATATTTTGATGCATGTGTATGTGTTTCATTCACTTACTCCTTGGGTTCGAAAATTCGAGCCGTGACAACTTAATTCAAAATTAATTATTATCTTAATTTATAATTATTGATTACCTTCATTAAACTATCTTTTATTTTCTTCTCTTTTAAAATATTTTTGAAATATTTGAAAAATTAATAATTTAAAAGTATAAAACTAATAAGTGGTATATATGAAAGGAAATTAGTTGAAAATATTTATAATTTGTGTGAAAAATAATCTAATTGTAAAATTTTATTTATTATTCTCCGCATGCAAATTTATAATTAATTGAAGATAAAAATGATCTATAGAAATATTCTTTTAATCTTCTTAGAGATTCACTTTGTTTTAGTTTTTTAGATTTTTTATGAAACAAAAATAAAATATGAGCATTTTGTAGTTAGATTATTCATAGGATTAGATAGAAATAATTATTTAGGTGCTATCCTTTTTATCTAAACATTGCTTTTATAAAAGATATATGGAATAATTTGTATGTGCAAGTAATTAAAATAATTAATCTTATATATTTACAATAACAATTATCCTTGTAATAATTAGCAAATGTTATAAGTTTATATTTCTATTTTACTAATCATAGAACAACCTATTTTATTTATATTTAAAAATTATTATATTGCATCATATATAAAGTAGGATCCTGAAAAATGCAACTGCGACACGTGACATTTAACTGGGTACTATGGTCATGACACTCGTCATTCAAAATATTTAAGTTTATTAATTAATAATTATTAAATACTACTTATCAATTAATATTATAATTATCTAATCTGAATCCTACTTATCACTTAATATTATAATTTAAAAATAATGATATTTTTGAAATATTATATGAATCAATTTTTTTTATTTAAGTTGGATACTATTAAAAATAATTCTAATTCAAATATGATACAAGTTTATTTTATTATTTTTCACTTAGCATTATAATTTTTATCTAAATAGAATTCTAAATTAATTAAAATTTTCACGAGCTAAGTTATACGTACTTGAATTCTGTCAGTCTACGGAATAAAAGAATTGAATAATATACTCATTTGGGTGTGATTTAATGAGTTTGAAACTCCCAGCGTTTTTAATTCTTCTATTTATTTATTTGCCTTAACTTTTTTTTTTTATAAATAATAAGAATTAACTTGTTTTAGGAAAAAAAGTATATTATTTGTTTTAGCTAAGTATTAGTAGATATATTTTCTAAATTATTTTTGGTTCTGAGTTGTTCTTTTAACTAGTTTTGCATATTTTATTCGTCTCTTCATCTATTAAAAAATGATAATTCTAATTTAAAAATGATAATTCCCTATGACTGATTCAGATAAATTGTACCCATTTATGACGACCCCATAATATATATTCCCTCCATCTGGTCTGGTGTCCCCTGGGGTGGAGACTTTATTTCCTCAATTCTCATCCAGCAGCCCTGCCTTGCCCCATCTCAATGTAAAAGACACTCATTTAAAGGATTTGAGTTTCCACCTTGAATTCATTTTGACTTCGGAGACATTGAAAGTGGAAAAATGCTATTCAATGTGGTAACCAAATTGTTAAAATTAAGTTGTACTTTTGCAGAGTTATTAATTTTAAGTAATAAATTCACAAGAATCGTAAAAATAGGATCTCAGCCGGAAGTTACTTTTTAACTTTAGGGGCCACTTGGATGAGGGTAAAGCAGCCCCTCAAAAATTTTGTCCGTGGGCCCCACGTCTTTTACTTGGTTTGGCAGTCGAATGTGCCTCCCATCTTCCCCGGTTTTATTTTGCGCCGTATTAAATTTAGCCCCGCAGGGGGATAATTTTTAGCTAGGGTTTGGGTTAGCTAAAAATTATCCCCCTTCAAGTGGATAAATTTTTGACGTTTTTAATCTTCGTTAATGGTATTGTTAACTTGATTAAAATAAATATAATGCTAATAAAAAAATAATAGATAGGCCAACAAGTCAAAATAAACATAATTAAAAAAAATTAGATAATAACCAACCATTCAAAAGTACATATTTAAAAAAAAATTTTTAATAAATTTATAAAAAATTAAATTTTCAATGAAATAAATAATATAACTTCAAAATGTCCAAAAATAATTAAATAGAGTGAGTTTTGCAATTTAATATTTAATTTAATAGGCAACCAAGTTTCGGACACCACAAGGGTAAAAGAGTCATTTAATTGATTTTTCCATCCTTCACCCTCTCTTATTTATAAAACATCCAAACCAAGTCAAAAGTTATCCCCCTCCATAAATATCAAATCAATGTGGGCCAACTCTTTAAAAATAATACTCCCTCTTATTTATACATTCTCTAAAACTTATCTCCCTAAAATTTTAGCACCATCCAATCGGGCCCTTAGGACTTAAAAATAAATACAAAATATAAAAATCTTTTTTATCCCGTTCGTCTCTCTTTTAAAGATTTAAATTTAAATAATCTTTATCTCTCTCAAAGATTTAGGTGACATTTGGTTTACTTTTCTGTTTTCTATTTTTTGTTTTCGTTTTATGTGTTAAAAATCTCAAAACGAAAAAGCAAAAAATACTCTATTTTCTTTGTTTTGAGATTTTCTTTATTTTTTGTTAAAAACTCTCAAAACGACTTTTTATCATTTTTCATTTCATGTGTAAACTCATTTTCAGTTTTCGAAAACAAATTTTGAAAACACAAGTAACCAAATGAATTTTGAACTATTTTCCTTATTTTCAAAGGTATAAAATAGAAAATGAGCTCAAAACAGAAAATAAAAAATAAAAATAGAAAATAAAAAATAAAAAAATAAACCAAATGAACCCTTAAATTTCAAAAATCTCACCTTTTCAAAGAATTAGATTTTCAAAAATCGTGACTTCTATAACTCCACCAAAATCACGTGAAATTTGAATTATCCAGCCACTCGACCACCAGAATCTGCATGCATTCAACAAGTATTTGTGTTGATAAAAATTTTTTAAAAACTTTGATTGGAGGCTAAAGCTCAAAGCGCCTCACAATCTATTTTTATTTTGTTTCCTTTCTTTCTTTCATTTTTTCCCTAATTTTTTAATTGATAATTTTTTTTTTTTCTTTTTTCTTCCATCTACTCTCTTTCTTCTTCTTCTTTTTTATTTTTTTTCTTGTTAATATTTGCTATCTTTCCTTCCATCTTTTTGTTTCTTTCTTTCCATCTTTTTGTTTAAGCTAATATTTGCTAGAGAGTTGCTGAAAACGCATAGGCCAGCCGGCCATTAATGTGGGAATTAAAAACCCTTATCAACGTTCAATTCTCTTGAGTGCCCATTTATTTTTGTTAGTTAATTACTAATTTATTCTTTAAAAAAATAAAAAATTAAAATTTAAAAATGAATGATCAGTTGAAGTTGGACCTCAATTAAACGGATAGAATTGAAGATTGAAATAATTTAACTTTAGATTTTCGAATTTAAAAAAAGAACTTTAAGTTCCAATCACATTAGATAAGGGAGCTAAAGTTGCTTTTGAAATTTATATCCCTAGAGTTAAATCTTATCCGTAGGTTTGAATCTTAAGATGTCTTACGCAACCCTAAAACTATTGTTTGAATCTATTCATCTCATTTATGCACAATATTTTTTTTTTTCTCTTTGATTGTATTGCTTAATTTATGTATCTTTTATATTAATAAATTTTACATGAAATTTAATTAATTATAAGTAATATTAATTTCTTTTTGAAATTAAAAAAGTATGGTAGGGCCTCGGGCTATTATACCTATTTTTTTACCATACTAAAGTAGATTTGAACCAGCGACTAGTTATGTGAGGAGTAAATCCACCAAGTTAGTGTGCTAAGGCCGCAGGGTATAGGAAATATTAATTTAGATTAATATACATGCAAGATTTTTAAGTTATTATTTAAAATTCTTAAATACAAATGCCACATGAATATATTTGAAAATTTGTACTTATAATAAAAAAATATATTTAAATTATCACACCTTTAATTAAATAAATTCGAAAATTATCGACAATCTATTAAATTACCATTACAACATTAAAGTAATAAAAATAATATTTTAATAAATATACGTATTTATTTCACATCAAATTAGATAAATAAATGGCGACTTTTTTAGGTAAAATTTTAATTATGGCTTATGAATAGCATTAAAAAAAAAAAGTTTGAATTCAACTATTTAAGTTAATTCATAAACAAAATTAGTTACATTTTTAATAAAAGAATCACACATATTAATCTAAATTAATATCTCTTATAATTTCATTAAATTTCATGTAAAACTTATTAATCTAGAAGATACATAAATTCACCATCAAGAAAGAAAGAAAAAAAAAAAAGAAAAGAATAGAAAAATGAGTATTGTGCATAAATGAGGCTCAAGGAATTTAAAAGATACTATTAGGGCCGCGTGATCTTGATATTCAAACCTCTCTTTTTTACTAACGAGATTGTTAAGGACTTGAATTTCAAAAACCAACACACACACACACACACACACACACACAAAACTTTGGATGTTCGGTACTGCAAGTGAATCACAAAGGCAGCCCGCAATCATGTGCTGGTTTTTTTTTTTTTTTTTGGTAATTACAATCATGTGCTGGTTATTCTTTGAAAGAGCCACACTCCAGCCTAATTCTATATCTATCAGATATTAAGATGATAACCCAATTTTTTTTAATTATTTCCATTGTCATATTAAAGATGCTGCTGATCCTAAGAGATTTGGGAAGCTGAACCCCACTCCCTTGCGGTATTCTGCTCCATCTAAATAGTTCCATTGTATACCCACAAATAAAATCTATCAAACTCAACCAAAATGTGTCCACCCTGCAAGTGAAAGAGAGATGCAGACTCAGTTCAAACATGATTGAGCAAAAAAAAAAAAAAAAATGTGTTTGTCCAGCCTGGCTGAGATGAGAAAGAGACACAGAGAGAGAGAGAGAGAGAGAGAGAAACTCATGAAGAAATTAGCCAAAAGTTGCCACAGAGTTTGTCATGGAAAATTATTCAAAATATGAAGCAATTTATTCTTGGAGACCTCAGATAAAGCATCCCGTGGGAATTTTTAAACTATCAAATCAGCCAATCGTTTCATAAAATCTCCAACTACAAAACCCAGCAAGGGGATGAAATTAAAACAACTTAGTTGACAAGAGAACTAGCAATCTTTGCAGGATGTTACAGCACAATGAGATGTACAAGAAAAAAAAATAATAATAAATGGAAAAAACTTTTCCGCACAATGAGATTGCAAAATTAATTAATTAATTAATTAATTAATAATAAAAAACCTTTTTGCCATTTTATGTATCTTCGATTCATCATGTCACCAGAGATGTATGATGCAGCGATATTTTGAGTATGTCCAGCAATCCAATTTGACTCTCAATTCTCAAGAATGAAAACATATATTGAAAACTCAACCTCAAACCTCACACCAACAGGGAACCCTTAAAACTACATTTTCTGTGACAAGTTCTATGAAACAGGTGCTCCAATTAGCACCAATCAAATGTACCATCAAACTGAAGACTTGCCAAGGTTGATATATATGATTCACCGTCCACATGGTTCACCTGATCTTCTTCACCTATAGTAACTCTTTGACACCCATACAATAAATGCTCTTTCTAGGCAGCAATTCCTGGAGTAAAGGACATCAAAAAACAGTTGTAAAACAAAAAATTGGAACCGAAAAAAATGTGTTTTAGTAGCATGCAGTAATTTGCTTAATACCTGTCCCAAATGTTATATCCTACAATGTCCCAAGTGATTGCATTGTAAATAAATAGGTTTGTCATATAAGCACGGAACATTAAGCTAAATTAATAGTTAAGAATTAAGAGAACTACTCTAAGCTGGGTACAGTCATCCTGAGTCTGGTCATTCACTATCAATTGTTTTAGTTTTTACTTATAAAATTATTACCAGAGCATACAAGAAACAAGTCCAAACATTTATCTCATGATGAACAATTCAACCTCAGATGTAGGCACCTTGAGTAACTCAGGGGTAACTTATACTTGAATTTAAGGTCGTCAAATTCAGAAAATGGCATCCAGTTCAAAGTTCATATAAGCAATATTGCATCCAGCATTCATCAATGCTATTTATCAGATCTCTTGAGTTTGCTTTGCTAAGAGTATAGAGACACATATGCAAAATACGTTAATAACAAGAATTAAATATTCAAACCAAATTATCAGTGATATAACATTTTAGAATTTATTTTACTTTCTATATTTTCTTCTATTGATTGATAAGGTGGTAGAACTAGCCGACCCCATTTTGTTGGGAAATGGCTACGTTGGGCTGAGTTGATTAGTAAGCTGCAATGACATTGTTGAGCAAGGAAGAGAAGCGTGCTACTTCATTATTTTATTTTTTTATTTTTTGGCTGAAGTTAACCATATATGAGTAGTGTCTGCATTGACCCTGAATGCTTAAACTAAATAATGCAGAAGTCCTACTTTTGACACTCGCTGGGTTATGAGAAATGAGATCTCAAACTGTCAACGGCTTTTGAAATCCTAATTCAATTACAAAACCAACAGGAGACTGTTTGATACACTGCTGGTGTTAAAATACACAGGATTGCCACCAGATGATTTAAGGTAACATAAGTTATGTCTCTGTTGAGAAAAGTATACTGACAAATAAACATTCATATAACAAGGCTAGGTTTATAAAACTGAATTATCGACTTCGAGTCTTAAATGAGTTTTTGAATGTGGAGTGAAAAAAAAAAAAAGGCGCCAATAAATACTTAATGGAAAATGAATAGGAGAATAGAAGAGGAGAAAAGTGTTACCTCTATTAGCTTCATCGGTAACAGCATAACCACCAATGTATCCAGCAGAGTTTGTGGCTGTAACATCTGAAGCCAATTTCCCAAGTCCATAATCAAAGAAGCCAGAGCCATCCAACTCTGGAGATGACGATCGCCGAGTAGGATCCCCATAAAATGAATCACCCCCATAGAAGTTTCGAAAACGGCTATCAAGATCATCACTTGATGCAGCATACAATGAAGTTGGTGCAACACCACTACTTCCACTGTTTCTTCTATAGCCCTGCACTCCTGACTTAAAAATATTGTCCCTCTTTCCATAACTTAAGTTTCCACTATGGTAGGTAGAATCTGTGCTCACAGCTTGTCCTGATATGTTAGAACCCCAAATTGCTTCGATACTGCCAAAAGAACCAGCCAACCCTGTGCTTCCACTACCAAAGCCCCCAAAATCAATAGAGTTTGAAGTACTTGAAGTATAATTACGACTCCCATTCCCCCAAATGTTCCGATTTGTCAGACTTGAAAGAGAAACAGTCTCAGCACTGCCCCCACTATGGCCAACAGCACTGTCATACCTGTTTGGACTCCCACTGTAAAAGGGGTTCAATCTGGGCCCATAGCCAAAATTAGAGCTGAAGTTTCCGTTTTTGGCATAGCTTGGACTCAATCCATTTTCAAAATTCAGTTCCATCCCATAAAGAGGACTTAATTGAGGATATCCATTCTGGTGAACTGTACCTGGACTGGATTTACCATCCACTCTCAATCCATACCCTCCAACAGAGCTTGGATTATATCCCTGAGTGTAGGCATTAAGCAAATTACTAACTCTACTCAAGGCGTGGTTATACCCACCAAGCAAGTTCCTACTTGGCCCTGGAGACAGCTCCTTGGGGACAGCCCTCTTAACCTCAACCATTTTACCATTGAGGTCATGGAAAGTTTTGAGCAACACTTTCTCCACTGCTTCATCGGAATCGTATGTGATAAACCCAAACCCTCTAGGTCTTTGGGTGTTGTGGTCATACATTACCACAACATCTATGATCGTACCAAATTGATCAAAGTACTTTTTAAAGTCATTCTCTGTGACCGTCGATGCTAAACCTCCTACAAATATCTTTTTTGTATGGGCAGGACTAGGTGACCCTGGAAGGCTACCATTGTTTCTGTTTAGAACATGTTGACAGTCCCTAGGAACAGCTTTCTTTGCTTCAACCTGGGAGCAAGAGCCAAGAATTGAGAACCAAATTCTAACGAGCATCAAATTTAAAGCATAAACATTCTTTTGAAATAAATGTAAATGGGAAATTAAAAAAGGTAAATTTATGAAATTTGAAGTTTTGGTTATTATGGTTCATTCTTCTACAGCCATCAAGATTTTCATAACTTAAACTTCCACAGCAGGATGGAAGATAATCTACGAAGACTATTGGACAGGCTACATTACGTTAATAATAATAAAAGAAAAAATGAAAAACTTCCCATTAGCTAGAATTTATTTAGTATCTAATGCTCTAGTGCTTTCCTTTTTCCAATTGCAAATTGTTTGTGAAGATATCTTTGCTACAGGCAGTATGCCATTATAGTGATCCACTAAATTTTGTGGATTTTATTCTTTTCAACATTTTCTATACAGCCCAGTTGATTTCCAGGAGAACTCAAGGACGACAAGCAGCTAATCTAACAACACCATCTAGCCATCTACAATAGGTGTTCTCAAACAATGTTTAAAATGGAATAATGTTGGTTTCACATCACCTATACTATACATAAAGGCCATCTGGTGTCTCCCTTCTCCTGAAGTTGCGTCATAAAAACCCTTTAAAAAATTACCCCTCGAGGATCTCAACTCCTTCATAACTCCAAACCATTTCGAAAACCGTTTTGGTTTAATTGGACAAATGTTAATTTTCTCTTAAATACATATATATATATATATATAGACTAGTGTAGAGATGGGAGAAACAAAGAAGAAGAAAGATAATAGGGAGAGGAGGAACAGAAGAGAAGAGAATTCAACAGGATGATTGATTAATTACACATGCAATGTGTGCTTCGCCCTGAGTTATAAGTAAACCAAACCAAACCAAACCAAGCCTTTTCCCACTAGGTGGGGTCGGCTATATGGATTTGTCGACGCCAATTAGATCTGTTTAGGGGCATTTCCTCCGATAAGTAAATGGAGCATAAATCAATCCTCTTAAAACAGCATCCAACCATAATTCTCCACTCAATCCCAACACACTTGAAGATTCGACCAAAACAGTATGCTTGCTCAGTTATTGAGATGCTATGCATCAATCCACAATGTTAGCAGAACAATGGTTGAAATATATTGAGCAAAATCTGCAAAATTCATAACACCAAATAGAAATTTATTGGAAAAAAAAAAAGGGCAACTCACAGTTCTACCATCTATCACGTGCTTCTCCCTAACAACTGTTTCTGCAACAGTGGGGTCAGCAAAGACAACAAAACCAAAACCACGAGCACGGCCCGTGTTTCGATCCTTCATTATCACAGCTTCCAGCACCTCACCAAAAGTATGGAAATAATCTCTCAGACGGTCTTCATTTGTGTCCCATGAAATCCCACCAATGAATAGCTTTCCAGGCTCCATTTCCATTCTGCAACCAGTAATCTCATCACTTAATTAATTCCCCAGTAATCGAACTCAAAAGCAAATTAATATCGACAAATTCAACTTTACAAATATAAATAAATAAATCCATCATAAATAGAAAACCAAGTACCTATAGCAAGTAAACATCATAAACCAGATCTACATAGCACCATATATGTAATTGCATGAGAGCAAATACATATACGATTCAATACCCACTACCAGTATTTCTATGAAAATAAATAAAAATCTAATTTTTCATCGATGAGAAACATCCAATATAAATCATCATATCATAATGCGGGTTAAACAAAGACAAACATACCGTCACATGTGGTATATTTGAAAATTGGGTTCTCCTTTGATTACCGACGAAATGAGTATTCTTGGAATCGATAAAAAAAACATCGGATCTTCAGTTGGATCAATAATCCATCAGCAAATGATCCAGGATTCCTGAAAATCCTAAGAGAAGTAAATTTGACTTGAAGATTGCCAAAGAGAAAAAAAGAAAATAAAAAATCAACAACCCACAATTGTGCGGCATATATATCGTAAATATAATTTACCAAATGAAGAAGACCCAGATGAGAGAAGAAGAGAATCTACGATCCGAGAGAAGGCATAATAAGAGCAGAGGGCGAAAGGCCCTCCCTTTTCCTTGACTTCTAACAATTTACCGTCTATTCAGTAGCCAAAGATATATAATGGTTTTATCGAGTGCAGATAGAGAGAGAAGAGAGCCCCGTGTGAGGTGATGGATTTACATCTGAAATGCGTAACAAGGTATATATTTGGGAGGGGGGAGAGAGAGAGAGAGAGAGCTCTTTGGCTATATACTCGTGTAAGAAAAATATAGAAGCTGCGGCAATGGAAGATGGTGACTTTGCCCGGCTTTTAAAGTTTGGTTCAATTTCAATTTTTACCTTTCTTTTTCTGGTAAAAAAAAAAGGATTTTCTCATTTTCTTAAATATTTACAACAATTCCGTCCAATTTTTTATATTCTCTCTCCTACTCAGATGAGAAGTAAATTTCCTCAATTTTGCTAACGTTAGTCTTATTTGTCTTATCTCAATAATTGTATTTATGGAAATTTTATAGTATAGAATTTTATAAAGATCGACCGTTGAGATCCATCAATAAAAATAACATTAACAATGTCATTTTTTAATTATTTAACTGATTTTCAAATTTTAGAATATTTTAAAATTAATCTCAACGTTCAAAATTGCATTATTTTTGAAGTGACTATTTTGACCACAACTGCCTACACTTAAACATAGTCGAATTTTTAATTATAGTCGATTTTTTAATTTCATAAACAATTACGATCCAAATTTTGTTATTTAAATAATTACACCACATTTAATAAATACTGATGATTCATTTTATTTAAAAGCAATGCCATTAATAGTTATGGATGGCGTGACTATTAAATTCACATTGTTGATTTGTGTGCATGGATTCTCTGTGTGCTCCACATACAATGGATGGTGAATTCACAATAGCAACTCCACGACTATTTATGCCGTAATCATTATTTAAATTTTAAGTGGTTTTATTTCATGCAATATGAGTCGAGTTTTATTTGTTTCATTTACATTTATAGGAATTTGCTCACTAAGTATTGTTTGCGTTTGATTTCCTAACAAAAACGGCTCTCGTGATCTTGATAAATAAAGCATTTGTTTGAAATTTCTTTTTTTAATACTTTTGTTTTGACAACAAAAAGTATTACAAATTATAATTTTATTGGGGATGGGGTTCGGCGACTCAAACCATTAACTTTTATCAATATGGGGTGTTATCTTACAATAGAAACTAACTTATTTTTTGGCAAGTAAATGGGTTTGGCTATCCCATTAACGTATATGTGAAAAAAAACTTTGGAATCGATTGTAAGGCGTACAAATAATACAAAATACAATTTCAGCATGATCTACCTACCACGTTAAATATCATACTTGCAAGATTGCTAATCTAATTCTTAAAACAACCACAACGTATTTTGATCACTTGAATACAACCTCTGATCTTCTGTTACAATCTTCAAATAAGCCTTACTCCATAGAGGGTGGGCTCTTAACTATTGCGATTGCTAGGGTTTCTCTATATTCTAACTCTTATCCAAGAACTCACACGAGAATCATACTTGACTACCTATAAGAGTGAGTATTTATAAAAACTTCAACAAGAACTATAGGATAAATATAAGTTGGCTTCGTATACAAATGTGGACTCTTAATCCAATACAGACAAATCTTTTTTTACATAAATTATAGTTTATACCACTAAATTATAATTGTATTAATTGTCATATATTAAATTAAATTTTGAGTTTCATATTATTAATACTTATTTATCTCTCCTTGCTAAGATTACAAATACTCACTAATTAAATTAAAATAGTGAAAAATTAATTTAATTAACATATTAAATTTCTTGAGACCTTCCACTTAACTTATTTGACATATCAAATTCAAAATTCACCTGCTGGGTTTCATACAAACAAAACTTATAAACTTTCTCAAGGGGGTATCACCAATTCTTATACCGGGATATGAATCCATCAATAATTAATATCTACCATACAAATAATGTCATCACTCATCTCACTAAGTTTATTAACACAGTACAAATCTCACCCTTTTGTGAATTAAAAAGATAAACACTATCTGTACATATCAAATACTAATTTAAGATTAAGAGCATAAGTGTTCATAGTATTTTTATCCTTATGACTACTGTTTGTACCACATGAAATTAGTGTTGCAGTGATAGAGATCTCAGATTTAAATCTTTAAAGTATCAAGATCAAACTACATAATAATACTAAATTCATATATTTTTTACATTTTTATATAAACATTCGTCAAAAGAAATTAAATATAATTAAATAATTTCAAACACAACATTCATATATAAGTAAGAGAAGTTACCAGTGATAGAAAAATTTAATAAAGGAGTTTAATCTAAGTCCTCCTAGGATAATCATATTTCTATACTCTTTTACCCCCAACCTTGGAAGCTAGTAACTTTACTAGCTTAGCGTCTGTTGCATTTGTCGATGTCACCTACTAAAAGCCTAGCCAGTGCAACCAAGTAACTGGCTGGCCAGGTTAGAAAGGGACATCTCCCAAACAAACAGATAGGTTTCAATCTCCGCCTAAAAAGGCCATTTTTATTCACTATCCTCCCATTTTCAAAATTAACTTTAGCATCGAGTGCTTTAATTTATTTTTATCCTTTAACATTTCTAAGGATATGTTGCATGGAAATAAGACATTTTCAATTAAAACTGGTAATATTCCCAAGTTATTAATCATATTTGGGATTATTTAGTCACATACATTAAAATTTCAAGTCATTTATCTCAATCCATAATTTAGTGACCATTCTAAATGAAAATTTAACATAGCTATAAAATATTATCATCACAAAGATAAGTACTACATGTACATGGGAAAGTATTAATTAGTTAAAATAATTTAATACTAAAATTAGATTTAAGCTAATTCTTTTGAGAAGTTTGCCGGACTAACTTAGATTAGTATAGGAATATTTCTAAAGGAATATTAACAAAGCTGAGGCCAGTGGCTTATGGGATGGCGACCCAATTTTCACCGCAAGGTTGCAAAGTCAAACCCTGTTAGTCTCGGACTCAGTTTTTGCCCTTTCCCTTTTTTATTTTATTATTTTATAGAATATAAAATAATAAATAATTCCTCGGCCATATGTTCAATCTTAGAAAAATTTTTAAATTATATTTTATTTCACTTTAGATATCAAAGCGAATAAATTAAACAATTGAGCCCATGTGAGATTATAAAGTTAATACATTCTAAATTTAAATTTTATTTGGTAGGAAAATAATATTAACCACACTAATAATTTGGATTATTTTCAATTATCATATCGTTTATAATCAAACCCTTATTATATTGGAGTAGGGTTTCGGGTTCAAACTATCCATAAATGTCTATGAAGTTATTCCAACATTTTAAGAAAAAGGTTTGAATATTTTATTAAATAAATTTTATTAAATTGGCTAAGTCATGGAAATCTAGTTTTAAAATAAATAGTGTTACATATCTTGTTAGATTGATAAAGCAATGCCTAAAAATCAATTAAGATAAATCAAATTCATTTAAAGAAACCAAGTAAGGGAAAAACAAGTTTTATGTTTCATATAGGCATTTTATCAAACACTCAGGTTACTTAGCCATTTTAACTTTAATAAAAATTTCTAACCATAAATAATATAACTAAATATGTAAGCCAGTGATCACAATTATTGGAGTATCAAAATAACACATAATATTCTATTATAATGATTCTATGACATTTGGTAGCTCACTAGGTAATATTGGATTAATAGTTTGCTTAGACATTTCATCAAATAGTAGGTGTGCGTTACCAAATTAGGCCTTAGAAATTTATTTGAATCAATCTAAGCTTAGATAAAGTGTTTTTAATCATTCTAGGAAATATTCATAACTTTAGGACACTGAAATTAAATTTAAAACATACAAAATAATTTAAAAGTCCACTCTAAGGTTGCACAGCATCCATGACACTGCTATAGTATCACACAAGAGCTAAAAACATGTCTGTTTAGCACCATCTCGTTCAAATAAGGGTCTAAACGGCACTTTTAGCCAACTGTCTGGACAAGGGTTTTTTTTTTTGGTAAGTAAGTGTCTGGACAAGGGTTTAAACTGAATGTCAATTTCTAGAATTTTCAGGGCAGCTCCAAACCACTATACTTTAGCTTAATAAGTGTTTTATGCAAGGGATATAGGCTCTAGTATATTGGTAGTTTTGTAGGATTCAGGTTATAGCATATGGGTAATTGATGTAAACGATAGGCAATGGCAACCCCTCTGAGGAGTATAGATGGACATGCAAACAATATGATAAGATGCAAACATTGGATTATTGGTCGTATAAGTGAACTTGATTCGTTCCATTCTTTGGGAATGATCAAATTACTGGGGATAGACAAATGTAGACTATACTGGGGGAACATACGTAGTGAATGCAAACCACTGACTATTATATGCAGACATGATGCAACCATACCATATTTGTGATGTATCACCTAAAACTAATTAAATTCAAATCTTGAATCTAACTCTTATGACTTCAACCAGACTTAAATCGGTTTACTTTGCTACACTTAACTCTTGCACTTGGGACAAGCAAGCAATAACATCTATACTAGACTAGGAGTGAGGCTCCCTGTCACACCCCAGATTTCACGACCCGATGAGTGAGTGAAATATATACATAACATGTATAGAATAACCATTCCCCAATTAAAGCATTACAACACCCTTGGAGAGACATCCATATAAGATAACTATAAAACATAATATAAACAAAGCCTTGGCTGTGGCCAGGCTATAAAGCTCCAACAATCCCATAACCTTAATAAGTAAGAATAGGTCTATTAAATTTACTATTACAGACCCAAATGAAGATTTAAAACTTAAAACAAATGAAAGATGAGATATCTGTAACAGTAAGTGTACTTCTAATCCCACCAAGTGCCCACCTAATTGTTAGGATTTGTCCCTGCAACAAAATCTGTAGAGATGTGAGCACTCATCCACTTGTGCTCACGAAGCATCATAAAAGTATATATAATATGTAAAGCCATAATATAAAACTAACAGTTATAAATTCAATAGATCTCATCAAAATCAAGCCAAAGTAAAACTTAAATCCTCTTATACAACGTATTACAATATTATCAAATTAAACCTTATATAAATACGTGTCATACTTCATCAGGTTAGATATCTTTTTTCAACTCAATTATTTCCACCAAATCATCCCAACATAATCATCCTTATCCGTATCCCATTCTTATTTTAGTTATGGGGTGGGCACAATTAATGTTGTCATTATAGGCCACAATCAGCCTTATTTACATGTTGTCGTTAAAGGCTATAACAACCAAGCCACGATTAACCTTATTTACATATCGTTGTTAATGGCTATAATAGCCAGGCCATGACACGTTGTCATTAAAGGCTGTAGCAACCAGGTCATAATTAGCCTTATTACACGTCATGTTATAGGCTACTAACCGACTAGCATGAATACCAATTCTTGCGCAGGTTTCGGGTCTTTCAACCCTTGGGTAATCTTAGTACCATTCCTATTTTCATATAGCCAGCAACATCGTGTCTCATTACCATTCACATTTTCTCTTTTATACTTATCAAACTCATCAACATGATTATTTTAACATCACTATATCATTCAACTATGTAATAACTAATATTATCATCTTATTCAATCGTGTAACGAACAATATCATTATAATAACCAATATATAAATCCAAGTTCAATAGAAGCTCATAATAATCATATTATCATCTTATCATAACCTATTCTCATTTCCTTTTGCATTTTCAATTTATCGTAACTCAAACTTCATTGAATTTGCATTGACAACTTTGTTATAACACTGTAACAAAAACGTTAACCAAGAATAATATATCTTAACTAAGAATTACTTAGAAACTTAGTAACTTGTTCCATAATCAATCTTTACACCTATAAATCTTACTTGAGTGATTGTACATGTTTAAACATGGAATACTCACTAGAAAGAGCAATATAAACTAGAAAAATCAAAATTTCAGGTTTCTAGGAACCCCGGGCGCCCCACTAATGGGTCCGGCCTCCTCCACTCATCTTCTAGGCTCAGCTAAAGCACCCCGGGCGCTCCCATGGGGACCCCGGGTGCCCCACTGATGTCCAGAATGGTGCTCTATTTTGGTTTGTGCTCTAGCTCGTGTATTTGGGTCTCAAACTCCACCAAATCAAATGTATAACCCAAAACCTTGTTTCCTTGAGTTGTTTAGGGTCTAAAAGACTCTAGAAAGTGAATCAAAACTAGTTTTTATCCATTCATTCTATCACAATACAAATTTTGGTTACAACCTATACATATATATACACTTATACATCTCTTACACAAATCCATCACCAAGACTTCCAAATCCAAAATAAAATTTATGAAAATGTTTGCTAGCTCAAATACATCTCATATATACAAAAATGAGGCTATAAATCCCTACCTCAAGCTTGAACAAAGTGGATCAAGAGAGGTGATGAACTCCTGGTTTTGGCTCTCAACGTTGGCTTGATTGATGTTCTCACCCTTTGATCCAAACAGCAAACAAAATACATGAAAATGATCCTTATCATGCCCAAAACATGTTAAAAATCATCAATTTATACCAATATGAAAATTTGGGATATTATACTCCCATGTCTAGTTAAGCGTTAAGACACATACTATTCAAGGAGCTAGGCTTCTATATGGAGTCCAATGCAAGGCACTGATTTTGTGATGACCTTTATTTTCATAAATATTAATTTATTCATATAGTATTGAAATGTAGTCTAACATACTTCTTGAAATAATTTGAGATGATCAATTTAACGATAATATAGACTCAGTTGCTCAGATACTAGTTATAGTTGGTTCAATTTAAGAGGAAATTATAAAATTTTAGGCTAAGTGTTGGTGGCTTGGGTGCCCAACCTTATTTCACCCTGTGCCCAGATGTGAGCCAAGCTCCTACACATGCTCTCTCGTGCACCCGGGATCCTTGTTGTGTCAATGCCTATCACTTCTTATTTTCTGAAATTCAACCGATCCTTTTTTTTCAACCTATCAAGGCCACCCTAAATCCATCCAGGAGCATAGCCCCTTAGCCATGGTTACATCTCCTTTTACTTTCCTGTCTTAATGTAGTATGATTATATATAAACATTTGCATATGCATTTGGATGAGGAATCGAGAACGAGAGAAGAGAGAAAGATCTGTGAGATTGAGTTAACTATAACCATTTTCAAATTTCAAATTCCTCTCCATTGTGAAATTAGAAGTAGGTTGAAGATGTTGTGTTTTGCTAATATTCAATCTCCAATTCCCTTAACACTGTAATAATGCAGTAGGCACCCATAAGCCCTAATCCTCCCACTAATTAGTCATTAGTATTGGAACATTATTTAGCTAACAAACATGAAAATCAATTATTTGATCAATAGAGACATAATTGCAAATGCAAAGGGTGGACTACATTGGGTATTGTCTAACAAAAGTGAAGTGAAACTAATAAAAAAATAAATAGATAAAAGGGTTTGGTTAAAAGAGAGAAAGAGAGAGGCTTTCAAATGTGTTAGAAGATCCAGTTGAACTTTGTAACACAAGGTTATTTTAGTTTAACTAACACCATAAATTATATTTGTTTAATTAATGAGTTTCATAATTTATTGATGTGGGAATTTATTTCACACATTCTCAGTCGTAATTGTTTTAATTTAAAGTGTTTTGTGTAATTTTAGGTGCTTTTACATTTATTTATTTTTCTAGAATTCTTGGTATTTTGTAGGTGTTTAATTGTTAAAGGAGTTGAAATTAGGCTGCTATCAAAAGAAAAAATATTGGGCTAGGCCTAGAGGGCAAATCCTAAATAGACAAGGACTTGTCAAACCAAACACTGTTTGGTTTTTGGACAACCTGGAGTTGAAAAAAAAAAAGTAACCACTTAGCGAGTCATTTTTTTAAGTGGAATGTTCATTATGATGATAAGTAATCGATTAGGAGAAGAGAAAGAAACTATGACATTAACCGAGGTTGAATGAATCATTATAATAGTTATAGCATAAGGCAAACTAAAAGCAAGAGTAGAATTTGGCACAGGAAAGCAATAAGTGAAAGGCACCACATCAAGAGTGTCACGCCCCGAGTCCCGTGACCTAAGGGGTGAGTGATAAACGCACATAATATGCACTAACACTACCATCCCATGATCAGAGCAGCACAACAACTCCTGGATGAGCCATGACATGTATTTAAGTAACATGAAATTAGCATCGGCTAGTGCCAGGCCACACACATTACAACATATCCTTCCTTTTTAAGCATTACATAGGCCTTAAGGCCTTTACAACCAAATCGAATGAGACTCCCAATATATTGATATTACAACCTTTAAATAAACATTAAACTTTAAGTAACCAAAAATTCTACTAAGTCTGGAATAACTCATGCAAATGCACTTCTAGTCCAGCCCCATTAGCCCACCTGGTTATTATGTTCTGTTCCTGCATCAAAATCTGTAGGGACGTGAGCACGGGTCCACTTGTGCCCATGATGCCTCAAACGAACATATATGATATGTAATCTAAACATGCATGCTATTTATGATATATTTAGTTACTTCCATATTTTCTAGAGCGATAACAATCATCAACACAACAAGTAACCAATTTAGGTAAAAACACATCATCATTCAATAATACTATGGTATAAAATTTAATTCCAATTAAAACTCATCATTTGAAATCTCAATCATTAATTCAAATCACATTCCATCTTCACTTTATCATTTAAACATCATTCAATCATATAACCATTTTCACACAAGTCATCGGGGGTTGGGTGCATATACAATATTGTCTTTTATGGGTCCAGATCCAATAGAAATGATAAACTGAACACCATCATTTAGGATCACAGTCTAGGGCCACTGGTAGCCAATACACACACCATGTTGTGGGCTACTAAACCACCGGCATGGACACTAAACCTTGCGCACGTTCTGGGTCTTTCAACCCTAGGGTAATCTCAAAACCCTTCCTATTTCTGCACCCTACCACGGCCTCCGGCACATCATCAATCACATTTCAATTCATTCAATCATTTATTCACATTCATCATCACTTACTTTTCAACAACACATAATCACAATCCACTTAATCATAGATCTCATCTTATGGTATCCTTACATTTCACTTTATTCAAAGTCTCATTTATTCACCACTACATGTCAATTTCCTCTATCATAAGTTAATCAACTCTTAACAACGTTTTAGAACATATTTTCTTTTTTTCAATTCATGCAATTAAACAAATAAAGTGTCACACAAAAACATGTTACTAAACTCTTTTATAAACCTAGGGTAGAAGGTCAAAATAAACAAAGTTAGGAAATTAAACTGGCCTCGGTGAGCGCCTAAACTAACACTCAGTCGTGCACCCAAGGGCTTGGGTGCCCATGTCTTGTGCGCCTAAGATGGCGGGCGCCCAACTGATTCTTACCTTGTGTGCTCACAGCTTGGTTCAAGTTACAGGTTTTGTGCTCTGTTTTCCGGGTTCTTGGTTCTCCATTCTTGGGACCTTATATTGACCAAGTTTAAGATAAAATACCCTAAGTTTCATGTTTCTAACATCACCACAAGACTTATAGGCACCAAAGGAACCAACAATTTGAGTTTTCATCAACGATGGGCCAAGTTATGGATCAAACAACATTTTCATTCTCTCAACCTATACATACATATATATGTGTATATAACTTCCATTTTCTTCCATAGATGTAATCAACACTTAAAAAGGCTTCTCTAATGGTATTCTAGTCCTTGTTACACATCACATATGTAATAATGATGTATTAAATCCCTACCTCAAGTTGATTAAAGATGAAGAACAAGAGGTAACCTCTTTCCGATTTCAAGCTCTCAAACTTTGATGGGTTCAATCCTTTCACTCCTTCATCCAAACTACAAATGAATCACATAAAATGGTTCTTTGAGTGTCCAATTACACCTTTGCAAACCTAGTTTGATTTTCATCAAGGCTAGAAGGACTTACCCTTAAGAACTCCACCCGATTCATCCTTCTTCTTCTTCTCGGTTCTTCTCTTCCAACCAACATCTCTCTCTCTCTCTCTCTCTTGCACCATACACACATATATACATCTATTTAGCTAATATTTTAGTCTCATATAGTATTTTCCAGGCTCCTCCACCCCCTAGCTAAATATAGGCATATAGGTGTGAGAGCTCGGCTACACAATTCAGAGCAACCCATACTTGTCACTTCTACTATAGCTCGGGTGCCCAACCCCTTTTCAGTCATGCGCCCAAGCCTTGGGTGCCCACATTTCGTGTGCCCAAGGTGCCTCATTCCTATACTCTTGCTAAAATGCCAACTTTTGTATGTTTGGTTTATCTCTTTCAAAGTTCTCAACTCTAAAGTACCATAAATAATCTATACTACTAAATCAACTTATCATTACTTCCAAAATATATCAAAAACCATATATTCATGTTAACACAAAAGTCTGAGGTATTACAGAGAGAGAGGGCAGTGGAAAGACTCGGACATTGAGAGGCGGACAAGAAGGTTATATAGCTCTAAAACAGGTACTGATAATGAACCACAAGCCTTAGCTTTTAAGCCGAAGAAAGAAGTAATCAATCATATTCCTGGAACAGAAAGTTTACTGGGAGGGGCAATTACTATGTTATTAATCGATCGAAACTTTAATATAACCTTTTCTGATCCCGCTGGAGGGGGAGACCCCATATTATAACAGCATCTCTTTCGATTCTTCAGTTCTACCCTTATATATTAAAGAAAAAGATTCAAAATCATCTGCGTTCAATAAATAGCAATTCTTTTTGTGTGTCAAGTAGCGTGTGTTAAGTTTTGTTCTGCTAATTTGGGTGCCTCCGTTTTGATTTTCTATAAGGTCTACTGTCTTCTTCCTTCAGACCGAGCCAAGAATAGTCTTGAAAGTAATAATTAGTGTTATAAAGCAAGGGATAAAAAACCAACTTTCACTTCTTTCTAGCCAGGTGAAGATCCATTGGATGGCGGGCGGAGTGGAAGTAGACCTGGAAAAGGCAGCAAGAGACGGTTGACCGAGCGGCTTTCAATAGAGTAAGCGAAGTGATAGTAACTCGCTACATAGGAGTGATAGCGAAGCCAAGCTGTATAAAGGTGAGCAGCTCTTATAGCAAGGCTTTTTCTTCTTACTGTATTAAGGTTCAGAACCTTTGGGAGAACTTGAACTAGCTAGGGCACTCTCCATAATGCTTATTATGTGGTTGTACATTTCTGTTGTTAACCCCTCTTTAGTTGATAGTAGAATCAGGGTTGTTTTGCCTAAAGGCATAACTGCTGAAGGGGTGTGTTGAGTGGGAGAGACTGTTTCCACTCTCCGAGGAAATTCAACCTTGGGTATGAGCGATAGACATTCAATTTACATGTAGTCAACCCTTAAAAAAAAAAAAAGATGACTTGCTAGGCAGTTACCTTTTTTTTTCATATCTATATCCTCTGCTGAAAAATGAAGACTAAGACGAGAGTTTCGTGGAAAATAAAAACCTTTATCGTGGTGAAGCATTTAGCAATGGTAGCAGCCTGGTGAGGGTTAGCTGTCTGGGGATAGGTTAAAGCAGGGCCTACTGGGCTTGCTTCTCATGAGATTGGGCGAGGTAATCTGAAAGGGCTTGCTTCTCAGAGGATCCATAGTACCTACAGCCTCCCGGACTTCAAATTCATCATTTTTTAAAGCAGGGGGAAGGGATCTCTTCTCTGCAATGGAAAAAAAAAAAAAAAAAAGCACATTTGACTCGGCTTACCTAGCTTAGCTCGCTTCTGACTGTCTTACCTAGAATGACTGGAATGGGACCGTAAGCATGCTACCAACCCTTTGTCCCTTTACTTCCTTGGCTTATTGCTTTCTGCCCTATACCCAAGCTGAGGAAAGTGCAAGGTAGTGCTAACTAAAAGACTTATTAAGAGCCTCACTGGCGGATCGAAACGCCTTGCCTATGAAGGAATCAGAATCTCGAGGTACCTACCTCGAAAAAAAAGAAAACTCACCACTCACTAGTGAAAGAGAAGAGAAAAAGGACCAATTGAAGTCCCCAAGTAAGAATATGTAGGTGAAATTCTAACTAACTAAGAAGCTAGGATAGATAAGTACAAAACCTAAAAAAGTCCCACACTTTGAAGAGGCACGTTGTTGGCCATGCTGTGAAGATGATGCACCAACGTTACCACTTGTGCTGGCAGGTGTTGGTATTTATGATGATATAAATTGTTTCATTTGTTCATGAGGGGGAAAAGATATTGAGTCCCCACCCTCCACATCAAAAAATAAGTCTCTCTAGGATTCATTTAGAAAAAAATAATTTGATGAAAAAATTAAAGTATGTAAATTAAAAAAAATGTATGTATGCAAATTAAAAAAAAAATTAAGTACTAAGTTGGAATAATTTGAAACTTTAAAACACTTGATCTTTAAATCTTGACTTCAAATTTGATAGAATTATATGCACTTGAGCACAATTGAAGAACACTTTTGAGTTGCTAGCTTGGTAATGGTAGTATAGAAATTTGAGTAAGAATCAGAGTTGTTGAAGTGTTAGATGAAACAGGTTAGGGGGATTTATAATGGAAGCTTGGGGTGGTTTTGTAATAATTTTAGGGGGAGATTTGATATTATTTAAATTTGTTTTAGCCGTTGGGGCAACCAACGGCTCACTGCCAATGGCAGTGGCAAGCCAAGCCAACGGAAACAAAACATAGGCGAGGAAAAAAAAAGGGGGTTCAACTGTTCAACGGTTGGCAAAGGAAAAAAAATTCAAAAGGCAACGGTCATATAGAGGGGTGGGGAGCACGAGGGGCGGGTTGGCCAGGTCTTGGGTCGAGTCGCGGGCCGGCACGTGTGTTGACCCGCCCTCTTACATCCCCATTTATTGTATTAATACTTTTTTATTCTATTTTGTTGGACAATAATTATAGATTTAAGTTTGTGTAAATTACAATTTGCAGCCTTGTATTTTACACTAAATTTTACTTGATCCATTTACCTTCAAATGCAATAGTTAAAATTTTATACTTTTGGTCAAGTTTTAATTTGGCACGTCTGTCAAATTTATTGACGGAAAAAATACTACTTGCTATTAAATGTGATGGACACGTGATATTTTCTAATCTTATTTACCTAATAGTAGTTTGTAGAAGGCCAAAACTTAAATATAAGTGTAAATAGTTAACAATTACAATTAAAAATAGAGAAATTAAAGTGAAATAGGATGCAAAGTGTAACTGTGCGAATCGTAATTTATCTTTTAAATTATTATTATTATTATTATTATTATTATTGCACTACCTTTTCTATCGACCCTAAATTAAAACTAAATGTTTCTATATATTTCCTCTCTATTTTTGTTATGTGATCAAGAGAATAAATTTGTAATAGTTTGAATTTGAAATTTTCTCATTCATAATTTAATTTTTATTTGTTATATATTAAGTAATAATAAGTTTCAATTATTTCAATTTTTAATCATCGAATTTTTTTTATTTATAAAATTATGCCTTTCCAACTAAAATAAGATAAATTATTTCATGTGATACAAATCATTTGCTTTAGAAGATGTGCTTATATATAATATATATATATATTATAAAATTTATCAAATGGATCATTAACAAGTCACAAATCGATATATTCACACTATTCAATTCAAATTCTACTAAAAAGAATGAGTCTAAAATTAGCTTACAAATAGTAACACTATTTTATGAGTCTCTCTTACTCCATAATAGGTTTCATAAGAGAGAGTAACGTGAAATCGGAAAAGTTAATGGAAGATAGTATTTATTATTTTCCTAAAATTATATTAATATTTGGCTAATTGGATCCGCATCGAGTATGAACCCGGTCCGTCGATAGGCATTCACATACGCATAACACATTGCCCCTGCTTGATTCGCTCTAGGTTTCCCTCCAACCCAAAACCACCCCAAAGCTTATTCGCAGACGTCTCTCTCTTTTCATCTTCTTCCCGTTCAAGTTTTGTTTCAAACACTTCAGAAAGTACTCAGAGGACTAATAAATGTTATCTGTTTCACGAATGAAATCTATTTTATCTCCAACTCTCTTCACCTTTGCTCCCAACCTCTCCAAAACCAAGCGGCTCAAGCCTTTCTATCTTTACGTTCAACCCTTCCGATCCCTTCCCGGCAGCTCCAAGCCCCTCCTGCCGAACCGTAATTGCTTCCATGTTGAGGCCACCATTCCTTCCAAAAACTCTCCAATCTCTTCCAATTCTGTCCAAAATCGCTGCGTGCATTCGGATGCTTCTCAGTCGCCGTCCGGCGAAATCCATGTAATCGTCGGCCCGATGTTCGCCGGAAAAACCACCAATCTTCTCCGCCGGATCAAGTCCGAGAGTAGTAATGGCAGGTTCGGATATTTTCTCAATTAATTCTATTATGTTTGGTTGACTTTCAGGGATTAGGTCCAGGTTCTTTGTTACATGTTTATGCTGTTTTATTGGCAAAGAGGAGTTGCCTTTCTGAACTATTAATTTTTTTTCTTATTTTTTATTTTTTTTTGTGGTCTGAGTTTCAGTTTTTAATTTCAGGTGTATTTGTTGCACAAACTGCTGTGCTTGACCAAAATAAGTAGCCAAAACTTTGTTCTGAAATTCAAAATTGAAAACGGGACGTTAGAACTTTGAGAACTGGCTAATTTATTCAACTGATTATGTATTTAGAACTCTTTTTTGAATTAACTGACGATGATCAAAAGCTACTTGACCAAATAACTTCACCAGTGGCTGCCTGGCAGCAAACATGGCCCCAAGTCTTGTGGCTCTGCACTTTTTGTTAATAGTCTTGTCACCGTGTTAGATGACAATTAGAAAAACGGAATTTGGAAAAAAAAAAAAAAGATATTTGATTGAAAAAAAAAAAATAATATTTAAACTATAAACTCGCTAGTTTTGAATTGAAGAAATTTGAATAGATCAAGTCTAGCATTTGACGCAATGTCTTTAACACCAAATTCGTCTTCCACTGGTTTGCTTCTGGATTAAATGCAGGTCGGACTTCTAGAATAAATTAATCACACATACGCACAGAAGGAAGCCACAATATGTGTCTTTTGAACCAAAACAATGGCAGTATAATTCTACAAATGAATGAATACAGGAATGAAAAGTTGTTTTTCCTAGAAACATATGAAAGATATTATAGAGGAAAAGCTGTATGTTCAGACAAAGGAAAAATAACTGACACAACTGTAACTAGAAGACAGTTACGAATGTCTGTCCGTTATATATGTCTGTGCAATTTTAAATCTTGAAAACTAAAATTTGAATTGTTGACTGTTGGAAAAAAATTTAAACAGGTACTTGGGTCTTTATTTGGCCTGAGCCGAGATCAAGCCAAGCCAGATTGAGTGGGTGGCGTGTGCTTGTTAATGGATTGATCCATCTAGCCTCTCTATAAAACTTAGGTACACGTTAGGGCCACGCTTAAGGGCCAAGGTAGTCGTGTATAATTACAACACACTCACCTTATCAAAGTAATGTGTGACAAACCATTTTGCACTTTGATATTATCATTGTTAAGATATCTACTTTGAAACCAATTTTCATTCACTCAATTCATTGATTCGAACTAGTGAATGTATAAAGTTAATTTATTCATAGAACTTTTTTAATTCCATTATATATCCACATTAAATGATATGTGGATCCCATTTTAATTTTGGCTTAAAGTTTCCAAATTAACTTGTTCATAAACATGAATTTTTTCAGTGATCCCCCACATGAATGACATAGCTGAAAGTAAAATGCAAATACAGATTCAAATGTGAATACTGAGAAAGTTATTGCATCAGGAGAGGTAGCTTTTGGCTTTGAATCTTCCCTAGTAAAATACTCTTAGGTTTGTTAGCTAACCAATGAACTTGATGTATTGAACTATTCAGTTTTTAAAATAATAACCAAGGCAATAGTACGTACACAGCTTCTTTCTAACATTGTTTGGCTCTTTTGATTTTGTCCATTTTAGCCCTGGACATCCTTGGTCTTTCTTTGAGTGCTCTAGAGAATGTTGCCTATCCTTTCTAATAGAAGCGGCCCCTTCACACTCGAAATAGGTGATCTCTTACTAAAAGTATCCTGCCATACTCCACTTGGACTTCCAATGTATAAGGATCATTAAAAGCATAGCTTATCCTAACATATACTGCAAGTTATCACTATACATATCATCATAAGAAAAGGTAGAGAAACTCATTCCTTAGTGATGTATGTGAGGTCCCCCACAATATAGTTGTCCCTTTGAACATAGATCTTGGGATCTCCAGTTCACTAGGTTGGCTTAGCATTGTGGCAATTCTCAATTCAGAAGCTTTAAATCCATTCCTCTCAATGGACATCAATCTATTTTTATATTTAATATGAGATGACTTTCCCTTTCAAATTGAACTCCTTGCGAAGTATTAATCTAAAACTTGATTATGGGAATAATATGCAGGATCTATTCCAAACAAATTCAACCACTTGAACAAAAAAAACCGGTACACCAAAATGATTTAAAACAGTGCAAACTGTATTAAATAAAGCAAATATAACTGCAATACAAACCTGTTTGAAACAGAATTAATATTACCAGTTCACAGAAATAAAACTGGAATAGATGCAGTGCAGAAATTTAATTTAGAACCTTTGCGGAAATTCTGTATCAACAGTGCAGAAATCTGCAAACAGTGCAATTATAACTCTGCAGAATTTGAATAAATAACAGGGCGGAAATTCTGTAAAAATTACGGCAGAAATTTCTCGCATAGTAGAGAAAATTCAGTCTTAAGATCGTTAATAATCTTGTCACTGTTTTATATGATAATCAGAAAACAAAATTTGGATATAAAAGAAATCTGATTAGAAAACATAAAAAATATTTAAATTATAAACTCACTTGTTTAGAATCGGAGAGATTCGAATAGATCAAGTATAGCATTTGACACTATGTCCTCAAGACCAAATCTCCACCGGTTTGCTTTTGGATGAATGGACGTTGGACTCCTAGGATAATTTGATCACGTGCGCGCACAGAATAGAAGGAAGCTGTGATCTTTGTGTCTTTCGAGCTAAAACAATGGCAGTATAACTTTACAAATGAACTAATGCATGAATAAAAAGTTGTTTTTCCTGGAAACCTGTGAATGATTTTATAGAGGAAGAGATGTTTGTTCAGACAGAGGAAAAATAACATAGACAACTGTAACTAACAGACAATTGCAACTGTCTGTCTGTTTTGTGTTTGTTCAAATTTAGATTTTGGAAACTAAAAATTGAATTGCTGGCTGATGGAAAAAAATTTAAATAGGTACTGGGTCTTTATTTGACCTGATCCGACCCTGGTTGGTGGCGCACGCATTAATGGCTTTGCCTATCTAGGTCCTCCCTCCCTACAAAAGTAGGACACCCCTTGGAGCACAAATCCAAGAGCCAAGGTAGCCACATATAATCACAATACTTACCTTCCTAAAGCAATGTGGGACAAACCACTTTACACCTTGTTATTATCATTGCCAAGATACTTACTGTGAAGCCAATTTCCATTCATCAGATTCATGGATTTGAAAAAAATGAATGCATAAATTTAATGTATTCATGGAACTCTTCTAATTCCATTATATACCCACATTAAATGATATATGAACCCCATTTTAATTTTGGCTTAAAGTTTTCAAATTATTATGTTCAGAAATGTGAAATTTCCAACATTTTTAGCTTATTTGAGATTTTGATATGTATGTCAAATTGCACAATTGTCACTGTTCATTGAAACTTCAACCACTTGTGTAATGAAATTTGTGAGTGATTAGACTTGAGATGGGCAATCTGTTGGAGGAATTCCTACATATTTTGATGAATCTCAAGAATGTTAGCACACTTAAATCATAAATCAAACAATAATAAACAATATTATGTACAAAAATAGTGCAAGATATATGTGGTCTGAGACACGGAAAGCGCGTTGTCACTGTCCTAAAACAACTATTCATTTTCATGTGAAGATCTAGGAGAACTACTTGCTCCAAGGTATAATCCGTGCTTACAACCACGCTAATCAAAGGTTATGTTGTCTAGAAATTAGTGAACCATCAAGTTGCATTGCCCAAAATCAATAAAGAAGAACACGAGATTTTTTTAGAATATAGAGGAAAGCATCAATGTGCATTTTATCTTGCAAATTGTGTATTTCATATAACCCATTAGGTCTCTTCATATAAACACAAAATCATAAGAATGTAAATGCCCAAATAAATAGCCAGTTAAAGGGATAATAAAGAATTTAGACTTTCCAATTATAATGGCTAATAATCATATAATAAAATGTTTATAATTCTTGTAACAACTCAATAATAATCTCGTTGTAAAATCCAGAATAATTAGTCATACGAATGTAAAATCATGAACTTTATAAAATAATTCTAACATGATCTAATCATTTGAGAATAATGCCAAGCGTTGTATCTAGCAAGATCGCTAGAGGTCGGCGGGTGAGAATCAAGGCAGTCTGTGCAAGGGGGAGAGAGAGAGAGCACTGAGGAAAGGATGATTATGACGATGATGATCTCCCTTGGAAAGGGGAGGGATATATGTATATATAGGCTAGGAAGAGTCCTTTAGGAGATGGGATAAGATGTTGGGGAAGGAAGAGTCCTTTAGGGGATGGGATAAGATGTTGATGGGATAAGTTGTTGGGGATAAGGCGCAACAATTGCCTAGTAGGGGATTTGACCCATATCAACACGGCTGTGTATGGCAAAGACAACTCCCGATGTTCTTTCTCCAAACAGGTCAAGGGGGCCTCGACATATCCTTCAATTTTAACCATCAAACCATTGGACCTTGATGATCCCAATAGTGATTAAAGGAGGGTACCTCAGTGGGAATAATCCTTAAGTCTTGCTCCAAGCCGAGGAGAATTTTGAATTAACTTAGTAGGAGCTTTTTGCAGTTGGATCCTACTGCGGCAATACCTTATGGAATATATCCCTTGTTACATGGTTGTTTGCTCATCGTGCAGAGGGCGCAGGTCGTGCTGACGTGGCGCAGGTCTACATGGAGATCCCATCAACAATAATTTAGTATAAACTTAACTAACCTAAACTACAAAACTTTATATTTAAAATACTTTACTATGAAATTGTATCACATTACCTTCTTCCATTAGGAAACCCATAAAAATATTAATGACAATTCGTTAATTAACTAAAAAGATAATACTTTTTGGAAAAAATATCCCCGCATTGATATATTAAAATTTTTAACTAAAATGATTGGAAATGTGTTGTGTAATAATCAATTATGAGTCTCCATTGTCATATAACCCCATCATGGGTTTAACAATATCAAATTACAATTTGTATAGATTTAATAAGAAACAAATTTGGTGTATTAAGTCTATTATTTAAGATTTATATATATATATATATATTATATCTAAGCAGGATGGGAAAAAGTGTCAGTTCAAATCCATTTTATCCTAATATTTTAAGGGATCAACTTGTTTAATGTTTTTAAGAGAGGGGTTTATAATTATACTTAGTCATACTTAGCAGTCAGCGCGTTGTGGTGTAATTAATCCTTATTTGATTTGCAGATATTTTAGCATCTACTATAAACATAACTGCTTCCAGTGGACTATAGGATGGCATTCAGAACAATCATATAGGCCTTTGATAACTCATAATTTCTGAATCCTCCATGTTTTTGCTGTAATGTTTTTAGAGTTGAGAAGAAAGGAATCTTAAAGCTCCAATACTCTATTTTGACTTTTGGTGTTTATGATTGATCTTTATTCCAGTGATGAAAATTTAACAAATTCCTCACGTCTCATTTTTTGCACTGAATTCGAGTTACCTGGCTATCCTTTTTCTTTCCTATCCCACTATACCAACTAGTAATTTGTAGTTTGGTTGTCTTCTAAGCTATTTCATTTGGTGGACTATACATCCCTAGTATTTATTTTGCATCAATGGAATGAAATTATCACTAGTGAGATATTCCCAGTTTTCAGGTCAAATTCCTCAAGAACTTCATCCATTTGGATAGGACATTAAGTGGTCTTTGTTTCTCGGGAAGATTGAAAGAAGCAATTGGGTTACTCTGGCGTGCAGGACTACAAGTGTACCCAGAGACCTATTCTCTTCTTTTACAGGAATGCATATTTAAGAAACAATATAGATGGGGAAGGAGAATCCATGCACAAATGGTGGTGGTTGGCTTTGTTCCAAATGAATATTTGATAAATAAATTATTGATATTGTATGCAAAGGCAGGAGATCTGGAAACTGCTGACAGTCTGTTTAATAAGTTGCCAAATACAAGCTTAATTTCATGGAATGCAATAATTGCAGGGCATGTGCAAAATGGCCTTTCGGAAATGGGATTGAGTCTTTATTACAAAATGAGACAGAGTGGTTTGACACCAGATCAGTACACCTTTGCATCAGTCTTCCGAGCTTGTGCCACTTTAGCAACACTGGAACAGGGGAAGCAAGCCCATAGTGTCTTCATTAAGAGTCAAATTAGTGGAAACGTTGTAGTTAATAGTGCCCTCATGGATATGTACTTCAAATGCAGCAGTCCTTATGATGGGCATCTGGTATTTGACAAATCATTGGAAAGGAATGTCATTACGTGGACTGCTTTGATTTCTGGTTTTGGCTATAATGGGAGAGTTGAAGAAGTTTTACAGTCCTTTCGTAGGATGAAAGACGAAGGTTTTAGACCAAATTATGTTACTTTTCTGGCAGTTCTTTCTGCCTGTAACCATGGAGGTTTGGTCGATGAAGGTTTGGAGTATTTCTCATCGATGACAAGAGATTATGGTATTCGACCAAGAGGGAAGCATTATTCAGCAATGGTTAATCTTTTAGGGTGTGCTGGGAGGTTACAAGAAGCATATGAGTTTGTTCAAAACTCACCCTGTGAAGAACACTCAGTGATATGGGGTGCTTTGCTTGGAAAAAGTCAGATTCATGGGAACATGGACATGGTGAAGCTTGCTGCAAAGAAATATTTTGAGTTGGAACCAGAAAATGCTGGGAAGTATGTTGTTCTATGTAACGCTTATGCAGCTTTTGGTTTGTGGGATAGTGTTGCAGAGATGCGGGGCCGGATGAGGGAATTTGGGATGAAAAAGGAACCTGGTTATAGTATGATTGAGGTTCAAAGGGAGGTCTACTTCTTCTTTATGGGGGATAATTCTCACAAACAAACTTATCAGATACATGAGTTAATTAAAGATATGAATTGCATTTTAAAGGATGTAGGGTGTTGATGGAGATCATATATAAAGATTTTATGTATTAGTATTTATTCTCTAGGTTATTTTTAGTATTGTTGTGATATAATATTGTTGGAATTTTTTTCTCATTTATTAGATTTTCTTAATTTAGGAATATTTAAGGTTAGCCTATTTGAAAGTTAAAGTTGTATTGGACTAATTCGTTTTTGATGAATTGAATTGATTATTGAGTTTTGTATTAGAGTCCAGCTTTTCGTACCTCTTTGCTTTTTTGCTTTAGTGCCCTGCATCAATTTGGTATCAGAGCCAAAGTTCCTGAAACCCTAGCCTCCATCATTGATTGCTTCGATTTGGTGGTTGTCATCTTCATCACCGATTGTTGTGGTCCTTAGCAGTGTCATCTTCATCAAAGCTCATGACAAATATTGTTGTTGTCGTCACCACAACTTATCGTCGTTAGTTGTCAACAATTCATCATCGCTCACTTCTTGTCGTAGGTTGCTCGTCTAAGAAGCCAACTGGCTCTATCACAGGAATTGCCCGTGGCTGGTGATCGTCATTGGTCAATCTCGACAGCAAACGGTGAATGATATGCCTGTCCTTCATCCGCGATTGAGATCTACTTGCAATGCTCACTTTCAGTGTGTGTGATCACATCCCTGTGGTAAGTGCCACTAGCCACCCATCACCATCATTCTCTCCCTCTAACAATCCTGCCAATGCTTTTTTGGCAACACTTTGGCCTACTTTGTGATAATCTAGGCCACAACTACAACCGTAGTACACTCTTACACGTTCTATGACACTTTTGGCCATCTCTGGACACTTCTTTGATATTGGGGCTCTTTCATCCTCAACAGGTATGAGCACTCTCATTGTTAATTGTGATGAATATTGATATTATGTAGCAAACTGAATTGCATGGAGTTGAAACTAGACCTTGGCCATTTGTTTTGTTCTTCTCACAATTAGTTCCCTTTTAATTGTTTAATTGTTGTTTTTCATCCCTTGTCTCCAAATATATATATATATATATATATATCAACAGCCCTTGTTTGCATGAACTAGTAGTTTAATTTCATTTATTAAGTTCTTAATTTCCAAATGAGTATCTAGGAATCTATAATTTTATTGCTTATAATGTTAGTTTAATATCAGCATTTGTTACTCCTTTACTTTCCTTGAAAAAAAAATGGTCTTATCATTTTTTTCCTCGTGTAATTAGTAATTACAATTTTGGAAGTCCATCCCATTTGAATTATAGCTTAGGATCTTATTCTTCACGCTTTTTTCAAAGATCTTCCCTATATTAATGATGCTATAGGTACTCATAATTTCTTGACTTGGTTAGATGCCCATAGACGATTTTGTTGATCATTATGGGTATGTTGATAGTTAATGTATTCAATTAGCCAAAAGAAATCATAGGTTCTGTTAGACTCATTGGCAGAGAGACTTGATTTAAGCACTTGGTGATTATAAATTAGATGTGATTCGATGGTTCCTAACTTGTAAAATGTGGCTCATTTCCTGCCACCTTTGGGGATAATTGCCTGTGGTAGTTGATGCTATAGTTATTATGACGGGTTAGTAAACATCGGGGACTTTGGATAAAGCCCGCTCATTTATTAGGATATTTGTGCAAAATTAAGCTGATGAGGAACTATGTTTTATTTTTTTGACATTCTTTCTAAATTACACAATGACAAACTTGTCAGCCTGTCAGTGGCAGAGATGCTGATCAACTGTTGTTTGTTTATAATAGGTCCTTTGCCAATCTTGGTTATTCTTGAGGGTAGGAAATTTTGCTCAAGAGACGTGTTAGAGAGTTGGTCCATGTTCATACTCCAGACAAAGGTAGTTGAATATCTGGAAGAATGACCGGATATGGAGTCTTGTTTGGTCTTAGTAGATGGAGACCGGAAAAGATAGGCCAAATATTATGCTTCTTTTCAGTGAGGGCTATCTAATCCAAAATCATGCATTTGGTTAAAATTCTTGCTGTGTTCTTATTTTTCTCTCCTTACCATCCTTACGATGGATGTTCACGGTGCTAGTAGAATTTCATCTTTCAAATTTCAACCTTCAAGTGCTACATTTTTTTTCCTCTCTCCTGAATCAGATCACTATTGGAAGTCACTAGTTTCTGTGCAGTAGAATCTTGAATACCTCGTGAAACTATGGTTGAAAATTTTGGGCATCCCAAGCCCAGTTCCTACTTTTTGTTGTGATAACCTGTTGTAAGATGCCCTCCCTCTCTCTCTCTCTCTCTGTGTAGTTGTAAAATGCTGTCAGCCCAAAAGGTGAAAGTCAAATAGATTCACTGGGTTATTGATTCCTAGTCTAGTTTGTGAGGACAATTCTTGCCATTTAGTCAATGCAGTGTTCAATAGACATTTATAACAACTGTAATTGATTTGGAAGGCCTTGAATTAGAGTATCTGCTCCTCGGCCTTAGATCAATCAGTTTAGTGGTTGGTTGGGTTTGGGGTAGATCTCAGGTTCACTTCTAATGTCTGACGCATTGAAAATGGTATTCTTGCATGAATTTTTGTTTCTTGTTGGTTTACTGCGGAACAAAGGCAGAAAAATAATTCATTATGTATCAAGTACAATATACTAATATATGTCTTTGTGTGTATGTGTGCATGAGCATGCATGCTTTTTGTGCATGTTATTATTACGAAGTTAAGATTCCTTCAGGAAACGCATATCTGATTTTTCTTTCTTTAACCTTTGATGTGGGGAATATAATGTAAGCCTATGTTTATAGCATGGTTTTGAAATCAAATGGAATTACGTGTACTTGGATTGGAACAAGAAATCAAGGACTCTGCATTTTATCTCTTGATTAATAGTTATCATGACTAATTCTCTATCACTTTTTTGCAGAAATGTTGCCATAATAAAATCGAACAAGGATACAAGATATGGTGTGGATTCCATTGTGACGCATGATGGAGAGAAATTTCCATGTTGGCCCTTAGCGGATCTGTCTTCTTTTAGACAGGAATTTGGTCCTGATGCTTATGAAAAGGTATTTGAATGCTTCTTAGAATAATCTGTGGAAGTAGAAATTTCACAATTACATATATTGTTTTGGTTTGTTTTGGGAAGGGGGAAGGTGTTGAAGTTTTACGATTACATCCTGTATATATAATACAGTACTATGCTATTGAGCAAGCCGGATATATTTTTTTTTTGGCGGCCCCCCCCCCCGGGGGGGGGGGGGTTTGGGGAGGAATTGCTAGTAAGTTCACAATTTAAGTAACTCTTATTTAATTTACATGGTGGCATCAGCTAGATGTGATTGGTATTGATGAGGCTCAATTCTTTGACGATCTGTATGACTTCTGCTGCAAGGCTGCTGACTGTGATGGCAAAACTCTAATAGTTGCCAGTCTGGATGGTGACTATTTGAGGTATTTTTAATTTGTGTTTGTGAACTGGCGCGTTGTATGCAATAATTTGCTCTTTTTATTTTTAATTTTTTTGGGTCATGGGTAATTTGTGCTTACACATAATTATTGGAATGTCTTTTTGTTAGAAGTTCGAATTCCTATCAAAACCCAACAAAACCAATTCTCTTGAAATTTCATCAATTTTGATGGTTGGAAGTAAAATGTTGTTGGCAGGAGGAGATTTGGTTCAGTACTTGACATTATCCCGATTGCTGATTCTGTAACAAAGTTGAGTGCACGGTGTGAGGTCTGTGGCAAGAGTGCTTCCTTTACATTGAGGAGAACAGAGGAATTGCAGACAGAACTGATTGGTGGAGCTGATATATACATGCCCGTGTGCCGGAAGCACTATGTTAGTGGACAAGTTGTTAGAGAGGCTACAAGAATTGTATCTGAATACCAGAAAGTTCAATCTGGCTAATAATGACATCCAAGACTCCTCTTCCTAATATGATTTTACCGGACCGGACCGGACTGGACTTGTATTTATTGCATCTTGATGTGGAGGTCTTGTTGCAGTATTGATATCGAATCTTGGAGTTCTTAGGATTTCCTGTCCTCATCGAGGGTACAGTAGCTTTTGATTGATAGGAATATGTGAGCTTTGTCAAATTATATTTGTATTGGAAAGGACAGTAGCTTTTGATTGATAGAAATATGTGAGCTTTGTCAATATATGTATTTATATAATAAAACACATCTGTCGATTTGACAGATGTGTACGTGTTGCTCGTGAGGGATGGGAGAAGGGGGGAGAGGACAGAGAGAGGGGGTCGGGGAGTTTGGATGGGAGAAGGGGGTGAGACGACACAGAGAGAGGGGTCGGGGGGTTTGTTTTTGGATTAACAGGGGGTCGGTGGGGGTTGCTTGGGAGGGGGGTTTTGAATTTGAAATAAATATAAATAAATTAATTTATAATATAATAATTAATAATTAATTTTAAAGAATTTGAATTTAGCATATTTTTAAAGAATTATTTTTGGTCTCTTCACTTTAATTGTTTTTTTGGTCACTTTGCATAAAAATATATTCTCTTATTTTTTTCTTCACTTTAGATTTTTTATAAATGTTTTTGAAATACTTTTTATAGAATGTATATTAAACAAATTTAACTAAGTTTTTTTTTTTGTTTTAAAAAATAATATTTAAAATTTAATTTTAATGTACTTAAAAATTTAAAAATTAACTATTGTGTGTGTGGCATGGAGAGAGGTGGATGCTGAGCAAAATGTTATTCTTTTTTATTTTTTTTGAGGGGGAAAAATGTTGATATTTTTTTTTTTATTTTGGAGACAAAAATTTGGCATATTTTAAATAAGCAGTTACATAAATATATATTTAATAGTTAAATAAATATATATTGAATTTATTTTATAGTGAAAGTTATTTTTTCTCCTCACTTTAGTTATTTTTTCGATTAATTTACATGAAAATGCACTCTGTTAATCTTTATATATTTTTTTATAAATTTCTTTTAAAATGTGATTACAAAATTATTTTTATTTTCTTATTTTTCATTTTGTATATTTTTATTAATTTTTTTCTAAAATTTTAAATTTTGGATATGTTAATCACATTCATAAAAACGTTAAAAATTCATTAAAAGTTAGTATACTCAAAAACTACATCTTTTGAAAAAAATAAATTTTAATAAAAATAAGACAGAAAAATTTAAAAAAATCTTAAGGCCAAATTAAGGGATAAACAATTCGTGTTTTACACACAAATTTTAAAATTTGAAATTCAAATATATATATATATGTATATTATATTTTGTAAAATTATATAAATTATATTTTACTTATATTATCGACAAATATCATAGGGATCTATACAATAATAATAAAATTGTACACATTTTTTAAACAATATATCTATATAACTATTAGACAAAATCAGTTAATTTTTTTACTTAAAAAATATATTTAAACTTTAATTTTTCATAATTTTATTAAAAATAACATTAAACTTAAAATTTCCATTATAATATACTTAAAACTTAAATTTTAAATGCATACAATTTTATATTTTACGTCATTTATTTAATAAAAAAGTTTAAAATTTTGAATTTGAGATATTTTTTACGGTTGAATTTGCCAAATGGCCACAATAATTTTTTGTCTCACTTTTCGCATATTGTTTTGAATACTTTATGTATAGAAGATTTTAAATTAATATTTTAAAAAATGTGATAATATTTATAATAAATAATAAAATTTTATACCTTACTCTCTTTTTATTTTTATATGTTATTTTTATACTTTTTATGTAAGTTTTTTTTTTTTTATAAATTTGAATTTAAATTATTTATATGCTAAATTATATTTTTGTGCCTTCAAGTACGAATAATTGCTAGTATATATATATAGGAAAAAAAAATGGAGCATTGGGTATTTGATATTGTCAAATTGCATACATGTATTGGGAAAAAAATGGAGCATTGGGAATTTGATCTTACTTTCCTTAGAGTTCTTGGGATTTCGTATTCTCAAGGGTACAGTAGCTTTTGATTGATAGGAATATGTGAGCTTTCTCAAATTGTATATTGAAAAAAATGTAACATATTGAAAATGGTATAATAACTTTTGATTGATGTAATATGTGACTATCAAGATATGTCACACGTTCTGTTCCCAAAAAAAAAATAAGATATGTACCATGTGAAACCATATCATAGTTTGATTGATAGGAATATTGAGCTTTGTTATAATATTGAGTAAACTAGAGCCTCGGAAAATATTTGAACGTGCTTTCATTGAGAGTCGAACTCAAGACCTCCCGCTTACTAAACGGGTGCTCTAACCAACTGAGCTATGAAAGCGTTTGGGCGTCTGAGATTAAAAATAGATTATTCAACTCATATCGACGCGCACTTTCGAGCTTGCAAGGATCCCTGCTTGCTTGAATCTTTTGCAGTTGCTCCATTTTTCCGTTGTACTTCACGCCGTACATGTCAATGGGATCAAATTCTTGACTCGAGTGAGTTCACAACTTTATTAATGGGGTCACTGCTTATTCCAAAGCCCATGGGCTGATTACTTAATCTCTAGCTCCATGGTAACTTAGATATGATAACGTATACAATAACAGAAATGTTGTATTTTTCGGTACATCCTTACGGATTGGATTAGTTTTTTTGGTGGGTATCCTTAATTCTCTAAATTATTGGTGTCGTCGTGTTTTTTTTTTTTTTTTTTTGTAATTATTAGTTTTAAAAATTTGAAGAATTGATCGGAGAAGAAGATAGGCGATTGTGCTTGAGGCACTTATTGAGGCTATGATATGATGGTCACTTTCACATTATTATTCTCATTTGTTTGTAAGACCATGACAGATCCTACACTATTTTCTTTTTTTTTTTCGCCAATCGACAGATCCTACACTATTGAGGTTCGTTTAGAGCCTCACAAAGGAGAAGACTTCTAATTTTTAAAAATTTTATTAATAATAAAAATATTTAATAATATTTTTAACCAATCAAGATTTAATAAATTTATCGAACTTTCTACTTTTTCTCCAATTCTCATGCAATAGACTTTTAAACTTTCTACTTTAATTATACCTATACATGTCATAATTATCTAATATTTAATGAATTAATTATTATTTTTTAATTGTATTTAAAATTCTATGAGAGACATCAAGAAATGACTTTTGAATTTTCTATTTTAACTCTATTTGTATATGTCATAATTATCTCATATTTAATGTATTAATTATTTTTCATATTTAATTTTATTTAAAATTCTATTTGATAGACACCAAGAAAAGAATTTTGAACTTCCTACTTTAACTTTATTTATACATGTTATAAGAAGAATAAGAAGAGGGAGAGAGATTTGGATTTTGGTCAAATTCTCAACTCCTATTTTATTTTGGCAAGAGATGGACTTAGGCCTTGTTCATGTTGTCATGCCCCAGATTTTCATAACCCGAATACCTGAGGGTGACTTGGAATTATATAATTGGGTATAAAAATAAGATGATAACAATACCCCATCACACCCCAAATTTTTTTTTTCAAACTGAGGTTGACTTACAATAAAAATTTAAGATATTCAAAATTCCTAATTTATCCCAACCAATATTTATAAGTTATTGGGATTCAATTACAGGGCACAAAATAAAGATAGAGAATAGTATTACAGAGTCATCTAAGCGTCCCAACCATGCGATTAACATTACATATCAAATAAAAATAACTAGGTCTAAACTTAATGATTATAATCATCCAACAATTATTATTATAGACCACAATAATAAATAAAGTCTTCCAGTACTGCACAAGAAAAAAAAAATAGATAACTCTTCTGATGGAATATTTAAGAGAAATTAATTTCTTTCCAGCTCATCTTCAGTATCCCTGTGCTTAATATCCTGAAAAAAATATTCCCATAAAGGGGTGAGGTACTAAAGCTCAATAATCAGAATCTCCTAGGTACCTATATGCAGTGGTCGTAATACTACACTGTATTAGATGATCCAATCCAGTGAATGTGATTAGGTGGCATACTATTCATGCAACAATTAATTCAATAGATTCTAACTGAATAATGTAAATTATACTTATAACGGTTCGATGAGACCGTCACTGCAACTACTATTTTACTTATGCGTTAAATAGTTTAATATTGTTATTTGGACCACAATGAGATTGGTGTCGCAGTGGTGGGGATCTGAATTCAGATCTTCAAGGTCTCGGGTTCAAACCCCATTGCGATACAGGTTTCATATATATATATATAAATATATATTTCTACATCTTTTTATAAAATATTCATCTAAGGGAATTAAACATAATTAAATAATTTCAACACATCATTCATACATGAGCAAAAGAGGTTGCCAGTCATAGCAAAATTTGATAAAGGGGTTTAATCTAAATCCTCCTAAGGTAATCATACTTCTATTCTCCTCTACCCCTAGCCTTGGGGACCAGTGACTTTATGGGCTTAGCACCCAATGCATTCCGACGGTGTCACCCACTAAAAACTTAGCTGTCGCGACCGGCTACCTGACTGAGCTAGGTCAGAAGGGAGTATCTTCCAAATAAAATGAATATGTTCCCATCTCCATCTAAAAGATCATTTCTACCCCACCCATCACACCATGGCCAAAAATAATTTTAGCACCGAGTGCTTTAATTTATTTTCACCCCTTGACATTCCAAGGGTACCTTGTATGGCAATCAAACATTTTTAACAATAACCGGCAATGTTCCCGGACGATGTATCATAAGTGGGATTATTTAGTCACATGCAGTATATTTTTAAGTACTTTATCTAAATCCATAATTCAATAATAATTATCAATAAATCAAAGATTTAACATAGTCACCAATATTATTATCACAAAGGGAGGTACTTCATGTAAATTAACAAGTAGCAAGTAGCTAAAAATAATTTAGAATTCGAATTAGTATTGTAGTTAATTATTTTGACCAGTTTGCCGTACTGCCTTTGATAAGAATAAAATAATTTCTAATGGTATATTAATTAAGGCGAGGTTGGCAGCTTAGTGGGTGGGTGACCCTAATTGCGATTTGAAGTCACGAGTTCGAACCTCATTGGCTGCGATCTCGATTTTTTGCCTCTTTTACCTTTTTATTTTATTATTTTATGGAATATAAAGATAATAAATAGCTCTTTGGACTAAGATTTAATTTTAGAAAAACTGATAAGTTTTATTTTATTCTAACTAGATATTATAGTACATCACTTGAACAATTAAGTCAATGTGAGATTACAAAGCTAATTTATTCTAACCCTTTTATTTGGTAGGAGAATAATATTATTCAAAATAATTTGAGTAAATTTCCAATCATCATCTTATTTATAACCAAACCCTTATCCTAGGTTTTCGGTTTTAAGATATCCACAAATGTCCATAGAATTATTCCAATGTTTAGGAAGGTATTAAATAAGTTTTATTTAATTCACTTAATCATAACAATATAGTTATATAACTTGCTAGGTTGACAAAACAATGCCTAAAAATCAATTAGAATAAATCAAATTCATTTAAGGAAGACCAAATGAGGAAAGAATAAGTTCATTATTTCATTTAGGCATTTTTATCAAATATTTGGTTCTACTTAATCATTTTGGTTTGAATAAGTCATCCAACTATCCATGATGAAACTGATTGTCTAAGTCAGTTATCATAAATATTAGAGTGTCAAATAATATATAATATCTAATTTAAAATAATTTCATATCAATTGGAAAATAACTAAGTAGCATCAACTTAACAGTCCACTTTGGTATTTCATCAAATAGTATAAGTGTTTTACTAGATTAGGACTTGTGAACAAAATCACCCATAAATAAATTATTAACATAACTATAACTAACAGAGGGTAATTGGGAATTTAAATAAATCTTTAAACATAAAATTCTAAAAAAAATTCTAAACAAGAATCAATTAAAGGCTAAACAGAAATAGCAGCTTAAAAGAAAATTCATATAAAATAGAGCAGAACTCCAATATCTATAAACTTTATATCTGTAAAAACTAGACTTTAAGACCTACAACTTTCATGTTTTACACTTTTTAAAATTCTAATGTCTAAAGGTGCAAAAACAGTCTTAAATTCAGTTTGTTCAGAAGATATAGTTTTACATGTGCTCAGTATTTTGGGCATAACTATTGACTCACAAATTGGATTGATGCAAATCGTTTTGGGTTAGAAAGAAAACTTAAAGGGCTACAACTTTTATGTTTTAGCCGAAACCTAATTTCATCATTTTAGGGGTCAGAAGCACATCACAAACAGAGAGTTATCAGTATGCTGAGCTACATCAAAGTTTCAGCTTTCCTACCCCCAATATGCGAGTATTTTTTTTATCACAATCAAGTTTCATACTTCAAACCAAAAAAAAAAAAAAATGCTTCAGTTTCAAATTGAAGACATCAAATACATTTTAAGAGGTTCGTCATCCTACCTCAATGAAGATATTGATGACCAAGTCTGAGAAGGAAAAAGGAGTTGAGCTTTGAACAACACCCAATTAGAAAGTTTCAAGCCTTTCTTCTTCCTCCAAGCAACACTGAATCTCTAACCACACTAAATAATAATTTTTTTCTCTTATTAATTTTTCTCTTTAAAGACACACATATTTATAGGAAGTCATGGGAGTGTAGAGAAAGTATCGGTGGAGAAAATAACCTCCACTTCATATGCTTCAAAGTTACTAAAGTAGGATCACATTAAGTAGCATGATCCAAGAATCATGCTTTGCTTTTTGACTTTCTAACCATATAATTTAAGAGAGGTATTGGGGGAGATGTATAGAGGTGGCATGATCCGGGAATCATGCTTTGCGTTTTTTACTAATAAACCAAATAATTTAAAAGAAGTATTGGGGAAGATGTATGGAAGAAAGGATGGATGGAAAATGAAGTTTGCCGGGAAATGATTTAGAGCTACTATTCATAAGTCAACTCAGTGAGTAATAAAGTGAGTTGAAGTAAGTTGAGGTGAGTCAAAGAAAGGGTTGACCCATAGGTTAATGGGCTTGGGTTAAACCAAATAGGTAATTGAGTAAGGAATTGTTTGGATAAAAGTTTAGAAATTCTACATTAAACTCCCATACTAGGTGAAATTAAATCCGAAAATCTTTCCAACTAATTTTATCATTCCAAAAATTTTCAAATCCTCAATTTTCTAGATTTTTATATAATAAATATCACCACCACACTTAAGCAAAAATTAATTAAGAGAAATAAAATCCAAGTTATTACACGTGTGGAAACTTGTAGTCTTAGGTTGCATCTTTTTATATTTTTCATCATTTTTATAAATACGAGGTAGGTAAAATAAAAGGGTGGAGATGGATATGGAAAAATAGGGGCAATCATTTTTTTGAAAAAAAAAATTAGTTATATATATTTTCTAATATTGCACTCGTTAAAATTCTCTTTTGACTCTACTACCCCAATTTATCTTCACTTGCTTCCACCCATTTTAACAATCTCTCACATTTTAAGATTTCAACAACACATTTATTTGAGGATTTTGACATATATTTGTCATTGAAATCTTTAAAAAAAAAATCTTAATCTTTGCTTATCCAACTTCAGAACAATTATTATTATTATTATTATTATTTATCTAACTTCATATCTTTTTATTTTAGATAGGCCTTCTCATTTTGTACATAGACATTTTTTTATCATTTATTTTTTAGAAAATTACCTTTACCCTTGTACTTAGGCCCAGAGTTACTTACACCCCTTATACTTCAAAAATATACACTAATACACTGTTCATAAAAGTGACAAAGTCGACAGAATCAATGAAGTTAATAACGCGTGTGCTTCACGCGTAAGATAAGTGCAGGTGTGCTATATACCCTGCAAAAAAATATGGTGAACGGATGAAAATACCCTTCCCCTTCTTCCTCGTTGTTCTGTTGCTGCAACACTCAACACCAAACGCAAATCCAATCAGGTTCAGGAATTACACAACTAGAAAAGCTCACTCATTCTCTACCGCTCTTATTAGGTCTATCCATCGAGAGGGTTTTGAAGGTTTGGGACCAAATGGGTTTGAAAAGACGATGATGAAGAATGAGATAAAGAAAAAGGAAGAGGTGAGAAAAGGGGTTAGAGGATGGAAACATACCTATCGCTCTGATTTGAAAACCTTGTTTTTGAAAGATTTTGGATTTGGATTCGGATTTGACGGTAGGTTGACTGGATACATATGAAATCTTATGTATATATATATATATATATATATATCAAATCTAGATTTACCACAAATCTCCACCAAATCACAAACAAATTCTATATATGCATATATATTAAATCTGATTTGATGAATTTCCTACAAATCTTCACCAAATCATAAACAAATTCCATATATGCATATATATCAAATCTATTTTGGTAGATTTGCCACTATCTCCACCAACTCACAAATAAGAAGAGAAAATGGGTTTTCAATAAGCAAAATCATAGCTTTCTTTGTCATACCCCAGATCTTGTGACCTGAAGAGTGAGTGACTAATTATACATACCATGCATATACTATGTTCTACATGTCCATTACGCTGATTAAAGTCATTTATTACCCTGGAGCATACATCCACAATAACAACAATAAAATAAATAGCTAAGTCTTGATCAAACTAGGCATCATTACTCCAACCATAATAATAAATAAATCTAGTCCTTATAACTTTTACAACCCAATCAAATAATCTCTGAACTAAAATAAATATTACATTACCAAATAATTAAATTAAACTTAAGTAATTAAATGCTAGTGTCTGCCATAACTTATGCAACTTCTAGCCCAACTAAAGGCCCACCTAAAACTCAGTCTCAGAACTTGCAACATAGTCTGTAGAGACGTAAGCACTAATCTACTTATGCCTACGAAGTATCATAAAAGCATATATAATATGTAAAGTAAAAGCATGCAGTATAATTATCACAAATAAATCAACATCTTCAGCTAAATCATAATGAATCATCAACAACAAGTACTAACATAACCAAATAAGTGGATAACATCTCACCACAACATCATATTACAACATCTAAAATCAAGTACCAATCATCATTATAAATCTCAACATGTAATCCAATTATTATCTTTCTTAGCATCATCCTCATTGTTTTTCAATCATATTTTCATTTCCATTTAAATTTATGGGTTAGGCACAATCAACGTCATCATTCAAAGCCACGATTAGCCACAACATCTGTTGTCATTAAGGGCCATGATTACTCACAATATACGTCATCTTAAGGGCCACAATTAGCTACAATACATATCATATTGTAGGCTACTAACCTAACGGCATGAACACTGATCCCTGTGTAGGTTTCGAATCTTTCAACCCTAGGATAATCTCTATACCCTTCTTATTTTCCTGTATGCTCCGTCCTCGTATCACAATATCAATCACCTTTCCATTTTACCTCATTTTCCTTCATATTAACATTATCATGTTCTTTTCATCACTTCATTCATTTTATTTCCACATAAAAATTCAATTTAATAACCCTAACTCATCACATTAATTTACCAACAAAATCTTTATTCATATTAACATTTCATTATTCAATTAACAACAATTCATCTCATATTCAATCAAGGAGCGACATATAATTCATCATAACAATCAATTTCAATAATCTCAACTTATCCAAATATTAAATGAACATATTCTTAACATACTTTTAATTCATAATTAAAATTAAACTAAACATCACATATTTCTAATTAGAAATGCTAGAACACTTTATTTTAAACACATATCAAGTGTATCCAAAGAGACTAATTTTTGTAATTCTAGAATTTCCCGAGGCACCCTTCTGTGCACCTCAGCGCCTGCACCGAGGTTCAGGCCGCCCCTTTGCAATTAGGTGGTTTCCTTTGTTTTGGTCTGAACACTGGTTTATACTCTTATGTTTCAAACTTTGCCAAATCAAATTTCTAGTTCAAAACTTCATTTCTATGTGTTGTTTAGGACCTATGATACCAATGAATCTATCAAAAAAAGTTTTAGTTAGCTTAGTCTTTCAAAATCAAAATCTTAGTTTTAGCTTATACATATACATATATATATACCACTCTACTTGAATCATTCATTCATATTTTCAAAATCCTAAATAAGCATCATAACAACATTTCCTAGTTTATTACATCTCATATATGCTATTAGGAAGCTAGAGATCTCTACCTCAAATCTTGAACGAAAAAGAACTCAAAGATAGTAAACACTTAGCCAAACCTAAGCAACTTCGAGTAGATTGTGCACTCAAATCTTTGATCTTAACCACAAACTGAATGCATAAACATGTTTAACAAGAGTTCAATTTCATTTCTATAAAACCAAATTTGGATTTAGTTGAGCGTTGGACCACTTACTAATCTTGGCCTCCTTCGATTTTTCTCCCTCCTGGTTCTCCTCTTCTAACAATAAACTCTCTCTTTCCTCTCTCATGTGATTATACGGAAGCATCAACTTGGTGCCCAAGCATTCTACAGCGGCCTTAAGACCTACCCTTACAATCTGCTCTAATCAAAGGCTGATAAGGAAAAGACTTTTGATTGAAAAGCAATTAAGTAAATAAGTTTGTCAAAAGTCACATAGGCGGGCCGCCTCTTTGAGCACCTCCGCGCCCACACAGAGGGTCGAGGTGCCCCTCTGGACCCCCAGGTGCCCCTCTACACCACTTCATGCTAAATGACTAAGTCCAGGTTTTTGGGTCCATTAGCTCTAAATCTTTGATTAATTACATCCCTAATGACCTTTATTGATCAAATTAACATAATATCACATCTAAAACATGTTAAAAATCATCAAATTATATTAATGCAAAAATTCAAGATATTATATTCTTTCTTCCTTCTTTGGCTACAGTGAACAACAACTCCATATACTCACTTGATTTTAGGACTTATAAGTTTTTTGACAGGTTTGGGGGTGTATCGAATTTGGGGGCATTCTTAACTTTTTAGCACTTAATGTAACGGTGCCATCTTTGTTTTTTTTGTGAACAGTACAAAGGGTATTAGTACATATTTTTAAAGCATAGGGAGTGCAAGTGACTCTGGGTCTAAGTACAGGGGATAAAGGCAATTTTCCTTTTATTTTTTTATCCAACTTTACTTTTTTTTTTTTTTATCATTTATCCAACTTCCTTTTTTTGGGCAGGGGGGATGGGCCTTATCTTTTTTTTGAATAGGCTTTTTTTTATCATTAATAATTTATTCAATTTCAGCTTTTTCTTTAAATAGATATTATCAGTTTTTTAGATGCGACTTATCAAATATTTCATTTTTAATTCTGGTCCTGCCCCCACCCACTACCTTTTCTCTCACCGTCAGTAGGTAAAATCACTTTTAGCAATTTATTTGCTAGATTGATGCATCTATGCTATGGTATATATGCATATGTTTATATATTTGGGGCTTTTGAGTTAGAGAGATGAAATATTGAGATTTATTGTTGGGTGTTAGCGTTTCAAGGTAGATAAATAGATTTTGATACTTTATACATGTTTATATATAATTGTATTGTTGAATTGTGGATTGAGATAAAAAGCCAAATTTCATTCTAGTATGCCTAAGGTGCTCCCATTGCTCCCAAAAACTTCTCAGAATTTTAATTCGTGCGTTAAGGATACTCGGACATGTCCTGAACTTGACCCAAGCGTAGAGCTATAGACACAACAGCTTGAAAAAAAATTCCAAAATACCCCTTGACAAAGGAGATTGTGGCAAGGAAGTTTAAGATTTTTTTACATCTTTTGAATTTGGGGAAAATCTTAGGAAATGGATAGTTTGGAGGTTTTACCAAAAAATCATATTTTGTGGGATATTTTGCAAACAACATGTAGCATAAGATATTTTACAAAATTCATATAAATTTTTTTAAAATCCTTCACTCCAGAATTTTGCCTATAGTAGGCCCCTCCTCTCAACCCATTTAAAATCACACATCACATCCAAGCTTTCATGTCTTCAAAGCATCCAAGCAGTCAAAGAGTTCTCAAGCATCCATCCACTTGAAGTTCCTTTTTCATATAATTTTTAATTTATTTAAATTATTAAATTTCTTTATTTTCATAATTAGGATAGGGTTTCCATATATATGCTTAGGACGTTATTCAATAAAAGACACCTGAGTCACAAAATCACCTGGATCTTGAATCTTACATCTGGGATATTTCGGGTGCTACAATGGTGACCAGGATGACTCGAGACCTATTAGGACATAACATCATATTATCACCATGTACCATGTTATCATATCCTTTGCTATGCATGTTCCATGCCTTGACATATTTTAATGTGCCTTGACATGTTAAGAACATTGATATACATATGCACACACACCCAATTTGGTAGATGTAGACCTAAAATTAAAACGATTACCAATCTAGAGCATTCACTTGAGTGAGTAACCCTCCAAAGATTGGGAATAACATAGGATTAACTTAAGCTGGTGACTTCTAAGTCTTGACTCTAATAGAAATATTTCCCATGCATTTTATAACTGTTGATAGGATATAAATGCTAGAATGCAAACTATCATTATATTAACATTCAAGAATGCATCATTTGCATAACACTAGACCACTAGACCCAATGCACATAGACTTGATCATCACCACTAGGAGCTAGGCATTCCAGAATTCCAAAGTTTCTTATGTTTTAATTTAGAATGAATTATTCCTTGTGTTCCGAAATAATCTTTTATTAAAGTCTTAAGAAAAAAAGATGCTCCGTGATATTGAAGGATAGATCTTAACTTATACAAAGAACTTAGGTTTGCGACAATTTAAAAAATAGATATGCTTGTGATAAGGAGAATAAGTCAGAAAAATTCTATGAATTCTTATTACTAATATTATAAAGTGACATTTTTATGGTCGAATTATCACAAAGCTAGGCTCTTTTTTAGGGTTAAGTGTAGGCACTAACTTGATTCACAAGTGTGGAACACTAATCAATTCAAAACAAGGTTATGAATTAAGTGTGAGGCACCGACTCACTTGTCAAAATCAGGAGCAAGGGTCCCACATGCAGTTAAGCACAAGGCACTGACTACATATTAATCAAGGAGCGAGGTTCCCAAATCAAGATAAGTGTGAAGCACTATCTTGCACAGTAAAACTAGAAGCTAGGTTCCCACCTTGAGTCAGGTGAAAATTACAGACTTGTTTACTTATCCAGGATTGAGACTTCCATACTAAGTTGATTGCGAGGCATTAACTCATTTAAAACTAGAAGTGAGGGTTTCATAACAAGATAAGTGTAGACACCCCAATTTTGCCCTCTTAGTTAAAATTTATAATATTTATTGCTTTTAGATGAATGGTGCTCTATTGATTAACTTTCCTTAATCACAGGATATGTCAAAGTACCAAGAATCAACAAAAAGCAAACTTTCAGCAAAATTATCATTGCATCCCGAGAGATAAGGAGAAGTCAAACTAAAGGAGTAGATTAAGGCAGAAGGCCACCAAATTGTACAAACATATGTCCAAGACATCAAATAGACAATTTCAACATCAACAGAAGAGTTAAAATCTAGAATCAAGGGTCACTTTGGTCAAGAAGTTAAGAATAACTTCTATTGATGCAAGGGTGGATCTAAAATTTTCACCAAAAGGGCACTAGGCATATTTAAGAAGAAGATAACAAATTATGTTGGGATTGTAAAGGAGAAACAATGTTGCTTTTTAGGGATACATAAAATTATTATTAGATATTAAACTCGTAAATATACTTTTCACAGTTTAATGGTTCAATTGATCCTTTAACAGAACTTGAGAGTTAATAAGTATGTCCCTCATTATGAAAAAAATATAATTATTGTTAGGTTTAATTATTTTTTAAATTTATTATATTATATTTTTTAATGTTATGCATAAAAGTATTCAATAGTTTACTGGGATAATGCATTTTATTTCACAAAAAATATTTAGGTTCAAGTCTTGTATAATCCTTTTATGCTAAAAATTTTTGTGTTAACCTTAACTTTTTTAAAGCCAAAATACCTTAATTTTGAATTAATTTCATTTTTTAATAAAGTTAAAATATCAAGAGTATTTTGGTAATTTTATGCCCAAAATCAAGGGCACTAGCCCCCTTGCCTTTTCATAGGTTCGCCCATACCGACGCACCCCGAAGATCAATATCAAACGGAATGCCCAGATCAAGCCAGAAACACCTAAGAAGACACATAACAACCTAAGACATGATAGCGAACATAGAACACAGCTCAAAATAACCAAAATACTCCTTTAGAGGTCATCTAGGCCCCACTGACTCAAAATAGCTCTTACGAACAAGAAGGGAGCTACCAGTGCACCAAACACAATTTGAGTATCAAAATGAAGTTGGAATCTTCAAATTGCCCAAAAATGACAAGGGTACGTTTCCTAAGGTAATAGGATAGTTAAATCAGGTGACGTCAAACCTTAAGAGGTCACTTTGCAACCTCGATTGCAAAGGAATTAGGTGATGGCTTGCTGATTAGGTGATGGCTTGCTGACGTCAAACCTTAAGAGTCTTGCTGATGGCATTTGTTGATTTCTCATACCCAAAAATGCTAAGCGGAGCTATACTGATGGTGCCTTCAGGGGACAAGCAAAGAATTAGGTGACCCCTCCTCCATTTCAGCCCATTTTGGAGTAGTAATTTTCAAATAAACATAACTTAGTCTTGAAGAATCCAAATTGAACTAAATTTTGACCTAATTAGTTTAATTCTCTCCAAAACATGCTCGAGAGGTTTCCAAAACTCTCGAAAACTCTCCAGAAGGTCTTAGAATGGCCCGAATCTATGAGGGCAGAACCTGAACTTGGCTGAACATGGTCGAACATGGCCCCCGAGCTAGGGGCTCAGGCTAAATGGCCCACTTTTTTGGCCTAGCCACCGCTTAGCTTGCTACTAAGTATGGTGGCAAGCTATCTTGCCTACCTCGAGTGGCAGGATGTTCTGCCTGATGTGTTTTACAATCAGGCTTGCTTGTGGGGTTAGGCAGACATGTTTGCCCATCCCAATAGGTAGAAAAGACTGGAAAAAAGCTTGGCAAAGAGTTTTGCCCATCTGGCCAAGCAAATATAGGTAATCATTCTTGCTCATGAAACCAAGTAATCATTCTTGCTCGTTTGGCCTGGTAGAAGAGCTATCCGACTAGAAAATCTATAAATAGGGGCCTCCCCCTCCTCATTTTTCATTCATTCAACACTTAACACTCAAAGGTCTCAAGTCCAGACCTTCTCTCTCTAGAAAAAACCATGTTGGTATAATTTTCTCCCTCTATAAAATTTTTATTTTTCAACTAAATGTATTTGCATAATTAGAATACAATAATTTAATTGTATAAATAAAATTCTTTGTTAATGAAAGGTAGTTAGATCATAATTCAAGTTTGGGCTGGACCCGACACATGATATTGATCGGATTTACCCAAGACAATTTTGTAAAATTCCAAACATTATTCATATGACATGCTGACATCATACTACTATGTTATACTATGCCACAATATTATTTTACCATGTCATATCATGTCATAAAAGTATGTTAGCCATATTATGTTGTGTTGTAAGATCAAATTATCAAGCTAGGTCATACCGAACATTATATTTACCATACCATGTCATCTTTACCATGTTATACCGTCTTATTATCATCCTATACCACGCTAACATGTCATATTACTATGATATGCCATGTCATACCATACCACAATCATTCTGTCCCATGCTAACATGTCTTATCACCATGCCACATCATAACGTAACATGCTAAGACATCATTTACCACACTAGTGCATGTTGTGACTAGTTATACATTATGCTTTGACATACATATACATGCCTTAACATGCTAGAACACATTCAAACATGCAAACACACACCCATTAGGGTTAAGACAAACTTAGAAATCAAATACTTACCAATCTAGAGTATTCACCTGAGCGAGTGAGGCTCTAGAGACTAGGAATGACTTAGAATTGGCTGAGTTGGTAATTTCTAAGTAATGACCTCCTTTAAACATAACTGACATGCATCCTTGAACTATCATCTATGATAGAATATAAATTATCATCACATTTAACATGCCCATGACATACTTGATCATATTAAATGCATCATTTATATCATGTTAGGCTCCTAGGCAATTTACATAGATCCAATCATCATCACCAGGAACTGAGCTTTTGATCAAAGCTGGGTTCTTTTCCCAAATGATAAACACTCACTTACACGCACAAAAGCACTCTTGGAGTTGTACTCCCTAACGGAGTAAAACTCATTTTCTCAGTTATGCATAAGGTGCTAAATTGATCCTTCTCATCTAGAACAAGGCTCATTTGTATAGTTATGCGCAAGGCACTAATCGTCTCCTTATCTGGAGCAAGGCTCCTTTTCCCCAACTATACAGAAGACACTAACTATTTACTTTTCATCTAAAGCCAGGCTCATTTCCCAGTTATGCGCCAAGAACTAACTATCTTTTACCATTTGGATCAAGGTTCCTTTCCTAGTTAAGCACGAGGTGCTAACTGCCTTTCATCATCTAGAGTGAAGCTTTCTTTCAAAAGTTACGCGTAAGGCACTAACTTTCATTTCAGTCTTAAAGCTAGGCTCTTACATTACAAAGACAATTACTCCTGATACATACTTAGAGCTAAGCTTTCTCTTTCCCTCATTCCATATTAGGAACAAAGCTCCTTCACATTAATCCTATATATAGCACTGACCTTATCAATCACACTTAGCCTACCTTGGCCGATGATGAGGCTCACTATACTGAGGCCAATTAGTTTGCCATCCACGGCATTCTGATCATGCTTCTATTCATATGCATATCAATGCAGCACATCTACACTAGGCACTGTTTTTTGTGAGTTACTGTGACCTGATCCCATCACAAGGTACGTAGGCAGCTCGAGCAGATAGTTTGAGTGTGGTCTCCACAGTCTTCATAGACTATCTGCGCGATGCATCAACTTAAACTTAGAGCTAGACTCTTACATCCGTATACCAGTTCATATCAACATATAGTTCATGCCACCTTAAGTCTGAATTACATCAATTGATCCTTTAACAGGGTACGTAGGCAGCTCGAGCAGATAACTTGAGTTCAGTCACCTCGGTTTTTATAGACCATATTTTAATCTTCGCTCATTCTTAGCATACACATGCTCATGCGTAAGGACTACATAAGTCTGCACGTATGATTTAGGCTCAGTTGCCTCATATTTTATTTATGTCATTTACATTTATGAGTTGTATGCAATGATCATTATAAACCAAAATATTATATTGTGAGATTATGACTGCAAAGAGTGGAAAAGGGACTTTGGATATCCCTAACTATTTAGGCATAACAATTTTCGTGCATAGCCAAACCCTAGAACCCACTATCTCTGATTGTACAGTCTAGTCGAGAGCTACTAAAAATGGGCCTTTTATCACAATTCCAAAATTGTAAATCAAAACAATTTTAAATTTTAGCTAAAACTCGGGTTTCTCAACACACCCATTCCAAAAGTGTTGGGTGATGACTCCTAGTCTCTGCATTCAGGCTTTATTTTTAAAATCAAAACATATTTTTATCATTTGGGCAACCTTAGATGCACTATGTTGCAATAAAGACTTACGACCTATGACCTACGCTTATCGGCCAGTCATGCAGATTCGATCACGATAATAAGTACGAGGGACTATCTTACCAATCAATCAAAGGGCAAAACTCCTGCATTGAGTCTACTACAAAGCATTGCCTCCCTGATCTTTATCACCATTTATACAGAATGCTCACTAGGGCTTATGATGATAATTGAGGCCACTAGGTTGCCATCCACAACATACTAGTATCATATACATATAGTTAAGTAATCAAATATATCCATCATAACATTTATATGCATATACACAGTTCAGACCACTTTAGCTCTAGATTACACCAACTTAATCCTTTCACATGGTATATAGGTAGCTTGAGCAAATTGCTCGAGTTTGGTCACCAATTCTTCTAGGCTACCATTTATTCATTCTTTCACATGGACCAGTTAGGTCCAATTACCTAATTACCCTTCAATTTATTTTTCAGCATAATCCTTATCCCAAGTGGAGCTCACTATTTACAGAATATCCCTGGTAGAACACCTAAACCTAATTTAGCCTTTAGATTGTATTTAGTCTATAGCTAGCATTTATAACCCCCTTAGGAAACATTACTACCATTTAGGTAGACATTTTACTGCATCTGCACACGCGAACTATAATTGGCGTGATGCTCAAATGAGATGCATACGTAGCCATGCAGGGCTTAGCTGCCTCACATTTCATGCAGCATATCTATTTGATTATTTTTTGGGTGGTAATATAATGATTATTGTAAACTGAATATTATTTCATGAGTGTAATTATGAATAGTAGAAAAGGACTGACTATCCCTAGGTATCAAGGATAATGATCTTCGTGCGTAGTTAAACTCCCAAACCCACTATCTCTGATTATGCACGTTAGTAAAAAGTCACTAAAAGGAGCCATTTGTCATAATTTTTAAAATATAACCAAAATGCTTTTATACTAAAGTTTAAAATATGAGTTTTTTTACACGAGCGTTTTTGGAAGTGTTTAGTGGCAACTCCTAATGTTCATATTATAGCCCTGTGTAAACTAAAACTTATATTTTCACTAATCGGGTGATCTCAGATGCACCATGTCACAATTGAGGATTACAATCTCATGTCGTATGCAGGTCTAGTCGCAACATAACCATATCCAATATATGTGAACAAAAATAGTGTATACTAAAAATTACCCATTAAAAAGTCCACGATGCATGAAAATTTGAAAAAATCTACCTTATGTTTGAAGTCAAATGCAAGAAAATAGCCTAACTACCTAATAAAACATCCAACCATAAGGCCTCATCCCCCAACTAAAATATCGCATTGTCCTTAATGTATGAAACATAAAGACAAAAAAATATAAAGAGAGGGAGAAGTATACTTGAAAAGCTCATATGTGGAATGAAAGTATAAAAACAAGCTATAGATATAAGGAAAAAAAAGTGAAAGAAAGAATAGACAAAATAATGTAATTCCCCCCAATTAATGTATACTATATCTCCAAAAAGAAAATTAAGATTAGGGAATAGCTATCTAAATAAGCATATAGAAAAAGAATAAAATTAAACAAAAGCATCATTATATTTTATTAACAAAAGTGATTTTGAGTACACTGGGGGGAGATCAAAATGATTCATACAAAACTAAGACTCAACTCACCACTATCCAAAAGAAAATAATAATAACAAAACAATAAAAAATAAATACAGTTTTAGGTCAATAGTTACATAGACAAAACAGTGCTAGACTTGACAAAACTTCTACTCTAATGTCCTAAAACATCCAAAAATTGCTCTAAGGATTAGCAATAGGTGGGTTGAAGGCAGCTAGTGGATCTGCGATAGCTGGAGGTGAAGGAGTCAACACCAGAGGGATTAGAGTAGAGGTGGAGGTACACAAGTTTATAGCATATGACAACAAGTCTAGGGTAAAGAAATCGATTGACACTATCAAGTTCCCAAGTAAACCATAAACGGCTTATTAGTCAATGTGAACCTCAGTAATTTGCTACTCTACTTGACCAAATGAGCATCAATATGCTGAATAGTATCATGTATGGTCGGGGGAGGAAATAGAACTATAGGCAGTGAAGATAGAATTAAAGGAGGGGCTAGTTGTGGCTGAGATGGTGGAATATAGGTGTAGAGAAAAAGATGTGGGAAGAGCCACAAAAGTAGTGGATGCTTGGCCTATGAAATGAGCCTAACTCCTAGTATTAGCATTCTCAGATAACATGGCAATAGGCTTAACCATCTTTATACCCTCCTCATGCTAAACTCTTTCCTCACGTAGGAACTAAGTGAGAAACCTAGCAAAAGGTAGGCTCAAAGTATTTCGAGTCTTTCGTGAGCATTGGGTTATGGCCCAAAGATGATTGAGGCCAAGTTGATTAGCACATCGATAGCAATAGAATATAAGATCTACGCACAGTTGAGGCTTAACTAATCATCATGAGCCATTAAAAGCATCTGAATACATGAGAGCTCCTACAGAATATAGAACTTGAGAGAGAGCTTCTTTTTATGGAAATGACTGTTAAACCCCCAGGTTATACCTTCATGTTCAAATAAAATGATAGCTAAAACATCCCTATCCAGCTGACTATTCTCATGGCATAGGTGACCTAGCCTCTTGATCTTCAGGATGGACAAGTATATTGTAATGACGTCTAAGCTGAAGCAAACTTGTATTCTTTGTGCTCAGGATGCCAAGAAAGCTATCGCCTCCCATTCATACTCAGAGCTGTTGGCATAGAAATATCTAATGAGAATAGTAATGGCCTTGGCTTTGAGTGTCACAGCATCCACCCATCCTCTTTCTTTAATCATTCTCTTGATATGCACAATAACATAGTCAAAATGTCACACCTCGAATTTCATAACTTGAGTTGTGAACTAATAATCTCATGCATATCGCATTAATGATTATAAACCCAATCAGAACTATATCACAATCATAGACCAAAAAATAGAATTAAATAATAATAAACAAAGGCCTTAATCATACTAGGTAAAAGTGCTCCTAAGATGTAACCAAAATAATATCTAGGCTCATTAGGCCTTACAGCCACACTGAATATCCAAAAATATACATCTAATGCAAAATAATATATCTCCTTAGAAACCAAAAATATAATATGAATAATAATGTCAAACCTTGACCGTGGGCTTATCTAAGCGTCCAGTTTCACACCTGTAGCTAAGCCTGTTGGGATATAAGCACTAAAACCATATGTGCCCACAATGTATGTAAACATGTAATAAATGCAACAACATGCCCTAACCTACTATTACTTTTCCATATAAATCTCACAACAACAATAGCCATATTATCATCATCATCATATATCACATCATTATCATAATCAATATCTCGTTATCATTTTATTAACCATTAGTTATATTACTATCATCTCATCACACTCATACACACATAGGGTGGATACTTTGTAAGATTGTTTCGTGGCCATCAAGCCCAACCCTAAACATCATCATTGCCTTTATAGGTCTACGTCCTAATGGAAACAACAAATTGATACGTTGTCATTTACGGGTCTCAATCCAAGTGTCATGATTTGTAATGACCCAGGTTTTTGTATTAAAATAGATTTATAATTTTGGACATGAGTATGATGAAATGAAAAGTAAGTGTGATTAATTTGATGAAACAACAAGCTTAATTGGCCTAAGTTTGGAATTTTGGGTTAAAGCAACAACATTTAGCAAAATGGACCAAGAGAAGAGACCCCAAACACGTAGGCTCCTCTCCTCGAATGCACGGACTAAGGGCAGGTGCACGGATGGGAACCCTAGGTGCCTGGACTATTAGGTGAGTGATTGATTTGTAGCCCCAAGGTTTTCTTCGCTACACACCGCACTTAGTTGCATCTTGCACAGGCCTATGAGAGAGAGAAAGAAAGAGAAAGAGAGAGAGAGAGGGGAGGGGAAGAAGCCTATCTGCCTTTCTCCTAAAGTTTCACTCATATACATATATGTCTCTGTGTGTGTGTGTGTGGTGTTAGATGTTTGTTCAGTCAGAGGGAAAGTTTAAAGCTGAAGGAAAAACTGAACATCAATAAGCTCTTCAAACCTTGACCAAATTCAAATTAAATCTACAATCATGTAATTAGATTAGTTCTGATCCTAATAATGTGATTGATGTGATGTTAAGATTGATTGTTTGAATGTGCAAGGATTTTGGTGCTTTCGACGAGTTTTTGGTGCTTATTGTCGCTGAGTTTCTTTCTTCACAGAAAGCTTGAGGTAGGGATTCAATGCATTCTATTCACATATATTATGTGTAGAAGATGTTAGGATGTTGTTAGCGTATTCATTTTAAGTTTTGACTGCATTCTATCTAAGAATATGGAAGTTACATACATGTATATATGTATATATATGTCTGTGAGAAAGGAAACGAACGTAACCTCATATCTCGATCTATGTTGAAATCTCAATTGATCATTTCATTGAGTTCATATAAGTCTATTGGTATCATTTGAAATAAGAAATTTTAAGATTTAGTCTTGATTTGAACTAATTTAAGATTCAAAATTTGAAACTATGAGAATAGAAAAACAAAGATCCATCCTATGCACACTAACCCAATCCCGAGCGCACAGGATAGGTCTTCCATGTGCACGGGCCCTAGCCAGATTCTTTAATGTTTCTTTTTTACTTCATAAAATGATTTTGCTTCCAAAAACTTTGAAAACTAAGGTTTAAAAGAGAATTTTCATGAAGTAAAGGACATTATAATTGAATAAATGAGAAGTATGTAATTTGAATATTTGATGTATAACATTGTTAAAGGACGGTTGTTTATGCTATATTGTTGAAAGATATAATGATATAAGCCCATCATTATTATGATGAGCTATTAAGGATATTGGTTATGATGTTGTGATTCATTGTTAATAGATTGTTATGATGTTAAATAGATTATTATGAATAAAATATGCAAAAGAAAGTGGAAAGAGATAAAAATGAAATGTGACATGGTGATTGTGGGGTTGGTGGACACCAGAAAATAGGGAGGGTACAGAGACTACATTTGAGTTGAAAGATCCTAAACCTGCACATGGGTTAGTTATCGTGCCAGTAGGTAGTAGCCTACATCAAGACGTTTACTTTAGCTTATTGTGGCCATTGGATTCTTATCTATAACAACAATGATGATAATTTGGCTAATCATGGCTGTGAGCCAAGCTCAAAAATGACGACATTTTGGTTGATAATTTTCGTTACGTGTTAGCCCATAAAAAGGGCATTGGTGGTATCTACCCTGTGATTGTGATGTGATGATTTAACATGATAAAGAGGTAAAAAAAAAAAAAAAGAGACAATAAATGGAATATTGGTTATTAGAAATTTGATGTTGATTTATAATTGATGATTATTAATGTTGGGATATAATGATGACATGTGGTTATTGATTATTAACAATTTAGGATATTGGTATTATAGTGTTTATTTATTGTTTTTATTGTTCTATATTTTATATATTTTTATTATGCATCGTGGGCATAATTCTGATTTGTGAGCACAGCATCAAGTACACCGTTCTTAGTCTTTGCATTCTAGGCCTAAGCCATGGAAAATATACCATTATAGTTATCTGCATTCGTAGACTAAGCTAAGAAAAATAATTATGCCATTGTAGGTATCTTCATTGCTTCAGAGGATACTAGATACAATAATTAACCCCTATGCAAAACTTGTGGTTCTCAACCTATGGATACGTATTGTCACAACCTAAATTTCGTAACCTGATGAGTGAACTAAATGATTACATGCAACAAACATAAATCAATCATAACCCCCTAATCAGAGTCACACAACCATCTTAAAGCAAATATCCATAATAAATAATAATAAAATAATAATAACAAATCCTTAGTCATAACTAAACAATAGTTCTCCAACATAATAATTAGTATAAGTACCTAAACATGCTAGCCTTTACAATCAAGCCAAATATCAGAATAAATACTGAGTATAAAATAATACATCTCCAAAGAAAAATAAATAATATATTCAATTTCATCTCCCGAAAAGACAAAAGAATAACTAAAAATAATCAAAATATGTTGGGCCCACCTAAGCCTCAAGCTCTGTACCTGCAATATAATCTATAAGGATGTGAGCAATAATCTACGTGTGCCTATGATGCACATATATAAATATATATAATATGCTACACATGTCCTATCATGATAATAACGTGCAACAACAACAATACTAACTGATAAACATGGAATCACCATCTCATATCATCAACATTAAATAAATCACGTATCAATATTATATATCAACATCAATTCATAAATTATTCTTTCACTATCTTTTAATTATCCGTAGCCATTTCTTACCATTGAAATACACACATGAGGTGGATACTCTGCAAGACTAGCCTGTGATTAGTGAGCAGATTGCAAATCAGCATCATCTTTTATAGGTCAATATCCAATAGAAATGATGAACCAAGGAGTTAAGGTGTCACGTCTCAAATCTCGTGACCCAAAGAATGAGTGAATGAGTCACACATATCATGTTCTAAATATCCATTACCCTAATTGGAGCCATTCAACTACCCTAAAGTATACATCCACAATAAGACAATAAAGTAAATTGCTAAGTCTTGCTCAAACTAAGCATCATTTTTCTAACCACAACCCAAATAAATAAAAAACCTAAGCCTTATGGCCTTTACAATCCAGTCGAATAATCTCCAAACCTAAATAAATATTGCAGTCTTGAATAACTAAACTCAAAATAGAAATGCAACATATCTGCTAATGTAATGCATCACTTGATCTAACTATAGGCCACCTAAATCTCAGTCTTGAAACCTGTAACAGTTTGTAGGAACATAAGCACTAATCCACTTATACCCACAATGGATAATATAAACATATATGGTATGCAACAAAATAACATGAATAATAAATCAACACCAATTTAATCATCCCTCACAATTCATCAATATCGCTATGAGTCATCAATATCACAATTCATCACAATTCATCAATAAAGGTGGATTCATTATTTAAAATTTGTACTTAATATCGCCATGAGTCTCAACAATAAATCTGGTTATAAGTCTTATTAATCTCATCATCATTAAATTGCATCCACCTTTACATTCAATTTCACATTCATGTTTATATTCATGGGGTAGGTACCGTTAATGTCACCCCTTTATGAGCCTAAGCGAAAAGGTAGCGATGCACCCATCAGTATCTTAAACCACTACCCCATTTTTTAGCGTAAGCCCAAGGGTAACGATGTACCCATCAATATCTCAATCCTCATGTTGTAGGCTATTAACCTACTGAAATGAACACCAATCCCTACGTAGTTTTTGGTCTTTCACTCTCGGATAATCTCTATATCCTTTCTACATTCTAGTACCTTCTATCCCCATATTTACAATCTCAATCTCATTTTATCCTCCATTTCCATAAACATTATCATAACCATTCTATCATCATTAATGTCATTTTTAGAATCATTTATCATAAAAAAGATTTCATCATAAGTAATCCATCATAAATCATCTCATCATAATAATTTATCATAACCAAGATTATCTTATCATCTTCTAACAAGTCAATATTTCATCATAATCCACTAATAGTATCATTTCATACTAATCCATATTACAATAACTCATCATCACCTACAATTATCACATCAATATTTTTTATTAATATTAAGCACTTTCATAAGACATTTTCCATTTAAAAAAATCATCCAAATATTTTGAAATCACATACTTTTCATTTGTTTACAAAAAATAGTCTTTTTTTATTAAATCTTTCTATATTAAGAAATTTGACCAAAGGATATCGCTAAAATAAAAATATTGGAATTTTTTTCATGGGCCAAGCTCTATTCTCTGACAACTCTATGGACAAAATTATAATATCCTAAAAACTTAGGGCCACTTTGTAATTATTCAAAACTTCTGAGGTCAATCTGAAATTTTAAGAAACAGTTGGAGTCACTTTATTATATATAAATCTTTTGGGACTAACTTGTAATTTTAAGAAGTTTCATGGAATATGCCAAAGCATATTTTCTTATTTCTTCTCCCTACACCATATTGTTGTTACAATTCTTTTCTTTCCAAAGTCCATCTTTATTAAGGTTCAGATTATTTCTTGAAATAATGTGTCCAGGTGATACTCTAAAAATTTATATAAACTTAAGAAAAAAATTGAAATTTAATAGCCATAAATCAAAATCTTTTTTGACTTAAAATTCATCATTTTCTTTACAAAATATATATGCACATACATGTGTATATAGCTTTAAATTTAACCATATTCAGTATATAAAATAAATAAAATAAACATATAAAAAATCATCATAATATTTTCTACATTTCATACATGTAATTAAAATGCATCAAATCCCTGGTCTCGGTTTCTTCTTTGTTCTCGGCTCACAGTTCGGTTGCTCTCGACCTCTATCTCTTTGACTAAACTCTTCACTGTCGACTAAGTTTTTCTCTCACACTCTCAGTTTCCTCTCATAGACCAAACCAAACCAAACCTCAAACCAATATATCATATATATATATATATATATATATATATCAAGTGCAACACTTGGTGCGCAAATAAAACAAAGGAAAGGCTCTACAGGCCTTAGTTATACAACACCCCCATGACTATATATGTATATATCTACAAACAAAGTAATCGTGTGACAAGATATATATATATATATATATATCTCTAAATACAAAGCAAACTTAATCGGCTGTAACCCTTTCCCCTTTCCCTATTCCACTTGAACACTCATCATTTCAATTTTTTAAATAATATATATTAAAATAATAATACATATTTAAAATTTAAAATTTTAGGTTATTACACAAGAGGCATGATGTGCCAAGTCAGCGTCATTGTTTATGAATCAATATCGAATGGTCATGTTTACAACCAGTATCAACATTGTATTGTAGGACTACTAACTTACTAGCCGATGGCTAGAGCTTACATATGCTTAGGGTCTCTCATCCCAAGGGTATTCACATACCCTCTGTTTTTCCACTATCTACTTTTTCCAATATCCGCTAACCCCAAAATCACAACTATCAGACTCATTTCATTATCTCTTTTCATTATCATTATCACAACATGTCGTTATCATTTTCAGCAATGTCACCATATATTTCATCAGCGTGATCAATAACAATCTCACATTTGATATCATTTCAAATCTTTAAATCAGGAATCACATCTAAATTTTAAGTTTATCTTTTATCTCATCATAGTGCATTATCTTTTCAAAACTCATGCTTTTGGTAAACCTTAATATAAAATCCTTTGGAAAAATATTTTATTCTCAAAATAATGTTAAGAAACAAAAATTTGGGGGACAAAGAACAGTGTTTTGGCACCTAGGGTCCCATTCGTGTGCCCAAGGAGAGATTTGGAAACCTATGCACATGGGACAACCTATTCGTGCGCCCAGAGAAGCTCATGCATCCAAATATAAGGTTGTTGCACTTAGGTTTTGTCCAATGTTCATTTTCAGAATGCTCTATTTTTTTCTTTTTTTTTTAATGAACATTGGCTTTTAAAATTTTGAAAACTAGAATTCTTGATTTTGGAATAGTTTCTTTCAACATTTATATAAACTGAAGTCTCTAATCACATACGAATTCAATGACATCATCATCAATTTAAGCTTTCGGTCATTTTAAAAAGCATGGATAAACTCTTCATTCTTCATCTTCTTCATTCTAGCATATACATACATGTATGTGTACATAAATATTATATCAGTTAATAAGACATGCTTCATTCTTCAAAACATAACATGACAGACATCGCGCAAAGTGATCAACATATCATATATGTAAAAGATATTCATTAAATCACTACCTCGATTTTTTTTTTTTTTTTTTTTGTAATTCCCTACCTTGATTGATCATATAGAAAGAAAAATAAATAACAGTAAACTACCGAAACTTAGAATGCCAGTGTAACAACCTACTCTACATAGTATAATATTGTCTACTTTGGGCTTGATTAGTGCCCAAGAGGTTACCATCCTGTACTGCCCTTCCTCAGCACACTTAACTCTGGAGTTTCAACTGAATCAATCGTCATCACGGCTTTAAACAAGTGTTATTCTTTATAGATGTTGAACATTAGATATATGCCACTTCCTTCTTCTACCTAAGCCATGTAGGACAGAAGACATTGCTTTTCCACTTCATTCTCTGCTTCACTTTCTCACAGGCAGAGTTCCTTACAGGTAGGTCCCTCACAATCCCTAATAGTTAGAAACTCCGTACACCTCAATCGATAACACCTAATACCTAAACAATCACACTAACGGTTCAAACAATTCTAATTGAAGAACTATAGGACTAATTTGATTTTGGTGGAAACTACACAAACTTACCGAAGACATTTTCGTTCTTAGTTTCTGCTTCTCACTCGAATTGTATAAGCTATATGTATATATTCACACACACACACACACAACCATATATAATGAAGTCCTTGGGACGAAACAACAAAAATGATGAAAAGATTTGATAAGGAGCAACAAACCCTATGGCCCTAGCACCCTATGTGTTGGCAAGTAAAGTTGAAAAGACAGCAGCTCAACTAAAACCTGAAGAAATAACTTGTAGCAAGTGATGATGTCATCACTCAGGTGCCCGACCATTGAGGGTGTGCACCTAGGGAACCTCCTCTATGTACCTAGACCTCCTCCTCTTCTAAAAATCTAAGTGTTAAAATTTTAAACTAAAATCCAACCCTAACATCGAGTAACCGAATATGCTAATGCATCATTTTAATCACATTAACACCGCATCAAATCATAATCATATGCATACAAATAAAATAATGTAATACAAAACGTAAGTTATTACACATATACCCTCTATTTTAGTACCTCTCAACCCCAACTAAAACTAACAATGAAAATCAATATCTCAATTGATATCTCATATCATATCATTATCTCTGTCACGTCCTAGATTTATGATTCGAGGGGTGAATTAATGAAGCACATGTATAATCAACCAAAACCCTAATCAGTGCCATACACCCACCCTGGAGCAGAAATCCACAATAAATTATAATAACTAAGCCTCGGTTTAACAGGGCATCAATGCTCCAATATAATCCCAACATACTATCTATGTTTTATGACTTTTTACAATCATATCGAATAAGTCCAAATTAATAATATTACATCTCCAATAATGAATAATTAATACACTAAACTCTAGTAAGGAACACGTAAATCCAAACATAACTAGCCCACATACGTCCTTAGGCTCTACACTTATAACACAGTATGTAGGGATATGAGCACTAATCACTTGTACTTATGATGCATAAATATAACATATATATATACGACGATAATAACAATAACAATAAATATCATCATATCAATATCATAGATCATCAATAACCACATATCATCAACATCAACATCAACATCACCAATTATCCTTATAATATCTTTTCCTTTATCTGTTTATCATTTCATGGTCATCATGTCACAATCATAGGATAGACTACCAAACATCGGCTTTTATGGGCCAACACCTAACTAGGGGTGTGCATAATTTGGTCAAAATTTAGTTTTTAAACCATACCGACTAAATTTAAGAAGTTTTATTCGATTATTATTTTAACTAAACTACTTAATATTTAATAAGTAGTTTGGTTAATTTTTGTAGTAATAACGGTTATTGGTTTTGGTTATGATTTTAAAATTTAAAACTGAATAAACCGAATTAAATACTTAATATTTAATATATATTTATTATAATTAACTAGTTCTGTCTTTTGAATACACTTAGCTTTTGAAATTCTATGACTTTTGAAATTCTACAGAAAAGGTACTCATTTAACAAATAATTATAGTATTAAATACACTTAGTTTTTGAAATTCCATGACCCTTGAGTTTCTGATGGTTAAATATATTATTTAGGTTTTTAATATACATACTGCTCCTTTACTCTTGTTTCCATCTAATCTCTTTTCTAAAGCAACAATTGATTTGAAGCATCTAAACATATATTGATTTGCTTGTCAGCCAAAGGTCCTTATATTTTGTTTTTGTTTTATTTTTGATTTGTTTTATTTTTATTTTTATTTTTTATTCAAACTATTTCTTTTTAGTTTTACTATCAATCTTATTTCTTAGTTACGGTTTAATAGAAACATATCTTAGCTTTTATAATTTGAAATTTAGAATTTTAATACTTTGATGATATTATGCCTTTTTTTGTTGAACTTATAATAAAAAATTATTATTTTACCTCTATAATTAAATTATAAAAATTAAATTTAATTTTATAAGTCTATTTAACTGAACTGACCGTAACCAAACTAAAATAATTCAGTTGATTAATGTTCGATTAGTACATATTATTTGGTCGGTTTAGTTATCATTTTTAATTTTTGAAAATATTGGTTTGATTATGAAAGTTATAATTTTTTAACCGTACTGACCAATGCTCATCCCTACGCCCAACGAAAACGATAAACCGAATCGTCATCATTTATGAGCCTGGATTCAAGGGACACGATTAGCTAAATCACCGTCATCGCTTATGGATCCAAATCTAATGGCCACGATTGGCCAGATAACTGTTGTGTTATAGGCTACTAACCTATTAGGTACAATAACAAAGCCCTGCCCAGGTTTAAGAACTTTCAATCTATGAGTATTCTCATACCCTTCCTATTTTTTAGTATCCATCAACCCCGCAATCATAACATCATTCACATTTCATTTATCTCTTTTCACTATCATTATTATTTCTTTATAAATAACACCACATATCACTACAACATTTTATCACAATCACAACAACCATATTTTAACTTATAAGTAGATTCCATTCAATGACTCACAAGATTCTAATTTATTCTCAAATCATTTACTCTTCTCTTATTCTATTACATGACATTTTACTAAATAAAATCCTTTTAAAACTTATTATCAAAATCTCAAGATAACAATACTTCGTCTTAGAACCAAATAAAGAGAAAAGCAAATTTGAAAGAGGAGGGTCCGTGTGCACTAGGCCCAAGCTCGTGCGTCTGAAGTAGGGTGTGCACTTGCCTCGAGGCCTATGCGCCCGAGACTAGAATAATAGCCCTGGGTTAATGCTCTGTTTTCGATTCTTTTGTTTTTAAAACCTGGACACTAAAATTTTATCATCTAATTTGTATTTTTCTTAATTCAAAGAATACTCAAATTTTATCATCTAGTTTGTATTTTTCTCAATTCAAACATTCAGTTATCATCTATATTCTTATATGAACTCAACCGTATAATCAATTTGAAGTTTCATAAAGCATAGAACAAAATCAAGCATTACTATTCATTATCTTCCTCACAGAGCTATACATACATAATACATATACTAGTGTTGACCTATGCGATGCACGAAATTGTATAATATTTTTTTAGGTAAAATATAATTTTAAATAATTATAAAATTTTAATAAAATTGTATAATTTCCTAAAATATTATTGAGTTATTTTTTATATTTTTATTTGCGTTAATATTAGTAAATCGATAAATTTGATCATAATAAGATATTTCATATGAATACTAAAAGTTTATATTTTACCAAATTTTAATTTTTAAAATTTTAATTTTTAATTTGACCTAATCATAAAAATTAAAATTTGTTCTAAAATATATATTAAATCGTAAACATACCTAATCAACATGATTTCTTTTTTATTTCAAATTGTCTATTAATTTCAATATATATTTTTATTTTTTTAATTCTTTACTTATTTTACAAAATTAGCTTGAGTTAGAAATACTATAAATTTTAATTTTATTAAATGAATTTTTGATTGGTTTTATAAAAATAACTGAAACTAAAATATTATTTTTGTTAATTGTATGTCGTAATTTATAAAAACAACTCAAATACTGAATATCATTAATTAGATTTTTTATCGATGATCAACATAACTAATTAATTTTGAAATTGAGCTTAAAAAAATTACTCTCCAATGTAATTCATATTTAAGCACTTCCATGCCTAATTAGTAGTATGTAGTTTTTTTCATATATTTTAAATTTAAAATATACTAGGAGTTATCATTAGGAGAAGAGTTAAAATTTTTTTAAATTTGATTATTTTTTCTAGCCTAATTAATTATTTAAATATGTAAATTTACGATGATGATTATTCAATATTGAGAATGCCACACAGGTTTAATAATAATTTTTTGATTGTTTTCATAAAATGACTTAAACTAAAAATAGTATTATTAATTTAAAAAATATGGTACCAATTTAATTTTAAAATTAGAATTTAAAAAAAGTTACTAAAACTAATTTTATTCAAAGATTTGTAAAAATAAAAAAATAAAATAATGGATATATAAAGTACACATAGGATTTGATAATAAATTTTTAATTAGTTTTATAAAAATAACTCAAATAAAAAATATTATTACTAATCATATTTGCTTTATAAAATAAAATAAATACAATTAATGTGACCAATTTTTAAAATTATTTAGAAATATAACTATTCTTCAGCCTAATTAATATTTGGTAATTTTAAATTTTAAAAATACTAAGAGTTGTTATGGGAGAAATAACCTAATTATTATTTATGCTTTGTTATGCTATTTAATTTAATTCTCTTTTTTATTTTTGTTTTTTTAAATTAATTACTAATATATTTGAAATAAATAAATTTTATAATTATATTATAAGTAAGTGAGTTCTTTTTTTAATCCTGTGAGTCCTTTTTTGAAACACATGCAAGAGTTTATTTATATGAAATTTATAATTAAGTGAGTCTTTTTGGGATTCAAGCAAGTGGGTCCCCTTTCGGATTCGGAACCCAAGCAAATGGGTCCTATGCCACGTAGGATGAGAGTGAAGGAGAGAGAAACTATATTATTTTAGTATTATAATATAACCATATTCATGTATCCAGAGTTAGAAATAAAAACAAAACTAACTTTACAATATTTTTTATATATCATTATATGAATAAAATGCATTAAATTCTTACCTCAAGGAAGGTAATATTGATAGTAGGTCGCCATAAAACTTTAAAATACCAAAAACTCTGTACAATCAATATATCAATCTTAACACCGAGACAATCATACCAATATGTTCAATACAACTCTAATTGAAGAACTACAAAGTTAATTTAATTTTGATTAAGGTTGGAGACACCTACCGAACTCAGTTCTCATTCTCAACTTTTGACTCTCTCTCCCGACCAAATAGGCATCATACGTTAATAAGCCTATATGTAATTCATAGTCTTAGGAAGGAAGGGAAAGAGAGATAGGATAGGGCAGTGACTCTGATCCCCTCCCTACATCAGATAGCACTGTGGTTGAGAAGACCAAGTGCAACGCGTGGCAGAAAAATTTAGAACGAACTAGAAGCTGACATCACCACCATCCCTCGGGTGCCCGGACACAGAGAGGCGTGTAGCCCAAGCTTGGGCGCCTAGGGTACCCCCTTCATGCACCCGGGATCCCCTTCTTACTCCAGCTTTGCTAAGTACTAAACTTGATTCCAAACTCAAATAATTTTGTCTCTTAACACCTCATATAATCCACATTAATCTATCACTTCATTGTAATCAAATTCATTAATGTATTAACAAACTCGGGTTATTACAGTCTCAACAACCAACATATGAAATAACAATGTAGTCCATATCTCGTAAGAAAATCTCATCTCAATTACCACCTCATCATCACGTTTCACAATTTCATATTCATAACATAACTCAAAACAATTTCCATCAGGTAGCAAATTGTATTCAAACATGCTCATGAATAATATAAATTTATAAATAATGATGCCTTTAATCATAACTAAATTATTGGTATAAATCATTTCTCAAAGGGACTTGAAATAAATCAAACAGACTCAAACACCCAGGTCACGAGCTACTTGCAGGCCGGCCACTAGTAGCTCATGAGGTTGGGCAGTAGGAGTCGCAATCAAGGCACTGGTAGGCCGAGATCGCATGTTGCTCGTGATTGTGCACCAATAGTGCATGGTAGTCCCTAGTTTTATATACATTCTAATAACTTCTAGTATTTAAGCTTTTGTTTTATAGTCCTTTTTAGTTTTATTGTTGTTTGAATTACTTTCGTGGTTTTGAGGCAAAGAAGGAACTAGAGTTTTGAGAAGCTTACAAACAAAAGAGCAGAGAGTTCCAAATTGTGACCCCTGGTGTGCGCACCGACTTGCCTGTATTATCAAGTGTGCACACGAGTGTCTTAGCTGGGTGCATGACATAAAAGCACCCTTTTTTCTCAAATTTGGAAGTTCACTCGGACATATCATCGAACAAGCGGAGGGCATTAACATCGGCTACACCATATGCACTGAATCTTGCGTGTATGAGCTTTTCTTGGTGATTAGGTGTGCACATCTGAGTAGCTCTAGTGCGTATGACTGCAAGCCATTTTCGGGAAGTCAAAGTCAAGATTTCAGCCCAAGCATCTAGGTGTGCACACCTGAAATGAATCTCGTGCACATGATGGATTAAAACAAATCAGGTGTGTACGCTTGAGAGGAATTGGTGTGCACAACTGTAGGATAGTTTGGGGAGGCTAATTAAAGTTTCCAACTTAAACATCCTCATGGGCACGCCAGGAGGAGCTTCGTGCACACGACAAGCAGTAAAACTGTCTCATGCGCACGCTATCCAGATGAGAAATTTCTCTCCACCTTTTTTTTTATCTTAAATCCCTTCCATGGATAATTATATCCCCAGTTCATATTGTGTATAAATGAAGACGTCTCCAAAATTAGGGTTTTCTTGCCAAGTCTTAGAAGCATTCACTTCATCTCTCCTACGTTTCTAGTTGTTCTCTATGCTTTAGCTCATTTTCGTTGTAATTTTTTATTTCCTTTAGTTTTCTTCGTATTAATTGCAACACATACTTGTAAGCATAGGCAGATTCTGGATTTTCATAAGAGGACACCTGCACTTAAGAAAAAAAGAATAATGAGCGATGTTAGAGTTAGGAGTAGAAAAGAAATAATATTATTTTTAGGGAGAGTTGAAATTATTTATAGATATTAAATCGATGAATATTCTTTCATAGTATAATGGTTTAATTGTTCCTTTTAGAGACACTTGAGATTTAATAGGGATGTCTCTTGTTACCAAAAAAAATATAATTATTATTAAGTTTTATTATTTATAAAATTTATTATGTTATATATTATATTTGTCAATATTATGCACAAAAGTATTCAATAGTGTAGGGAGATAATATACTTTATTTCACAAAAATACTTGGATTTGGTTCTTAAAAATTCCTTTTATGTTAAAAAATTTTGAGTTAACCTTAATTTTTAATAAGGCCAATATAGTCTAATTTTAAATTAATTTAATTCTTTTAATAAAGTTAAAAAGTTAATGGTACTTTAATAATTTTACATCTAAAATCAAGGAGAGTCACTTGTCCCCTTGTCTTAATATAGGTCCGACTCTACTTGTAAGATGTGTTTTCAATCATTGATAAATATATTTTTTCTCGTTTATTGCTTTGAGTGTGGTAGTTGGCTAAACCTCTCTTGGCTTTGAGTTAATGGAGGTGGTGATTGAATCAAGTATATATGGTTCTTAATACTTTATCTCATGCATTCAATGTGCGAAAAAAAAAAGCTAGGTTTTCTTAAGAAATCAAGCGTTAATGTTGTAATCAATGTTCGAATGTACATGAACTTTAGTTTGTATATCTCAAATGTTTGATTTAATGTCTAAATGAGTTAAAAATTATTTTTAAAATTCCTAATTGACTAGTTCGGTTCTTCCATAAAACAAGTTTCAATGAAAAATCCTTCAATATAATATATATTATCATTAATGATATTAGGGGCCGATTGGATAGTGTTAAAATTTCAGAGGGAAAAGTTTTAGAGGGGGTATAAGATAAAAGGATATTATTTTTAGAGGGTTAGCCCACATTGATGTGATGTTTATGAAGGATGATAACTTTTGACTTGATTTGGATGTTTTATAAATAAGAGGAAGTGAATGATGATAAAAACAGTCAAATGACTCTTTTGCCCTTGTGATGTCCCAAACTTGGTTACCCATTAAATTAAATTTGGTTATCCAAACTTAATTATATGTTTATGTTAATTATATAATGTGAAAACCAATTAGTATAAATTAAATTTAGACAAATTAATTATAAATAAATTATGTTATTAATAAATTAAACTTTATAAATATATAAATTAGTTTCGTAGACAATAACATCTCAATTTATCCGAAACTTCCTCAGTCGCTTATTTTTTTCTCCTTATTTAAAAAAAATCAATATATGCGTAATTTTATATAAATTTGCTAAAAATAATATTATATTTGCTAAAAAAAATTATTATCTTAAAATCACATCACTTCCTATTTAGAAAAATATATTTTTTAATCATACGACCCCCTATTTGGAAAAAAAATTATATTTTTTTTATTTTTATTAATATAATTTTTTTACATTTTTCCATTAGAAAAAAAAGAATTTATTTCTAATATAAAATACATTTTGTAGATGAAAATGGCATAATGGTCTAATTTAGTTCATGTAAGAGGAGATAATTTTTGGAGAGCTTAAACCCTCTCAAAAATAATACACCTTCTTCCAAGATTAAGAAGAGATGATAATTTTTAGAGGAGAGAAATTTTACTTCTCAAACTAAACAAAAAACATCACATCAAAACTTACAAGGATGTATTATTTATGAAGATCATATTTCGTTGCATCCAATCGGCCATTAGGTTGAGTTATAAGAGTGCTTATGGTAGCCACCATTATACCATTACTGGACTTGGCTTAGAGTTAAAAACTTCTTACTATCATCTTTTAAATCTCTAGTTCTTAGTTAAGTTTAATTTTTAGTGCCATCTTTACTTTCAAGCATTTAAACTTCTTGCTTTTAAAACTTTTATTAATCAAATCCTTCCAAAATAATCAACCCACAATCAACCTTTTTCATTTCTTTTAATTTTCACTGTCTGCAAACAATTCTCCAAACAAAGTTTTCAAACCTTGTCATTTTAGCCACTTGAGAAATCAAGTGAATTTAGCTCCCCCTGTAAAGACGACATCGAATACTTCTGAGTAAAACTACGCCGATCCTTTATACATAGAATCGAATGCAAAATTACAAGGCAATTAGCTGGGCTTCCTCACTGGCGGCTAGCTTACCCTAGCAAACACAGCCAGTGCTGCCCACAGGTAGGCTCCAAGCAACCCGAGCCTGCGGGTCTCATCTTTGCACCCAGATTTGGACTGTTAACACTTCATTTTGGCCATCCTCGAGCCAAATCTTGGGTCTCAAGCTCAACAGTAAACACTAGTAAACAACTCCTCTCATTGCTTAAACAACGAACTCCTCTTCTCTCCTTCCACCACAAAGCAACGATCCGAGCTACTCCTCTTCCTCTCAATTAAGATCTCACTCTCTCACTCACTTTTGGCTCTAATCTCACTCTGTTAACGAAGAAAAGACGTGATGTTTTTTAGGGAGAAATGTTGGGTATCCCTCCTGTCGGAGTGGCCCAACTTGTAGGCTACATTTTTGGCCCAACATAATGGCCTAAAAAGGGCTGTCCTAGTTATATAAAAACTATGGAGAATACAGCAAAGAAGCGAACTGCCAAACAGTGAAGAGAGACGGCAGAAATTCAAAAGTTTTGTTTCTGCCCAGTTTTAATCAAACAGAGGTTTAGAGAGATTGCACTGTTGGATCGAGCTGATTTTTGAGTAGGATGTTCGGAACTCATTTTTCTGCAATCTGAACGGTGGAGATTAGAAACGGAGGTCTCTAGATTGGTCTGTTTGGAGTAAAATCGGGACTGCTGTTTTTGGGGAGTATTTTTCTCACTTTGTTCTTGTTGTTCCTTTGTTGTTTCCAAGACTTTGTTCTTGAATATAGTTGTTGAAAACATAATAATGTATACCTCTAGATGTATCTAGAGAAACTCATTGATTGTACTCATTAGTGGAAAAGATTGGGCGTATTGCCTCGTGGGTTTTTTACTCTTCGCATTAGAGAGGTTTTTCCTCACGTTAAATTGTTGTGTGTTATGGATTTTCTAGCTCTTTATTGTTTTTGTGATTTGCATTTGGTTATTGGGAGAATTGTTTCTTTGACTTCCGTTGCATTGCTCTCCCATCAAGAAAGCCAAGAGAAGAAAAATGGAGGGACGTGAATAAATTTAGGCAAGCCAGCTCTCCTATCGCCTATGCACAATGCAAAATTTGATGTAGGTTTTAAAATGAAAAGGTGCAATTTTCAAATAAATCTACAATGCCAAGAAAAACAAATCCCAAATAAATAAAAGATGAGAAATAAATTAAATAATAATAAAATAATCGGTGATTACAAGTATATATTTATTTATTTAATAAATAAAATTATTTCAAAATTTATTACAATATGTAAATTTATTTTAAAACTAAAATTATTAAAAATAAAATTTAAAACCTTAAATGGGAGCATAAAGTAGTCTTGACATTTAAACCAAGTATGTACCATCTTGACTAACTGATTCATTCTAACCCTGAGATAATTTAATCTCTTGCACAAGAGATTATCAATTCCATCTGAACAATTAACCTAGATTCACTTTTTAAATCAAATATGGAACTACGTAAGTTATTCAATCGAATCTAATCTTGTCCCTAAAAACAAATTGAGCTTTGGACTCTCTATTGCAAAATGCAGAAAACTATGGAATAATTTGAATGAATGAAATCTATTAAGAAATGTCAAATTTATAAAGAATTGATTACTATTCAGAACAGTCACAACCATTATATTCCAGTTTTGGTATCGATTGCAAAACAAACTCTTTTTTTCAAAGTGAAGAAGAAGGTGCATCAAAATAGTATCGTTTTTTCTTTTTTAGTTATTTAGGTGGTATTTGATTTGAATTTCTATTTTTTGTTTTCTACTTTATGTATTATATGTTTTAAAAATTTCAAAATAAAGAAACAGAAAATATTTTATTTTTCTTATTTTGAGATTTTTCTTATTTAAGATTGAAAACGCTTAAAACAACTCTTTATCACTTTGCATTTCATGTTTAAACTTATTTTTTATTTTTAAAATAAATTTTAAAAATATAAGTAATCAAATGCATTTTGAACTGTTTTACTTGTTTCCAAAAATAAAATGGTAAATGACCTTAAAACAAAAAGTTAAAAAAAAAACAAAAAAAAAATAAATGCCACCTTATTAAAATAAAACGTTTAATAATTAATTAGGCCCAAGAATGTTGGACTGGATTAAATTATTATGGATTGGGTCAGCTTTAGGATTTTATATGAATAATGATAAGACATATCCCAGAAAAGTCGATGTGTGTGTGTGTGTGTGTGTTTTGGGTCAGACATAAGTCCATATAGATTCTCTCCCTCCATACAACTCGATGTGCATTTAGGGTCCTCCTCTTAGTCTCAACTTAAGGCTAATATCCCACGCAAAATTTACTTCTTATTCTAACATGGGACAGGCATTGAACACATATTTATATATGCCACTTTAGTGTTATTTTTTTTTTCATTTCATCATTTACTTTTTTGAATAATTAAATATACCGTATTAATCTCCTTACAGATTAAAACACGTTTATAAAATTTTATTACCGAGATGTGGAATGGTCCCACTTTAAATTGGGTCTTAAAATGACTAAAAACACTGTTTTTGTCTAGAAGTGTTTGAAGACGAGACTCGTTGTGCCCATGGTCGGTCATCACACCATTGCGAATCCAAAGGTATCCCCGAGCTTCCTCCTCCCATGGCAAGTGACGATGAGTCTAATGATGATGAGAACACTAGTGAGAGGTGATGGAGACTGGAAGCGCAGATATGTACTTATTATAGCCAAATGATCAATATTGTTTCCTAGCAAATGCATCCTTGCTAGTGTTCTTCCAGCAATGTGGAGAGGATTAATTTAAGTCCAAGTGTTTTTGTCATTCTACCCTTCTTTTTCTTTTTCTTTTTCTTTTTTTTTTTTTTTCTAGAAAGCCCAAGTGTGTTTGTGTGTGTGTGTGTTTTTTTTTGTAAGGAGCTCAAGTGTGTTCATTATTCATACCCTTATATTTATTGATATCTGATCTTTGTTAAAAGAATTTAGTACACGTACTTCTTATCAATTCAACCAACTCTCCTATTTCCATCTTTCATTTCTGAGTTTACCACTAATCAGTATTGAGAAGCATGTGCCTATCATTCCACTAGAACGGAGACAGAAGCTTTTCATTCAACTCCCCATTCTCTCTTAAAGAAATAAAACTTGTCCTAGGTAGGTCGACCGGGTCTTTCCCTATTGTTTTGTTCACCACGTGAACGGCACACGGAAGAGGTATGCCCAGCGCGCTCATATGAGTTGCACAATCGCACTTCTCACCTTACTTACAGCATATTCAAACGAGTAGATTGAAGAAGTAAAGTAGTTTGAAGAAGTAAAGTAGTTTGATTGTTGTGCCTTTGTTAAAAGAAAATTCCATTTCATATTGTATTTGATGCTAAAAACCCAAATTCTCTGTTTGAGTTATCAGCCTTAAGATGGATGCGAAATCTGAATTGCGCTCCCGATATGTACACTCTCAATAAGCTAAATCATTTTTCAGTGTAGATGTTTAATACAAAGGCATACCGAACACAACACAGAGAGAATGTACACTCTCAATGAGCTAAATCAGTATTAAGAGTAGATATTTAATACATAGGCATACTCAACATAACGCAAACAAAGAGAGAAATGCATACATACGTCTGTCCGTACATGCATATTGTCTAGCATTCTTCATTACGCTAATATATTTGATGCTTAAATTAATGGTCACCAAACCATTTCAATTTAGTGTAATGCTTTCCTGCCAAAAAGAGTACACAGAATTATGCTGCAAATTTGGATCCTAAGACTTCAAAAGGGAAGAACTCTCAACCATATCAGGGCAAATTATTTCAAGAATACCAAGTTTCCCATCTTTCTAGTTAATTTACAACAAACTCTACTAACGGCCACCGAAAACGAGGCTTACCAGAAGCGAGCTATTCTAGGGCCTTATAATAGTAAATATGTTATACAAAAAGCATTCCCAGTCACGGAAACAACTACACGGCAAAATTTACACAGATTTATGCATCAAGCACAAAAAAAGGTTTCATCTCCACGCAGAAGAAGTTGACATAGCCCTGTTCTTCCAGTAAAGATAAAGAGCTCCATCCCTCTGTTCAAGTCTGAAGTTCCTGCTATAGCCCCTCAAAACCTCCTCAACAGCAACCCTCACTGAGGAACTCAATGGGCATGGTGTGAACTCAGCCATCGTAAGTCTTGACCTCCACTTCCCAAAAGGCTCGTGCCTTTCCACCCTCTCAGCTCCCTCACATGCTATTATGTTGACAATGTCCCGGGCCACGCAGTGCTCCTCCGCACTGATCCGCTGCTTCTCATCCTCTGGGTGGGCTGCATCAATTGATTCGAACATAGCTGAATAATAGTCCAAGGTCTCCTTGAACCGGGGGAAGAACGGGGCAGTGTTAGTATTGGATTCTTGCTCAACAAGGGTCACAACCTTGGGCGACAAGCTCTTAACCAGCCTCAGTAGACGGTCCCGATGATTTCTGGTCGTAACACTCTCATCTGGCATGTGATGCAACACGTAAGGAAAATTCACAGCCAGCGCTTCTCCATCTTGAATTCTAAGATTTTCTAGTTCTACCTCACATCCCGACATAGCTGCACCATGAAACTCAAACGGTACTCCATGTGATGCAGCAAATTCTGATAGCTTTTGCCCCACAAGATTGAGTCCTCCACCTCGAGCGTAAGCTGACTGGGAATCATCAACACCAGTGATGCGAACACATGGAGGGCACCTGGACGCTTTGCAAGAACACAATGAGGAACATCCACTGGCTGCCCTGTGCATCTGAAAATCAATTATGTGGATTCTGCTTTCATTTGCATAGCTTCCCAAATAACAACATTGGCAGAATGGTAAGCAAACTTGTAGTAAGGGCATATCTGATAGAGGACACCCATGTAAGACATCAGTTCTGAGCTCGTGGCTCATTGCACTTCAGTTTTTGTAGATTATACTCCCTGAGGATAGCAGCCTTGCTTTAAGGCCCTCTAACATGTAAGCAGCCAAGCGTTGGATAGGTTCCCCAGATACTGAAACCATTTGTACTAATATATCCATCAATCTATCTGCTCTAGGAAGATCTTCATCTGATATTGCTTTTGCACAAGCAACAAGCAATTCCTTCAAGTCAAAGCTAGAGATCATTTCTGCCATTTGATTTGAACTTGAAGAATATGCTTGGAGGACTGCACTATTGAAGGAGCAACTGCAGCTGTCATCAATCTCAGATTCAGGCCCAGTAATTTGAGCTCCATTCTCTCAGTATGTGGCTCAGGTCACCACCTTCATTAACAATGGAAGACCCACTAATTGGGGATCCATAAGTATTGTCAGAGGAATGATGTGGATCTGACAGGTTTGACTGAGAGCCTTGTGGTGACAAGGGAAACCTGTTAGATGAGATGCTTACAGCAGAGGGGAATCATAGACAATGTATCCCGTTGCTGGAGTTGATTCCAGCGTAAAGAATTGTTCATTATACGATTGCATTGCTTGGCTGCCATTATCAGGACACACATTGTTGTTAAAATTTGGAAAGAAGAAAAGCAGTATGGCTCGACTTGCTGCATAGGCTGGTGATACAATCTGGGGATGCTGCCTGAACTCTGATGTTCCTGGGATGTTTGCATATATCTATTGATAGATTCAGCTGGAGAATTTAGTGTAGTATGTAAATAACAGCTTCCACTCAGGACCTTGCTAAAAAATTGATCATTTGTTAATAGATTGGGGATTATCCCTTGCAAATCTGAGATGAAACAAGAGGTAACCAAGCCAGCCCAGTTGCAGCCAGATGGCCTGATGATTGTAAAACTTCCAAAGTCTTGTTTACAATGAAACTAACAGCTCTAAACCACTAAACACTCTTTGTATATATCCACAATATCTGCAAAAAGATGAAAACAAATCAGTATTAAAAGTAAATAATTTGAGTGCTCTCATATAAAATGGCAACTCATGTAGAAGGAGCAGCAAAATCCATCAGAACAGCTAAGATTGGAAATAAAAATGATGGCCCATAGAAAAGGCCACTTGGACAAATAGATTGCATTACAGTGTCTAAGACAAAACAAAAGCATTCAACAGTAGAGATACCACAATAATACCCACAATTCCTCTAAAAAACCTTGGAACCAGACTTCCATTACTGAGAACATTATTAACCAGACCTGAAAAAAACGTATCACAGTACTCTAGAACTAACTATCCCTCTTTGTGTTGTTGTCATGAAGCCCTTGCTCTCATCACAATCCAAACGGAGACTACAAAAATTCCTTCAATTGCTACAATATTAAATCCACCTCCGTTCATCCTAAGAGGTTAAAGTACCAGTTTTTGGTGGAAGGGCACACAAACTAGGCATAAAGAAGAAAAACCATAAGAAATAGTGAACAAAAATTCTTATATTCATCAAGTACAGTCACATAATATGGTGTCTTCGATTTTCCCTTAGCATAACCCCTCATGTATAAAATTACATATTAAGAGAGTAATCCTGCGTTGGCTCCATCACAGTAAAGACTTCAAGTTCCAGAAAATAATAAAGATCCTACAAATGAATCCTATCTATATCATCTTCAAAGCAGATTTAGCTGTTGGCCTTCAATGTGAGCGGCCTAGTGTGGCACTTTTAACAAGAAATTAAGCATAATCAGACAATCACAGATCAAACATTTGAGACCCACTCTGCACATTTGCATAATTTCAAAAAGGAAACTGAACCAGCAACTGTAAAATATAATAACGAAAAAATCAGAAACATTTGAAAATATGCCTTGAAACTAGAACGCTAAAAAAATGAGATCCAGAAAATCTAATTTTGCATCCCAAAATTTAAGTAATTTCTAACATGACAATATGAGGAGAGAGGAATTTGCAGGTCCACAATTAACACTAATTTGGCTTTCTAATTTACAAAAGCAATACAAAATAGGCATGAATGGAGAATATATACTTAAATCTAATAAGCAAAAAGTGGAAGAATTTGCCTTAAAACATAAGACCATGAGAGATGCAAACAGCATGAACTTTGACAAGAAAGAACCAATTTATTACTTAATCAAAAACAAATGAGGAAAGAATTACATCATTATAAGGAAAATCACTGGCAGCAACACAAACCACCAACAGTATCAACAATTAATTGGGGCAATATAATCCTCATGTAAAGGCCATCCTATACAACTTTCGGCCATTGAGATACGTTGAACTTCCCCACCAGGACCTACCCACCAACCTATGCACCAAAGAATGCATTTTAAAAACAAAATTAAATTAAACAAAGAAGAATTTAAACCTGATATTAATAAACATCTGCAAACTTAATTAGCACAGCAATGAAAGAACAGAAGCATGAGTTATATAAGAAAACCAAATGAAAAATTCAACCTTCAAAGCTCAAAAACAGGAGTTTTATGAAACAATTCCCCCAACCCAAGAATATAAACAAAACTAGAAAAGTTATATACAAAAACCCCAAACTTTCAGAGAAAACACATCAAACCAGATCACGAACTTATCAATAAGACATGCATAATCCCTAAACTAAACTTAAAAAAAAAAACACAAAAATCAGTTGAAATAAGAATTACTCAAAACTACGGTAAATACAACAATCAAGACGCAGAATTCAGAACAGACCCTTTCACAACAAAACCATCAAAACAAGAAATAAGAGGGAAATATTCACCATAGTTCACAAACCAAATCGATGGACTCCAACATGCCTTTGGCTCGACAGAAATGTTTCGTATAATTCCAAATCCGAGGATTTTCAAGAGAATGGAGAGAGAGAGAGAGAGGAGAATTGTTCTGTTATTTTCTTTAGACACTCTGTGCTTACGGTGAGATGATGGTGGAAGAGTTCGCATTTCTTTTTATAGTGACAACTATGCAATAAATACCCCAAAAGTTGATTATAACTACATGAATGTCCCTACTGACAAACCACGACTCGGCACCCTGCTAATAACTTGTAATCACTGAGGAAGCCCCGCGGCTCGGAAGGTAGACTGCCTGATTGCGAGTTAGGAGTTAGGACTTTCGTGCCGGCTCCAGAAAAAAAATAAATAAATAAATACAAAAAATTACTGTTTTGTGATCCAAGCTTTGAGGTGGCAACTTTACGCCAACCACCGTCCAAAAAAAAAAAAAAAACTTTACATCACCCTATTTTAAAAATAAAAGAAGAGAATAGTTTTGATGATGATGCCCCGTTTAGAGGAGTAAAAAGATTAAAAAAATATTAATTTCAAGTGTTTTAGGTATTTAATAAAATATTAAAATTATTAATAATTTATGTGATAGATTATCAATACATTAACTTTTGTTAAATTGACTAGGAGTGTAGTGGTTATATTGGTGTGTTTGGAGTTAAACAAAATAATACAAAACTTTACAAATCTCTATAAATATGAATTACGAAATAGTAAATTTAAATTCTTTTTCACTGTACAAAACACGATACATTAACTTTTATAATTTTGTATAATTTTATACAACTTCAAACACACCCGTTATTTTAATTCAATTTAAAAGTTATTAAAAATTTCAGTAAGCACAAAAAGTTACTAAAAGTTATTAAAATTTTGTATTTGTTTTACCAAATAGATAAAAGTTAACAAAAATTACTGAAATTTTTTATTTATTTTATTAAATACACTAAAAGTTATACTTACCAACTTTTATCCCAAAAAAAAAAAGCATCAAAAGTTGACTGAAAATTGAACATCAAAGTAGGAACGATTTATTTTTTTTTTTCTCAAAATAAAGATGATGTTATTTATAAAATTGTAATTTCTGACAGAAATGTGTAAGAGCTCTTTTAAATAAGATTAACATTTAATTGTATAATTATTTCTTCGTAAGAGAGTCTGAGTCAAGTTGGGTACAAAATTCAATCTCCTCCTCCTAATTAAGCTTTGTCAATAATCACATTACAATCAACTTTGTAGAACCCGTTTTATCATAAACAACGCCCAATCCATTAGAAATGTAAACAAGAGAAAAAAAAAATAGCACTAATATGATTTAGTGTACATTTAGAGTGTCAAATTCAACTAATTTTTTTAATTTTTTTAATTTCTTCACACAAAATTTTTAATTTTCTCTAACTTTTATTAAGTTTTACTAATTTTCTCTAAATTTTACTAAACTTTCTATACTTAAAAAAATATATCAAATACCTAACAATCTAAAATTTAACTTTTTTTTTTTTTTAACCAAAACTTGATATTCTAAACAGACATTTATTACGTTAATTATTATCTTTTATGACATCCCCCCCCCAAAGGAATAGTAGCTTTGAGGAGACCTAACTTTAATTAATGCAGACATCCCCTCCCCCACGCCACCCCCCCCCCCACCACCCCCCAAAAAAGGAATGGTAGCTTTGAGGAGACCAAACTTTAATTAATGCATAAGTTAATAAGGCATTCTAAGATTTGCCTATATTTCACATAACAAAATACAATAAAAGTAGACAAACCCTAAAATTCGCCTTAAAAAGAAGTCGTGAGAGGATTATGACTATATTTATAATTTTCAAGACTAATTAATACTAACTTTTTAAAATTAATTTTTAAATCACTATAAATATAATTTTAAAAGAACGATATAAATTTAATAATATACTAACATTATATATTTATTTCTTGTTATCTATCTTTACTATGTTAACCTTTTTTTTATTAACTCTGGCCTCTAAAAGTTAAATTTTTAATAACTTTTGATAACTTTTAAGCGTTTGTTAAAATTTTAGTAACTTTTAAGTTAGATTAAAGTGAAACAACCATTATACCACACTAAGTCAGTAAAAATTAGTATTTTGATAACCTGCCAATCTAACAGAAGTGACAACTTTTGATATTTTACCAAAGACGTAAATATCAAAAATTGGTAATTTTTTTTTTATTTTTTTCTCTTCTAAAGGGGGGCCTCTATCTTTTATTCTTCTTTATATATATCTTGAAATGAAAAAAAAAAAAAAAGCTGAATTTTAACACCCAAAAATATTTTTTTCAATACCAAAGCTAAGGAAAGAAAATAAATTATTGATTAAAAATAATTTTTAAAATATTTATCTTATTTTTTACCAATTCCGTTAAAAAAAAAAAAAAAACTCATCAATATTTTTCTAAAATTGAAAGATGCTTCTTCTGAAGTTTGCATATTTAAATTTTGCTGTTATTTAACGTCCAGTATGCATTTGAATGCATCACCCTTAATTTGGTTGACGTCGTGTGAAATTTACCTTCTTTTAGAGTAATTTTATATACAGTTCAATAATATTGGTAAACGTTAAAAACAAAGCGCAAGAAAAATACGGTATTAACTAATAAAAAAATTCTAAAAAAATAAGATCATCATTAGAGGCTTTCGTGGCTTTCGCCTCCGATAGTGGGAAGAGCCCTTTTTTTTTTTTAAAGGAAGGGGACGGTAGAATTCAGCCTTCTTTTTTCTTTTTTTTTTTCATTTTCAATAAATGAAGGAGGACAAAATATAAGGTCCGTTTGAAAGTCTAACTTTTAGAAATTTTTATATTTTTTGGTCAAAATTAATAAGTGAATTTTTGAATATTTAATAGAATAAGTAATAATTTTTAGTAACTTTTAACATATTTTGATAATTCTGTGTATTTGATAAAATTTTTAAAAATTTTTAATAACTTTTGATATATTTAATAAAAATTTTGATAAATTTTAAGTTGATCAATTACTATTGATGAGTATGAAAGTGGTAAAATTTAATGTTTTACCAAATATCTATTTGTTAAAATTTGGTTCATTTATACTAATTTTTATCCACTAAAAGTATCATAGCTAATAAGTAGAAGTCAGGTGCACTAGGAGGGAGAGAGAGGGGATAGATACATAAAGTTTATAGTTTGTTAAAAATTATTGAAAATTATTAAAAAATACTATAAATTTTTAAAATTTATTTACTTTTGATGTTATTATACGAATTACGAATTATAATTTTTATCAAATTTTATTTTTTTATCATACAAACACATCTATAATTTTCATGTATCATTAAAGTTGTGGGGGTGTGTCTCTTGCCGTCTTAACTCAGTGTAAAAAGTTATTACTTATTTGTCATATTTTGAGTGGGCTAAGCTAAGACGTACGGCAGAGTTGTATATAATCTAAAAAGTTGTATATAGCATAAGTTTCCACTAGTAAATAGCGACAGCAGAGGGCAACTTTGTGCCCCCACAACACTAAAGCTGCGTTTGACGTATTAAAAAGAAAAAAAAATAGGATAAAATATAATTTAAGAAAATTTTTTATTTAGTGTATACTTTAAACCGTATTTTTTAAGATGAATAGTAAAATTTCATTCCGACAGATCGGTTTTCCTTTGGACGAATTAAAATTTTAGAATCATTACTTCTTTACACTATAATCCGTCCAAATGGATTGTGGAAACCGTTTGACGAAAGTTATCCACGCATTATGTCGAAACGGTTTTTACAATCCGTTGGAACGGTTTTAAAAACACTACAAAAAATAGTTAAAATACGTGTCATTTGGTAGTTTGGGAGTCCATAATGAAAATGGCGAAAAAATTTTTACTATTTGATTAACCGAATTCTAGTTATCGATTTTTTTTTTAAATATTGAACGTTTTTTGAATTTTAAAAAAGCGAAAATGTGTGAAATTTTATAAAGATTTTAGAAGTTTTCAGAGACTTTCATAATTTTTTGTGCACCAAACACAGCCTAAATATATATTTAATTTTTTAATTTTGTTCAATTCCTAATAATTTAAAAAATTGTGTATCGGATAGATTAGCACTAGTAAATAAAGATGCCGATGGATAGCTCTCTTTTCCCAATCCTGTTTAGTAACGTGTACTTGTTAAGGTCGTGTCCTACTCTCATTAAAGTAATAACATTTATTATTTTATTTTTAAAAATAAATTAACAAACAAAATATATACAAAACTATCTATGGATTAAACACAAACACAATACATAATAAAAAATAAAAATATCAATATATAAATTAACAAAATAGTAAAAATAAAACGTTCAAATATTGACATTTTAATTTCTTAGAATATAAATGAGATTAGTTAAAAAAAATTTAAATTTTATATGATAGAAACGGTGTAAAATTTTATTCTCACTCGGGTATTTCAAGCTTTATCAATTTTTTTTTTCTAATCACACTCTGCTCCCATTAAGGTTCCATTTTCTAAAATATTTCGAAAGTTTTTAATTTATTTTAATTAAATTTTATCATGTGTCACTTTTACAGGACTTTATTTCAAATTTTTATTTTATTAAAATTTTTTAGAACTTCAAACGATTTCTTAAAAACGAATTGAATTACTTATTTTACTTCAAATTTGAGGAGGTGACACAGTAATGTTATGCTAATTTCGTGATATAATTAAAGTCGTTAAATTAAAATTTAATGATTTAGATATATTTATATTTTTAATTAAATAATATAAATATATTTAAACTGTTCAATTAAAATTTAAAATTTCAAATTAATGTCACGGGTCAACCTCCCTCTTTCGTTTTACTTTCAGCCATTGCCATCACAAATATATAAAACGGTTTCGTGGACTTGGAGAGAACAACGTTGAAGACTACGCGGTTCCATTGTCCGCGCCTCCGCTGTGCATGGTGCGGAGTTAATTTGAAAATGGCGCATGTGCACGTGGTAGGTACGAAATGTCCTTCGATTCCACCGAGTTTCAATTTCGAACCTTCGACTGGTTCAGCATGAAATTCATTTATTAAACATGTGCTATGACTAAAAATAGTTGCACGTTTTCTCAACTTTTTCAATCTCAAATTGGGGGTTTCTAATTTTTTTTTCATTCTACGGCCTCCTGTCGTATTAATATTTAAGAATATTTTTGACAGGCAAAAATGTAACCAAAATAGGAATGAAATAGAATTATTATTCTAAAATTTTTATTTTTTTATCAAATAAAATAATATTAAAATAAAATGCATAATTTCTATTCTCACATTTGTTGAGATTAATTTAAAATTGAATGAAATAAAAAAAAGAAATATAGAATTAGTGGTAAGTGAAAGAAAAAGATTTGTGACCAACAATTGTCGTGATTTGCAATTAGTGGTGATGATTGACACAGAGGGAGAGCCATGGTAAAAGTGAAATGATGACAGTGAAGATAATAGTTATTTATTTCGTAGTAGCTTTTGACTGGTGCAAAGTGGTGGAATGATAGTTTGGATGATGGTAGAAGAGTTGACAGTTGATGGCGTCTTGACAAATGGCGAGGGGAGATGATGGATTAATAGAAGCGAATAGGGAGAAAGGTGGCGGTGCCGATAAATTGTGACAATGGTCTAGGATTACATATCATTGGTTGTGGCGTCAATGACTAGCTATGTATGGTTATGGTAAGAGTGATTATGGATTGGCAATACGAAAAGAGAACAATTTCTAAGTCTATAGAGGGTGTTTGGAAGTTAAAAAAAATTTAAGTTTTAGTAATTTTTGGTTGTTTTTTTTTTTTTTTTTGTACTTTTTTGTATGTTTGGTTGAACCAAGTAAATTTTTAGTATTTTTTTAGTAACTTTTGGTGTTTGGTAAATTTTTTATGTAGCAAAGTAAAAAAGTTGTAACTTTTGGGTGTTTGGTATGTTTTTTACTGTAACAAATTAAAAAAGTTGTAATTATGAAGTGGTACTTTTTACTGTAACAAATCAAAAAAGTGGTAAAATTTGTAATTTTTTCAAACACACAAAAATTAACTTTTGGTATTTTTTTACTAATTTTTGAGTTGCCAAACACTCTAAAACCACGAATTTTTTAAGAGGAAGTGAAAATTTGATACTGATGTGTGTAGTGGAACTAGTGATTGGCTATGCGTAAAAGCACAGAAATATTATTTGATATACAAATAATTTAAGTTTAAATTATAAAATAAATTTATATGAAAAATTGTAAAAATAAAAATCATTAATCAAAAAGACTCAGATATTCATACAGTATTTAAAAAAGTGATAAAATCAATATTAATTTAAAAATTTTTATGTAAAAAGTATTATAAAAGATATAAGAAGAGTAAAAGAGTTTAATTTCATATGAAATGACACAAAAGACAATCAAAGTAGAAAGAAAAATAAAAATGATTCTAACCATTGAGTAAATCCAAAGGTGAAAATATTTCAAATTTAAAATTTTAAGCTTTCTTATTATATAATGACAAAAAAAATTATAAAATATATGTATTTAAAATTTAAGTATTAAGCACATTTAAATTGAAATTTTAATTTAAGTATTTTTTTTAATAAATTTTTAAAGAAAATTAAAGTTTTTGAATATCATTTTTTAAATAAAAAAATTTATTAACATTGTCTATATTATTTAATAAATGTATACAATTTTATTATCTATACCAAAAATTATCAAATTTTTTTAAAACAGTAATTTAAAAACTTTTACTATAAAAAGTATTAAAAAAAAAGAGAAGAGTGAGAAATTATATTTTCATAAAGTGACCGAAAAAATAAGTAAAGTGAAAAAAAAAAGTAACATTGACCATTGAATAAATCTAATGGTTAAAATATATAAATGTCAAATTATAAACTATATTGTTATATAGATATAACAAGAGACCAATAATTCTATTGATATTTAAGGATTTAAAGATAATAATATAGGAGATGAGTTATTTAGAAAACGACATTGTATATATTTATATATAATTTATTTGAAAATTCTTTATAATTCATGATAGTTTTATACACTGTCGAAAGATATTATATCACTGATTATGTTAAAATATATAATGAAGTCAAAAAGGATAATGTAGTGTAACAATAGGGTGGCGAAAGTAAAAAGGAAGATTGGCATTAAGATTGAAATCGTTAAATTAAAATTAATTAAATACATTTATTTATTTTTAATAAAAAAATAAATGTATCTAAATTATTAAATTTAATTCAAACTCAAACAAACACCGTTTGGAAGTTGATATTGTCCAAATGCAAAGAATCGTGATGCAAGACTGACAAAAGTAGTAGATGACGATATGGTATTGAGAGAGGTAACATGATGCAATGAAAGTAGTGAATGGCGAGATATGGTATTGGTAGAGACTGCTGCACAGTGATGATGAAATTTTGTAAAAAGTGGTGACAATAATGAAAGGCCGTGGAGTGCTTGGGAGATGTCAATTAACAATAAAGTTGCGAGAGGGAAGTGGAGGGGGCGGTGATTGACATAAGCCACTTTTTGCCCCCTTTTTTTAATTGTTTTCATTCGTGACAAAATGAAAATGTGAAAGAGTTATATTTTCAAACATGCAAGCTTAATTTTAGGGTTTTAAGAATTAATTAATGTGTACACAGATTAACCTAAATATTTTGAGTTACAAGAAAAGTATATTATGTGTTCATTTTGATATATACATATATATAATTTTGAATATATTATATTAAATTATATATTTATAAATAATAATATATACTCAAAAGATTAATGTATCATTTAAATAATTTTAAATATAATTTGATTATACATTATTATTTATAAATTAATACTATATTGATATAATTAATTTATAATGTTTTACATTTTTATAGAAGTAATAACAAAATAAAAAAATATTTTTTATGTAGAGTTAGATATATAAGGAATGGAAATAAAAAAAGAAATATATTTGTCATCTTTAAAGAAAAAAAAAAAAACCTCTTTATCGAGAAAGAGGTTTGGTATGGACCCTACCTATTTATTATCTTTAGAAAGTAGTGACCTCCAGCGAAAGTAAAAGAAAATAACTAATGATGTGGTGACTCAATTATGATTAATGTTTTAAAACTTCATATAATTATACATATAATTAATTTCAATAAAAAAAATTAACAGGCCAAATGCTAACTAAATTCTTGTTGCTTGTTTTCGTTTCACAGTCCTAATGGGACTATCTTGACCGACCTTTCAAAAAAAAAAAGGAAAAAAGGGGCTCTCTTGACCTGTTAGAAGAAACCAATCTGCTGCACTACGCACCATGCGTGTTGCTCAAGCTAAACATCTACCTCTTTATTTAAGCCAAACATTTCCTAGCCACCTAGACTTGACTCAACTCCAAATTCTCCCTTCATTATTATTATATTTTTTTTTGCTATTTAAATTTTCTTTTTTTGGTAAAACAAATTCTCCTTTTGCACCTACTCTTGTTCTAGCTACTATGTTTCTCCAAGACACTTTTGATAAATGATTTTACGAAAGACCAAAATTTTCTTTATTCTAGTTCTTTCAATTAACTTTTATACATTAAACTAGTCCAAGGTTAACTGCTATAGATGATACGGATAATCTTTTAATTATAATCAATTTATACAAAGAATTTATTTTAAGTTTTTATTTTTTATTTGGTGATGAATGAATTTAATAAACGTATTCAATACGATATCTCTTGATACATGTTGTTTGTAAATGATATTATATTAATAAATAAAATTAATTATTTATTAATTATAAGTTAGAATTCAGGCAAAGTTTAGAGTTACGAAAATTTAGAGTACATATAATTAAAATAGAATATATGTGTTACAAAGAAAGTAAAATTAAAACCAACTAAGAATGAGACTAAAATGAAAATTGAGAATAAGAAAGTGCCAAAATGTTATTATTTTTATATTTTAGATGAATTATTCATATATGTGGGGAGATTAAGTATGATGTTGCTCATAGTATTTGAATTAGGTGATTAAAATGGAAAAGTGTTTCGAGAGCTTTATACAAGTGGAGCATACCTATTAACTTAAAAGGAAAATGTTATAAAATTTTATAGAGTGGTTATAAGATTAATTATATGCTATATCATACAAAATGTTATGTCGTTAAGAAGTAACATTGTCATAAGATGAATGACAGGCCAAATTCACACACCACCCTTACTAAAAGACTTGAAGTTACCACCTAACACTTTCAAAATGGGTGCATTGAAAAACCTATATTTTGATTTTAGTTTGAAATATTTTGATTATATTTTTGAAATTGTAATAAAATATTTTAAAAAATGTTGCTCTAAGACGGGTCGAAACAGTGAGGGGTCTACCTGATTCCTTCAATTGACCCTAGCAGGCTTGCATGGGATGACTCTCTTACTATTTTTGGGTATGATAATTTCAATAGTGAGGTAAAACTGGCTCTCAGGCTTTGCTATTAGCTTGTGGGTCGGTATTGATAATTTTAGGCCTGAATCCTGAATCCTGAATGCTAAACTAAGGGTGAAAATAAATTAAGGTATTTGTGAGTTAATCGAGTTCAATTCGAAAAAAGTTCAGCTCGAACTTGGATTATGACTAAAAAGAACTCGAATCTTGATGTGTGACTAATTTAGATTTAAACTCGAACTCGAGTCTTAAAAAGTTCTTAAACGGCTCAATAAAATAATATATATATTTTTATATTTTAATATTTTTATTACATTTTAGACTAAAACAACATCGTTTTGATTTAATAGAACTATTCGCAAACAGGCCTCAAGCTTAAATTTTTCTTTATCAAGTTAAGTGAATTGAGCTCGAGTTTTAGTTCGAACCTAATATAAATAACTCGAGCCAAGTTCAAATAAATTAAAACTCGGCTCGTTTTCACTCCTACTTGAAGCGCATCTTGAAGTTTGATCTGATTTGGCTCAACTAGGGGACTATGTCAAGAAAAAATTCTTGGCATCTATGTGAAATATGGGCCTTTCTGGCCTAATCAAGGGCTTATTTTGTGTCTGATGCGTTAGTGATTTCTTTTTTGTGATAGAAGTCGTTTTAAGTTTTTGGTCCTCAGATGACATCTAAAGTTATTTTTCAGCTATTTCGAGCCCTTTCCCATGTTTTCAAGCATGATTTTGGATGTTCTATAGCTTCTTATATATTCTAAATTAAACTGGATAGTCCAACCAATACTATTGCTTGAGCTCAGCAGTAAAGGTTAGTTTTGACTATTTGACTTAATTGATCATTGAATTTAGATTATGGTTGATTTCTCAATGCATGAGTCTTTAGTGTAATATTTGAAGTGGCTCTGTGCAATTTCATGGTGATTGGATTTAATCTGGATTTTCAATTTGCTTTTTCCTTTTGCTAGGGACACAATCATCATTTTACTGAATGATTACTTTTGTTTAAATTCTGACACTTTTTAATCTCATGATTTGATCAGCAACATTCACAAATGGTTATGAATATAAATTAAGTGTCAATTTTTTTATAGTATTGATGAAATTTGGAAGTTGCTCAAATAATGGGTCAAAATTGGGTGTGTCTGCAATGAATATAGCGAAAAATGAACATGTTAAGATGAATATTTAGCAATACAAAAAATATAGGATAAATTACACCTATCTCCTTTTAACATTTGGGTAATTACACTTAATACCACAGCATTAAAAAGTTACATTTGGTTTCTTTATTTTAAAATGTATTTACATTAACCATCTTATGATAAAATTGATTATTAAAACTTAACATAAAATATTAAACTAATCAAAATTTTAAATAATTTTCTAATTTTACCCTTCACTCTCTCACATTTTATCAGTTTTCTTTATAAAAAAAATTCAAAAACTTTTTGTTTTATTTATTTTTGATTTATTTTTGAAAATTTTTATAAAGAAATTAATGAAAATGTGTGTGAGAGAGAGATGGGTAAAATAGGAAATACATATAAAACTTTAGTTATTTTAATATTTCTATTAAAAGCCCATTTGGAAGCAAAAAAAGTTCAAAAAAACTCAAAAAACTTCAAAAGTTTTCAAATCCCTCCAATCAAAATTTACCAGTTATCAATTTTACATCACATCAATCTCAAAAGTTGAGTTTTTTTGAACTTCCAAACACCCCTATGTTTTAATGATTGATTTTATCAAAAGGAGTAATGTTAATAATATTTTAAAATAAAGAAGGTTAGTATAACTTTTAAACACTATGAATGTTAAATGTAATTATTTAAATGTTAAGGAGAGGTAAATGTTATTTATCCAAAAATATATGATGAAAAATTAATATATCTAAAAGATCCAATTAATGCGATACTGGTAGAACAGAAGTTAAAGAATATGTTTTTTAATCAAAGAACAGTAAAATTGATCTAAGGATAAAGGATAAAGGGTAAATAAGAGAAAATGATAAATTTAAAATTACGTGTACAAAATTGTAAAGAAAAATATTATTTTATATAATTTTACCAAAAATATAACTCATGATAATAATAAGATAATAATAGTTATAGAAGGAGGATGATTTATGTATTTGACCTTAATTAGTTTAGAATTAAAGTTTTATTAAGTTTAATGGTAGAAATTAATTCAAAATAATAATTATTTTACCTAAATTAGCACAATTAAAATTTTTGAGAAATAAATATGCGTTTGGCACAAATCGATGAGGCGACCCTCACTGTGGTGTAAGAATCAGGAGCGCAGTCTACACGCGGTTTCGGCGTGAGGGTCAAATGGCATATTCTGTAATTAATGCAAATATTTGGGGGGTTATTTGGTTGAGAAAGGCGTCTCAGAAATGGCCGGTAACTTGTTGACCCCACGTCTGCACGTTCTTCAAAGTAGCTTCCGTTAACCCTATTCTGCTATTAAAAATTTATTTGGAGTGATAAAAAATAAGATAAAAAAATAAAATATAATTTAAAAAAATTTTTTTTGCATTCAGTGTACATATATTAATCGCATTTTTTAAGATGAATAGAAAAATTCTTGTTCTGACGGATTAGATTTTTGTTTGGACGAATTCAAAATTTTGTATCAGTTATTACTTCTTTACATTGCAAATCCGTCGAAACGATTTTTACAATCTGTTTGCACGAAGTTAGCTGTGCGAATCCGTCGGAACGATTTCTACAATCCGTCGAAACAGTTTCTACGACACCATAAAAATAGTTAAAATTGGTGTAATTCGGTAGTCTGGGAGTCTAAGGTGAGAATGAAAAAAAATTTTGTTATTTAATTAATCGAATTCTTGTTGTTGACTTTTTTTGAAAGGTATTAAACTTTTTTGGATTTTGAAAAGGTAAGAATTTATAAAAATGTACAGAGATTTTAAAAAATTTCTAGAAATTTTTAGAGATTTTCACCAAACTTTGGTGCACCAAACGTACCCTTAAAATGTTTGAAGTAATAAAAAGTGAGATAAAATAAAATAATTTGTTAATTAGTAAATTGTATAGTGAGATAAAAAGTAATAATTTTTAAAAATTTTTAAAAATTTTTAAAATTTTTTAATAATTTTTAATAAATCCAACGCATCCTAAATAATTTTCATGGTAATGACGCGGAAAGTTAATTTTTTTAACATTTTGAGATATAAAATTATTTACAAAATTACTTGCATTCTTATTGGTGGAATGCCAATTTTTATTAAAATTTTTTAGAGTTAAAGCGGTTTTACCATTGAATTTTTTTTTTTTTTTTTTGATCGATGAACTCCAAACTTTCAACATTTATAAAAAAAAAAAAAAAAAAAAAAAACCTTTATAAAATCTTAATTAATTTTAAAATCAACCTATTAAAATTAGCATGACATATTTTAGTGACATTTCAAGTAACACTGTTAGAAATATTATAGGTCATTTATAAAATTCCCAAAGTGATTATAAAGATTTTATCATTAAAAATTTATTTTTTTACTACTACCTTTAACATTAGTGAGAACTCTTAACCCAAGTAGTCATACCATTAATTTATTTTTTTTATTTTCTTTAAATTATTATATTTATGTAATTATTGAGTAATTAAAGGGTATTTAAGAAAACATAAAACTCTACAAAAATAATAAATAATTAAGAGGCATTCAAGAAAGATTAAATATATGTATAAGTATATATTTAATTAAGGTGAAATTGCTTAATTGATTGATAATTATTTAATTTCTTTTAAAATACTACTAAAAATTTTTAGCTAATTATTGAAAATTAAATGGTATTAAAGAAAAAAACTTTATTAAGTTTAAAATTTCGTTAAATTTGAGATTTCATCAAATACTTCTCCTCTTCACTTTATTATAATACTATAGATTACCATTTTCATTTTTTATTTTCCAAAGATTTCAATTTTGGCCTTTTCTTCACACGACTTAATAAATTTTTCAGTTAGACTCTATTTATTTTGACGAGAAATATTTTACATTATAGAATTTTTTGTGTAAAATATTTTGCAAAAAAATTATTTTTGTTTTTATTTTTTGGTGTTTGGTTTAAAACATGCTTTTAGGACCTTTCCTATAAGAAAAATATAAAGAGATGTCAAGAGTGGAGGTGCAGGAGGTTTTTTTTTTTTTTTCAAAAATAATTTATGGATTTGAAAACATTAAATTATTTTTAAATATTTAAGGAAAATATTTATTTAAAAAGATATATTTTACATAAAAGTGTATTATTAAATAATTAAAAATGAATACAATATTTTAAAATATATATATATATATATATATTTTACGTGCAAACGGAGCGTTAATTTTGTTACTATCAAATCCCCGACAAATGACCCGACGACCAATTTTCTGTCAACAAACAAACACTGCATGAAGCTATAGATTAGATATTTATATATATCTTATATATATGGACCTGAATCTAAAGTCTGCAATCAACAAACAAACAAACAAAAGCTTGATACCATTGCGATCAACCACTTTTGTGGATTCCTCAATGGTGGGCTGTTGGTCAGAGCCACGTCAGTCCCTATTTGCTCCCGCGTAAAGCATACCGCGTTAAAACTTTTGTTCATTTTTTAATAAATAAACAAAAAGTGCATGGATATCGTTTTTCAATTCTCGAAAGAACTTTAGGGGCCGTCTGAAGTGTTAAAAAAAATAATAAATAAATAAATAATCAAAAATTAAAAGTGAATTTTTTTTTTGAAATTTAGAGTATAAAAAGTTATTTTAAAATAATAGTTAGATATTTATATTTGATTTGATTTAAAATTGTTAAAAATTATATAAAATGACACGTGACACAATTTTAGCGGAGAATCTTAAAAATTTTTGGAAATTTGTAGAATTTTTGGTACAAATATCAGTCTAACTTTTAAAAAAATCAGGAAAAATTTGTTAGAATGCATTATTTTAGTTTGTTTCAACGGATTTTGATAAATTTTTTTAAAAAGTGTAGAATTTTTTGAACTTTGAAATAGTTAAAAATTTTAAAAAATTTCACAATTTTTTTAATACAGTTGGTGCTCCAAATGACCCCTCAGTATCTAGTGTCATTAATAAAGCATAATTTTGTGATTGAAATAATTTAATAACAATTGTTACTAGAGGAACTCATTCAACCATTTAAAAATTATATACACAACTGTTAACCATATAAAAATTAAAAATACGTTCTTTAATACTCTGTTTGAAATGATAAATTTGATGGGATTTAATTTATTTAATAAAACTTTTACTAATTCTTATATTTTGAGTTACAATAAGATTTTACAAGTTGAATTTAATTTCATTTTACAATTTAAATTTTAGAATTTTAATATTATTTGAAATTAGATCAGAAATAATAAAATTTCATGAGAATTTATTTTTTCTTAAATCATCTAAGTAAGTAGACAAATTAACCTCATATCTCATATTTATCATATTTTTATCTCTTACTGACATGATTAAATTTAATATTTTTTTTAAATCAATTCAATTTAATTCAATTTTAAAATTCAAATATATATTCGGAATATAAAATTTTACAAATCAAATAAAATTAATTTTTTATTTAATTCTAAGAAAGGAATGTTCCAAACGAAATATAACTATTACAAAATTTTAAAGAGATTTTTCGTTTAAAAATATTATTATTCGTATATTTTTTAATGGTTCTGTTAATAACACAGTACCTTTTGTGAGAATTAAAGACATTACAACTTCCTCTTCTTTTTTATTCCTAATCATTTCTCACTTTGATTATTCCATAACAATTGCACTTAATTCGTGAAAATCATTTCATAATGATTCGTTCCAAAGTTTATTATCATGAATTAAATGGCACAATTAGTTCTAAACTTCTAAAATTTAAGCCTTGTAATTTTATCAAATTAAACTGATGTCATTGATTTTTTCAATATCATAAGGTAATTTTGTAATATCATTTGAAAAATTCTTTAGATATCAAGGTTTCGATTTGGCATGGTATGATTATGAGATCGATGTTTCATTTAAAGTAATAATTGTTTTTTTTCACCAAACATATCAAAAAAGAGGTTAATTCAACTTGTTTTCTTAAATTCACTTCTGTTCTCCACTTCTTATTTTCACCTATTAAGCGATTAGCAATCTGAACGAAACAATTTTTTAAAAAATATTTTACAACTCACTCGACCTAGGTGATGAATATATTGACATAATAATCATAACACTATAAAAAATGCTGAATTTCTCAACTGTCTAAAGCGGTCGAGAAAAGTTTCGTCGACCGCCTAGTGACCGTTTACTAGTAATCGTATACATTGGGGTCGAGAAAATGAATATCTGAACGCTTCAAGGCGGTAGACAAAGGTTTCATCCGCCCAAAGAGGTCGACAAAAACGATCTTTCTCGTCTGCCTCATGGCGGTCGGCTAAGGCCTTTTTCAACTGCTATTAGGTGGTCGACTAAAGTGTTTTTCTTTAAATAAAAAAGGCAATTTCATTTTAAACTAAAAAAGTAACTGTACATTTATATAGCAAAATCTATACATTGATTATACTTGTATATATACTAAGATGAAATTAAAATTATGTAACAGAAATTTTAAATTGTCATAAAATATGTAGCAAAATAAACATAACATTGAAGAGTTTAACTAAAAATACTTTGAAAACAAAACAACGTCCCTTTGCATCCTTTATAGTCGACCTCAAAACAATTTGAGAACCACCGAACCTGAAAGGCATAAAACAATTATATTAAAAATGTCATATGTTTTATGAATTTAAAATCAAATCCGTAAAGTAATTTGAAATGTGAATATTTAAATATAATCAAACTTAAGTATCGACTTGATTCCACTCGGGCCTTCTGGGGGCCCACCGTGACTCGGATTCAAGCCCTGTTTATTCTCACAATGTCTAAATGACCGAGACTCGTTACATGTGAAGTTTAGTTTGCAACAGACCCCGTTTGCTCTATTTGAGGAGTTGAAACCTAAGTTCCACTCGCTATAAACCTTAAGTGTCAACTCGATCCTACTTGGGGTCATCCCGAACCTGTCGTGACTCGGATTCAAGTCCTGTTTATTCCCGCAGTCTCTAAATGACCTAGACTCACTACACATGAAGTTTGGTTTGTAATGAACCCCGTTTGCTCGGTTTGAGGAGTCGAAATCTAAGTAGTTGACACTTAAGCCTTGAGTGCTGACTCGATCCTACCCAAGGCCATTCCGGGCTTGCCGTGATTCAAATTTAGGCCCTATCTACTCCCACAATTTCTAAATGACCTAGACTCATTACATATGAAATTCGGTATGCAACGGACCCCGTTTGCTCGGTTTGAGGAGTGAAAACCTAAGTAGTTGACACTTGAGCCTTAAGTGCTGACTCAATCCTACCAAGGGCTATTTTGGGCCTGTCGTGACTCGGATTCAAACCCCATCTATTCTTGTAGTCTTTAAATGACGTAGGCTAGCCACATGTGAAGTTTGGTTTGCAGCGGACCCCGTTTGCTCTGTTTGAGGAGTCGAAACCTAAGTTCTTAACACGTAAGCCTTAATTAAGTGCTGACTAGATCTTACCCGGGGCCATCCCGGGCTTGCTATGACTCAGATTCAAGGCTCGTCTATTCCTACAGTTTCTAAATGACCTAGACTCACTACACGTGATGTTTGGTATGCAATAGACTCCGTTTGCTTGGTTTGAGGAGTCGAAACCTAAGTTCTTAATATTTAAGACTTAACTGCCGACTTAATCCTACCTAGGCCCACCGTGACTCGAATTCAATCCTTGCCTATTCCTGCAATTTCTAAATCATGTAGACTCACTACACGTGAGGTTTGGTATGCATCAGACCCTGTTTGCTCGGTTTGAGAAGTCGAAACCTAAGTTCTTGACACTTAAGCCTTAAGTGCCGACTCGATCCTACCAAGACCCATCCCGGGCTTGCCGTGACTAGGATTCAATCCCCGTCTGATCCCATATTTTTTAATTTATGTAGAGTTACTACATGTGAAGTTTAGTATGCAATGAACCCGGTTTGCTCGGTTTGAGGAGTCAAAACAAAAGTTCTTGACACTTACGCCTTAAGTGCCGACTTGATCCTATTCGGGCCCACACTACACCCGCCGTGACTCAGATTCAAGTCTCGTCTATTTTTTTAGTTTCTAAATGACCTAGACTCACTACACGTGATGTTTGGTATGCAATAGACTCCGTTTGCTTGGTTTGAGGAGTCGAAACCTAAGTTCTTAACATTTAAGACTTAACTGCCGACTCGATCCTACCTAGGCCCACCGTGACTCGGATTCAAGCCTTGCCTATTCCTGCAATTTCTAAATCATGTAGACTCACTACACGTGAGGTTTGGTATGCATCGGACCCTGTTTGCTCGGTTTGAGAAGTCGAAACCTAAGTTCTTAACACTTAAGCCTTAAGTGCCGACTCGATCCTACCAAGACCCATCCCGGGCTTGCCGTGACTAGGATTCAATCTCCGTCTGATCCCATATTTTCTAATTGATGTAGACTTACTACATGTGAAGTTTAGTATGCAATGAACCCGGTTTGCTCAGTTTGAGGAGTCAAAACAAAAGTTCTTGACACTTACGCCTTAAGTGCCGACTTGATCCTATTCGGGCCCACACTACACCCGCCGTGACTCAGATTCAAGTCTCGTCTATTTTTTTAGTTTCTAAATGACCTAGACTCACTACACGTGATGTTTGGTATGCAATAGACTCCGTTTGCTTGGTTTGAGGAGTCGAAACCTAAGTTCTTAACATTTAAGACTTAACTGCCGACTCGATCCTACCTAGGCCCACCGTGACTCGGATTCAAGCCTTGCCTATTCCTGCAATTTCTAAATCATGTAGACTCACTACACGTGAGGTTTGGTATGCATCGGACCCTGTTTGCTCGGTTTGAGAAGTCGAAACCTAAGTTCTTGACACTTAAGCCTTAAGTGCCGACTCGATCCTACCAAGACCCATCCCGGGCTTGCCGTGACTAGGATTCAATCTCCGTCTGATCCCATATTTTCTAATTGATGTAGACTTACTACATGTGAAGTTTAGTATGCAATGAACCCGGTTTGCTCAGTTTGAGGAGTCAAAACAAAAATTCTTGACACTTACGCCTTAAGTGCTGACTTGATCCTATTCGGGCCCACACTACACCCGCCGTGACTCAGATCAAGTCTCGTCTATTTTTTTAGTTTCTAAATGACCTAGACTCGCTACACGTGAAGTTTGGTATACAACAGACCCTGTTTGCTTGGTTTGAGGAGTCAAAACCTAAGTAGTTGACACTTAAGCCTTAAGTGCCAACTCGATCCTACCTGGGGCCATTCCGGGCCTGTTGTGACTCAGATTCAAGCACTGTCTATTCCCATAGTCTCTAAATGATGTAGACTCACTGCACGTGAAGTTTGGTTTATAGCAGACCCCGTTTGCTAGGTTTGAGGAGTCGAAACCTAAGTTCTTGACACTTAAACCTTAAGTGTCGACTCGATCCTACCGGGGCCCATCCTGGGCTTGCCATGAGTCAAATTCAAGCCCTGTCTATTCCCATAGTTTCTAAATGACATAGACTCACTACACGTGAAGTTTGGTATGCAACGGATCTGTTTGCTTGGTTTGAGGAGTCGAAGCCTAAGTTCCTGACACTTAAGCTTTAAGTGCCAACTCAATCCTACCAGGGCCCATCCTGGGCCTGCCATGACTCAGATTCAAGCCCCATCTATTTCTATAGTTTCTAAATGATACGGAGTCACTATGTGAAGTTTGGCCTGCAATGAACCTCGTTTGCTTGGTTTGAGGAGTCAAAACTTAAGTTCTTGACACTTAAGCTTTAAGTGCTGACTCGATTCTACCAGGGCCTATCCCGGGCCCGCCGTGATTCAGATTTAAGCCTCGTCTATTCTTGCAGTTTCTAAATGATGCAGACTCGCTATATGTGAAGTTTGGTATGCAACAAACCCCGTTTGCTCGATTTAAGGAGTTAAAACTTAAGTTCTTGACACTTAAGCCTTAAATATGACTCGGATTCAAGCCCTGTCTACTCCTGTAGTTAATAAATGACCTAGACTCGCCACACATGAACTTCGGTATACAACAGACCTTGTTTTCTTGGTTTGATGAGTCGAAACCTAAATAGTTGACACTTAAGCCTTAAGTGCCGACTCGATCTTACCCGGGGTCATTTTGGGCTTGCCGTGTTTCAGATTTAGATAAATGACCTGGACTCACTACACGTGAAGTTTGGTTTGCAATGGACTCCATTTGCTCGGTTTGAGGAGTTGAACCCTAAGTACAGGATGTTATAAACAGTGTCAACTTGATCCTATCCCAGGCTATCTTGGGCCCACCGTGACTTGGATTGAAGCTCGATCTATTCCCATATTTCTAAATGACCTAGACTCACTACACGTGAAGTTTGGTATGCAATAGACCCCGTTTGCTCAGTTTGAGGAGTCGAAACCTGAGTAGTTGACACTTAAGCCTTAAGTGCTGACTCAATCCTACTGGGAGCCATCCCAGGCTCGCCGTGACTCGGATTCTAGCCCAATATATTCTTGCAGTTTCTTAATGACCAAGACTCACTACACATAGAGTTTGGTTTACAACGGATCCCATTTGCTTGATTTGAGGAGTTGAAACCTAAGTATGAGATACTATAAGCTGTACGTGTCAACTTTATATCATAAATTATATACAGTAGTTAAAATTAAAACTTTGTAAATAGCTTTATACCTCATGTGATCATATCTACACCCCAGGCATTGGCTCGGTGTCATCATCTCCATTCTATAATTAATAGTTTATAATTTTAGTTATCGTTAATTGTAAAAAGAATAGAATCATAACAAAAATGAACCTTTAAAACTCATATTATGTTACCTGAGCTCGGTGTCGACTATCATGAAACTCTACCTACAGCTACTCCTGCAGATAATCAACGTGCTCCTCCTTCTCAGCACGTACCTCCTCGAGCACCTCAGCTTGAACCTCAGCTTGAACCTCAGTCTAGACCTCAGCACGAACACTAGCAAGAATCTTTGCTTGGATCTCCTCTTGGAGCTCAGCTCGGAGCTCCTCTCAAATCTCCGCATGTAATTCCTCGCATACGTCTAATCGGAATGTGTCCAAGCACTCAGCTAGGAGCTGCTTGATCTCCGCCTCTGTGTGTCTCTACGATGCTACACCAAACTCTACCGTAGCTACCTGCCGAACTATAGATCGGGATATGCCAGAGCCCACGCCATGTGTGTAGCCATGGCCATCCCGACCTACAACCTTCGCATAAATCTTATCCAAGACCTCCGGCAAGTCATGCTCTGCCTCTGGAAGTTCTGCTAGCCATGCTTAGATTTGTTCGACGATGGCCCGAACGTCGGGGTGTGCGGGATTGCGTATTCTTTAGAATACATGAACTTAGTCAATGGGAATCCTTTGTGCCTGCATCTGCAAAAAATGTGAATTAGGTACATCCATTGAAATTGAACTGGGCCGCACAACATAGCTTCGTCGGCTAAATGTATTGTGAGGTGCACCATTATATCAAAAAAAGCAAGTAGAAATATTGTTTCAAGATAACAAAGTGTCAGCGCAATTTGATCATTGAGATTCTGTAACTCAAGTAACACTATTAGAAATATTATAGGTCATTTATACAATCTCCAATGTGATTATAAAGATTTTATCATTAAAAATTTATTTATTTTTTTACTATTATCTTTAACATTAATGAGAATTCTTAACTCAAGTAGTTAGATCACTAATAGTTATCAACCATAAGAGATAATTTACTAATTTCTAGGGCCTTTATTTTTTATTTTTTTTTGAGGCGTAGATAGTAACTAAAATGATATACAATGCACGAATTATAAGATTATAACTTTTGTTAATTTATATTTTTTTTTTCACTCCAAACACCTTTTTATCATTTAAAAGAATTGATTAATCCGTAATATATTGTAACACTTGAGTAAGAAAATTCTAGTAGGCGATTGAAAAAGTTGGGAAAATGTTATGTTTAGATAGAAGCGGCGGCTGGTTTATAATTTCAGTGTTGTGTGTTTTTATTTTTTATTTTCTTTAAATTATTATATTTATGTAATTATTGAGTAATTAAAAGGTATTTAAGAAAACATAAAGCTCTACAAAAATAATGAATAATTAAGAGGCATTCAAGAAAGATTAAATATATGTATAAATATATATTTAAGGTGAAATTGCTTAAATGATTGATAATTATTTATTTTTTTTAAAATACTACTGAAAATTTTTAGGTAGTTATTAGAAATTAAATGGTATTAGAGAAAAAAAATTATATTAAATTTAAAATTTTGTTAAATTTGAGATTTCATCAAATACTTCTCCTCTTTCCTTTATTATAATACTATAGATTACCATTTTCATTTTTTTTTTTCAAGAGATTTCAGTTTTGGCCTTTTATTTTGGAATCTTCGCATGACTTAGTAAAATTTTCAGTTAGACTCTATTTATTTTGATGAGAAATATTTTACATTATAGAATTTTTGTGTAAAAAAGTTTGCAAAAAAAAATTATTTTTATTTTTATTTTTTGGTGTTTGGTTTAAAACATACTTTTAGGACCTTTTCTATAAGAAAAATATAAAAGAGGTGTCAAGAGCGGAGGTGCAGGAGGCTTTTTTTTTTTTCAAAATTAATTTATGGATTTGAAAACTTTAAATTATTTTTAAATATTTAAGGAAAATATTTATTTAAAAAATATATTTTACATAAAAGTGTATTATTATATAATTAAAAATGAATGAAATATTTTAAAATATATATATATATTTTTTACGTGCAAACGGAGCGTTAATTTTGTTACTATCAAATCCCCTACAAATGACCCCACGGCCAATTTTCTGTCAACAAACAGACACTGCATGAAGCTTTAGACTAGACGCGCGCGCGCACATATATATATATATATATGGCTCTGAATCTAAAGTCTGCAATCAACAAACAAACAAACAAAAGCTTGATCCCATTGCCATCAACCGCCTTTGTAGATTCCTCAATGGTGGGCTGTTGGTCATAGCCAGGACAATCCTTATTTGCCACCGCGTAAAACATACCGCGTTAAAACTTTTGTTCATTTTTTAATAAATAAATAGAAAGTGCATGGATATCGTTTTTCAATTCTCGAAAGAATTTTAGGGGCCGTCTGAAGTGTTAAATATATATATATATATATATATCAAAAGTGGCATTTTTTTAAATTTAGAGTATAAAAAGTTATTTTGAAATGATAGTTGAATGTTTATATTTAACTTGACATAAAATTATTAAAAATTATATAAAGTAACATGTGGCACAATTTTATGGAAAAATCTTAAAAATTTTTGAGTTTTGTATATTTTTTTGGTACAAATTTTAGTTTAACTTTTAAAAAATCTGACAAAATCTATTATAATGTACTATTTTAGTTTGTTCCAATGAATTTTGATAAATTTTTTAAAAAAATAAAAATTTTTTAAACTTCAAAAAAGTTAAAATTTTTAAAAATTTAAAAAATTTTTTGAACTCAATTGATGCTCGAAATGACCCCTTAGTGTCTAGTATCATTAATAAAGAATAAGTTTGTGATTGAAATAATTTAATAACAGTTGCTACTAGAGGAACTCATTCAACTATTTAAAAATTATATAGGCATCCGCTAACCACGTAGAAATTAAAAGCACGTTCTTTAATACCTTGTTTGGAATGATAATTTTGATAGGATTTGATTTATTTGGTGAAACTATCACTAATTCATATATTTGGAATTCAAAATAAGATTTTAAGAGTTGAATTTGATTTCATTTTATAAATTAAATTTTAAAATTTTAATATTATTTGAAATTAAATCCGAAACAATAAAATTTAATGAGAATTTATTTATTCTTAAATCATCTAAATAAGTGGACAAATTAACATCATATATCATATTTATCATATTTTTATCTCTTATTGACATGGTTAAATTTGATAGTTTTTTTAAACCAATTAAATTCAATTTTAAAACTCAAGTACATATTCAGAATATAAAGTTTTACAAATCAAATAAAATTAATTTTTTATTTAATTCTAAGTAAGGAATGTTTCCAAACGAAATATAATTATTACAAAATTTTAAAGAGATTTCTCGTTTAAAAATATTATTATTCATATATATATATTTTTTAATGATTCTGTTAATAACACAGTACCTTTAGCAAGCATTAAAAGACATCATTACAACTTCCTCTTCATTTTTATTCCTAATTATTTCTCCCTTTAATCATTCCATAACAATTGCACTTAATTGATGAAAATCATTTCATAATGATTCGTTCCAAAGTTTATTATCATGGATTAAATGGCACAATTTGTTCTAAACTTCTAAAATTTAAGCCTTGTAATTTTATCAAATTAAACTAATGTCATTGATTTTTTCAATACCATAAGGTAATTTTCTAGCATCATTTGAAAAATTCTTTAGATAATTAGGTTTCGATTTGGCACGGCATGATTATGAGGTCGATGTTTCATTTAAGGTAATAATTTTTTTTTTACACCAAACATATCGAAAAAGAGGTTAATTCAACTTGTTTTCTTAAATTCACTTTTGTTCCCCACTTCTTATTTTCATTTATTGGCAATATGGACGAAACAATATTTTAAAAAATATTTTAAAACTCACTCGACCTAGGTGATGAATATATTGACATAATAATCATAACATATATAAACACTAGAAATTTTTTCCAATTGTTAAATCTCATAAAAAATAACTTATGAAGAGATTGAAAATATGTAACAATATTTGCGTAATTTGATATAATTATAAGGTCCAAACATTAATATTTTATAACTTATTATGCTATATATTACTAATCAAGTTTATGATGACATTAATCATTAAGAAATAATTTTTTAAGAATTAATTGTGATTGTTTTTGAATAAAGTGTAAAATAACTGAAATAGGGGTGAATATCAGCCAGTACACTTTAACTTTTATTTGATTCGAAATAAAAACGAAGAACTCTCGTTATCACATACAGGCCTCTATACCATTTATCTACTCGAATTTGAAAATGACAATTTTTATAACATAACTGATTATTTTAAAATTAGAATGGACAACCAAATTGACTAAAAAAATATATGCTAATCGAAATTAACCAAACCAAATTATATGAGTTTGGTTATATATGCTTATAAATTTAAATATATTTTTTATAATTTAATTATGAAAATAAAATAAAAAATTATATGTAAGTGCTGTTTTAGATTTAGAATGTATATTTAATATTATAATAATTTATTATTTTCCTATAGCCTTTGAGATTTCGAAAGGCAAAGTGCCTGATAGAAATAGATATTTAGATTAACTATATTATATATATATATATATATTCACTAAATATTAAGTAAATTTAATTCGATTAATTTGATTTATTTGGTTTTAGAATTTCAAAATCATATCCAAAACTAATAACCGTTATTTTTATAAAAATAAACCAATTCTTAAATAAATAATTGAATCAAACTTCTTAAATTTAGTTGGTACAGTTCAAAAACTTTAAATTTAGTTGGTACAGTTCAAAAACCAGATTTTAATCAAATTATGCACACTCCTAAACAAAAAATAGTGATGAAGCTACAGTTATCCAACATTGTACTTAATTCTTATCAAAGTAATAGTGTTAATAAAGTGAAGGAAGAAATAATATTTTAAATAAAGAAAAATTCTATGTAATTTTTAAATGATGAAGGAAAGTATCTATAATTTTTAAATAATTAAGGTAGGTATTATAATTTTTAAATAAGCAGGTGAAGTCTTTGCAATTTTACCTAACCTTTTAGATAAGTAGGTATTACAGACTTCTTTTACTAATTTTTATTAGAAATTTTATTATTTATATATTTATTTATAATCTCCAACATTAAAATTTAGAAATGAACGAAGATATATCATGATATAGAAGAATGGAGATGCAGAAGGAACAAATATTTTCAGAAACTTTTAAGAAGATATTATATTTTGCGCTTCACTCTTTGTGCTTATACAAACTAATTATTATTACTCATATGTAAAATATATGAAGAAATTAAGATTAGGATGAAGTTAATAAAATAGAAGCTTGATTTCTAATTCTCAATCTATACTCAACATAGTGAGCATTTCATGGCCCACGTCCTTATATTCAATACCTAGTGAATGGCATAAAAATATATTAAAGTTCAAACTAAAGTTTATGTTGCTTTGGCAACTGGCATATAGGTTGAAGCAGCTAATGCTCTATTATTCTTGTTATTGTTCGGGGTAAAAAAAATATGTTGCGCATGCTTCTTATGTTACTTAAATCTTTCTCTTGCAGTTGATATTTGAATATAAACAGTCAAAGAAAGTGGCTGGAGAGTTCCCAACTAAGGTCTCTCCCATAATTAAGAGTGTGTTTAGAGTTGTATAAAAGTATATAAAATAGTATAAAATTATAAAAGTAAATGTCCCATAATTCGTACAGTGAGTGAAGAATTTAAATTTTATTATCTCGTAATTCATGTTTGTAGAGATTTATAGGATTTTATTTTTTTTTTGGAGAGCTCCAAACCGAGCCTAAGTTAGATGAAAAGCTTGAGAAGCATCTAACCGACCCGATACACCGGGCTATTTGACGGGTTTGCTGCTTTAGACGGGTTTGCTTACCCCAGAAGCTTCTCTTGCAGTCCAGCTGTATCCCTTTCTTTAGCTAATTCCTTCAGCTTGTGTCTTCCCATCTGCCCATCGTTGAACTAGGCATTACATATGCAGGAGGACAAATGCTATCCGTGTGTTGTCTTCTTTAGCCTTCAGCATTACTGTAGAAGCGATCGTGGTGACTGTTGACTTGAGCTGCTCATTAAATCTTGAGGTACATGACATGCTTGGGGCTGAATTCTGTGTTTTGGTTGCTGAGGTAGAGGCTGAGTGGCGTAGCTTGACAAAAGGAAGGAAAAAAAAAATAATGAAGTTGTCGTTATCTACTGACATAAGATAAATTGAAATAAAAGTTTTATGAATAAGAACAAAAAGTATAAAAGAATAGAAATATTGTATTTGATTCAAATATTTGTTAAAATAAAAAAAATAAAATAGTGAATATGGAGAGTGTAATACAGAATTTAGTAAAAATTTATGATTAATTTCATAAAAATATCTTAAATTAAAAATATTATTATTAATTTAGAAAAATATAATCGATTTGACTAATTTAAATTTAAAATTAGAATTTAAAAAAATACTGTCAATACTAATTTTATTTAAAGATTTATAAAAATAATAAGAAAAGGTAAAATGATGAATATACAGAGTATCATATTGGATTAGGTAATAAATTTTTAATTGATTCTCTAAAAATATAGTCAATGTGATCAATTTAAATTTAAAATTATTTAAAAAATGACTACTTTTGAGCCTAATTAATAATTAGTAATTTTTAATTGTAAAAAAATATTAAGAGTTGTTATTATGAGAGAAATAACCTAATTATTATTTGAGCTTTTTTGTTTGTGTTTTTAATTTATTTAATTTGTTTTTTAAATAAGTATTAATATATTTAAAATATATAAATTTTACAACCATACTGAATTTAGTGGGTTCTTTTTTGGAATCCATGAATTCATTTACATCGAATTTATAAGTAAATGGGTCCCTTTTAGAATCCAAGCAAGTGGATAGCGGATCCCTTTTCGGAACACAAATTCTTTTATATTTACTAAATTCCTATGTCACAATTCTAGTGTATTTAGCGAGGTGAGACAAAAAGAATAAAAGTTTTGTGAATGAGAAAAGAGAAAGAAGAGGGAAATAACTTAAACAAAAAATATTATTACAAAACATATGCACTTTATAAAATAAACCAAATATAGTCAAAGTGATTAACTTAAATTTAAAATTATTTAGGAAAAATAACTACTCCAAAATCATAATTTGAAATTTTAAAAATACTAAAAGTTGTTATTATAAAAGAAATAACCTAATTATTATTTGAGATTTTTTATTTGTGTTTATTAATTTAATTTAATTTTTTATTGTTATTATGAAATAAATAACTAATTGTTATTTGATTTTTTTTATTTGTGTTTATTAATTCAATTTAATTTTTATTTTTGACTTTTTATTCAATTACTAACGCATTTGAAATATATATATTTTTCAACTATATTAAATCTATAAGCAAATGGGTCCTTTTTGGGAATCCATAAGTTCATTTATATGAAATTTATAAGCAAGTTAGTCATTTCAGAACCCAAGCAAGGGGGTCTCTTTTGGAATACATGAATTCTTTTACGTTTATTTAAATTATATGTTACAATTTTAGTGTTTTTGTAGGTAAAAAAAAAGGTAAAATTATAGTCTTTTAATGATATGAGATAAAAAATAGAAGTTTTGTGGATGAGAAATGAGAAGAAAAGAAGAGAGGAGGAAGGAATTTTAATAATAATTTAAAATTTTATAAAACAAGAAAAAGTAGAATAGAGAGTAAGGAGGCATGCCACGTATGATGAGGGTAAAAGAGAGTAGGAGAGAGAAACTACACTTTTTTAGTGTTATAGTATAGATGCAATTGATTACATTGTCCCAACTGAGTGATGTTTGGCATGCTCTTGTCCTTGGATGTGTGTGTCCACTATCAACAGCCAGGATGTGAGGGCTTTGGGTTGATGATCTATGTTAAGACTAAAATTGTAAATTGCAAATCTATGGTTAAAGAAAGTGTTATGTAATCTCTAGACTTAGCATAGGCTAAGACACTATAATTTTAAGTCAAGTAGAAGTGTAAAGACCTCAGGAAAGTGTGTTTGCGTAATCTTGAAAGTCTGGAAAAAGCAAAACAGAACTAGAGCACCATAACAAAGGAAGACCGCTAGAAGGCCGCAGGATAAAGCTTAGAGTTGTTTATTGAAGATTGGCTGTAGGGGAAAGCCACACTAATTTGCAAGATCACTGCGGGAAGGCTGAGAGAACGAGCTTCCCGCAAGGTTTACTTTTGGGCCTCCTGAGGATATGTTTTAAAACTTGTGTGTCTTAGGTTTTATTATATATCCTTTGGAATCCTTAGGGTTTGACACACAGAGAGAATAATCATCAGATTATGATCCAAAAAGTCTTATTGTTCTCTCAATCACTTAGCCAAAGATTTGTGCACCTGCGTGATTCGAAGTAGTTCAAATCTTTGAGCGTTAGGGATTCAATAAGAGAGTTACTGAAGATTCGGTATTGTACCTTCGAGAAGTCGGAGGGCTTTCACTAGGGGAGCTAGTGCTTCGAGGATTCGAGCAAACGTCAATAGAGCATAGAGTCGAGGAGTCGACTTATCAAGAGTTTGGAGTTTGTAACCAAGGCTTGTTTTTTAGTGATAGTTTTTGAGGAAGTTTCCTCTGTAGGTTTTCCCGTTTTATTTCTGTCTTTCTCTATTCTCTGTTTTGTGATTGGATTGATTGATCGGAAAATCTAGCACTTTGGAAATTTTAATCCACCATCCATTCCTCTTTGAAGATGACAATTTAAGGGCTATGGTTAGCTTTATCCCATCCGTTCATCGAAAAGTAAGATGAATGGCTTGGATCTTTTCTTTCCTTCTTCATTTTGCTCTCCACCAAGGCAAATTGCCTTTTTAATTCATCTCTCTATTTTGTAGTGCTCTCTATTAGCTTCTTCCCATTTTATGTACTATTTCTTCTTTCTTTACCACCGATATAAGATATTTATCCTTGACTGTGACTGGATTCAAGGCGCAATAGTCAACACACATTCTCCATGACCTATTTGCATTCTTTACTAACAAAACTTGAGAAGAGAATGGAGACTAATTAAGTCTTATTAACCCAAAAGTCAATAGCTCTTTAACAATTTTTTCTTTTTGATAATGAGGGTATATATAGGGTCTAACTGAAATAGGGTTTGTACCTTGTTGAAGACCAATTTGATGCTCATGGCCTCTAATAAGAGGAAGCCCTTTTGGGTTTAACAAATACCCCTTCATATTTCTATAGCATAGAATTCAATCTTTCATCATAAATTCTCTGAGACTGACACTCAACTATGTTAGATTCATCCTCAATCAACTATAAAAGAAACCTTTTATGAATAGTAGCTTTTAACCGATAAAACTCAGCTTGTTCAACTAATTCTCTTGACTGTGAATTCCTAAAATGCTAATGTACTTCACCCTCATTTGAAATTTCATAGTTAAATTGGCAAAATCAAAATTAATAGACCCAAACTCCTCAGCCACTATACACCAGGAACTATGTCAAAAGTAGCTACAGACAGCAACATAAAATCAACCTTGAACTGATTTCCCTATATTAACATTGGAACCTACTCGCAGTATCCAAAACTAATAATTGAACCACCGTCTGCCACATTAACATACCATTGTCTCCCTTGTTTCGAAAATAATTGACTTACTTTAGCTACTTAAGGGTTCATAAAATTGTGGGTGCTGCCATTATCAACTAAAATAACCCACTTTTTCCCCTAAATAGAACTATAAAGCCTTAAAGTGTTAGGATTAGGCATACATGTAATAGCATGTATTGTTATTTCTCATTCTGTCACCTCATTATGATCATCTGGAATTTCTAGTTCTACATCATTCAATTTCATGTCTGACTGCACATCCTCTTTATTACAGAATAATGTTTCCAAAATAAATATTTTTGGATTTTTGCATACGTGATTTCTGCTTCATTTTTCCTCACAGTGAAAACATAACCCTTTTTTCTTCCCATCCTCTGTATCTATAATACCTAGTTTTTAATTGGCAATTTTGAAGTAGGCCCTTGTTTCTGGTTAGCTACAACATTTTCTTTATTGCTTGATTGTGCGGAACTATTTTTTTCAAAATCGGTTTCTATTGGATTGGTTGATGAATCCCATTTTTGTGTTGGGAATAATTTGACTAGTAGAATTAGAAAACCCTCTGAACTACTGCTTCTTGATAGCCATTAGATTTTCCTCTTGCAATATGCATCAATAATTGTAGTGGGATTAAACATTCTTACAGAAAATTGAATCTCCTCCTTTAATCCTGTCAAAAAAAATACTAAGTTTGTGCCTTTCAATCAACCCTGAACTTTGTTAGTAATAGCTTCAAACTTAGTTTTATAATCCTCCACAATAGTAGTTTGTTTCCGCCTTATTAGTTGATCCATAGGATCTTCAGATGCACTTTCCCTAAATCTGACTTATAAGGCATGAGTAAATTCAGCCTAATTTATTTTCTTATTGCCCTCCGTCAAATCTTGAAACCAAATTAGAGATTTGCCCTCCATATGTATCGAGCTAATTTTAAGTTTCTGATCTGTTGGTACTTTATGGTGTTTAAGGAATTGATTGGATTTATAAATCTATTCTACAGAATTATCACCACAAAAAATAGGAAACCCAATTTAACAGACTTTACCTATATTCCTTTTAAAGAACTACTATTATTATCTTCCATTCTAACTTTTACCTGTTCAGTCTCTCAAACCTTAGGTCTCAAAATTTGAGAAGAACCAATAGCTTGCTACCTACCCCCTCCAAAAAAAAGCTTACTCTTGCTTTTAAGGAAATAAGACTACGATTTCATCTGTTGAGATAAGTTCTTTATTTCTTGACTCATCAAGTTAATATTCTTGCTTTGTTCTTCAATCACCTTGAACAATTGGTTAATCTGGTTTTGTGTTTGATGTTGTGTTTCCTGAAGTTATGACATTGATCTTGTTTCTGTCATGTCTGAATCAGGAAGGAACTAGTCTGACACCAATTAGAGTAACTTTGCATCGCTAGACTTAGACTTCCCAATCTTGGCTGATTGAAAAGCTAGAAAATAGCAAAGAAAGAAAAGGAAAATAGCAAGGGAAGAATTGAGCAAAGGAACCAAGAATTGCTTCAAGGACAATTCAACCTCTAGGACTGAATTTTACTATTCCATAGTTGTTTCTCCTTTATAGCTTTTGTATTTATAGCTATTAGATACTAACTGTCACAAGTAACTAACTAATGGGCCCGAGGATGTGCTGGCATATGAGCTAGAATAACCAACTTAACCAAGCGCAATGATGAGTTGGTTTAATAATATACACTAACGGATAAACCCAAGAAACTCTCCTGGCCTAATATGGTGGAACATCTAATTGACCCAATAAACTGGGCTATTTGACCCAATTGCTGACCCGTTGGCTCCCTTGGACAAGTTTGCTTACTTAAGAAGCTTCCTTAGCAGTCCAGTTGTATCTTTTCTTTGGCTGATTCCTTCAGCTTGTGTCTTCCCATCTGCTCATCATTAAATGCAACCGAATGCATTGTCCTAATTGAGTTATGTTTGGCTTGCCCTTGTCCTTTGGATGTGTCCACTATTAACGACTAGAATGAGAGGGCTTTTAGTTGATGATCCACCATCCATTCCTCTTTGAAAATGCTAATTTGAGGGCTATGGTTAGCTTTATTCCAGTCGTTCATCGAAAGGTAAGATGAATGGCCTGGATCTTTTCTTTCCTTCTTTGTTTTGCTCTTCACCAAGGTAGATTGCCTTTTCATTTCATCTTTCTCTTTTGTAATACTCCCTATCTGCTTCTTCTCCCCTTTTTGTACCCTTGCTTTTCTGAGTAAACATGGTCATATAACTATAGCATTACTAAAAACCCTCACAAGACTTCACTCGTCTACTAGGAGAAACTTAGAGGTTTAAAAGGCTTACTATATGTGCTAAGTATAGTCGTGATTTTCCTATGAAATTGTTTTAGTTATTTTTTTCTTAGTTTAATAATCTCTCATGTTACCCTTATTCTTTCTAATCCTATTTTGTCTTTTATCTATTTTCCCTTGTGTTTATTGTGAGCATAGCTAGAGACTAGCAATGTCTAGGTTGGGAATATGCTTAACACATAATATTGTACATTTGTATATCTTTTTACTGTGACAATCACATAAATATATTCACTTAAAAGTTAATTCCATTACATATTTCTCATACACTTATATTTTATGTTGATTATAATTTTGAGGAATTAATTTAGGCAGTTGGAGATTTAAACAATATAAGAGTGGATGTGGAACAAGTCCTATATGAATGTAAGGCAAAAAGAGAAAGAAATGGTGCTAAAAAGGGAGGAAAAGAAAAAAGTTTGGACCCATGTTAGGATAGGGTATGGTGTGAACCAAGGATTGACCAACAAAAGGCTTGCAAGGGAAAAGAAGAAAAAAAAAAATCTAAGTATGGAAGACCTTGTCCTAACAAGGGTAGGTGCAGACCTAGGTGCGATTAATAGTGGGTTATACAACGTTGGAACTCAAAAATTTGTCTAAGTATAGAACTAGGTCCAAACCTAGGTCCAAACGGGGTGGTGTACCCCTGTCTGTAATTTTCATGTTATACGTGAGGGCTTTTTAGTACTTGCACGTGAATTGGATTGTAATATAAATAGAAGAAGGTATTTACTGAGAAAGAAAGTTAGAAAGTTAGAAATATAGGGTTAGAGTTAGTGAGAGAGAGTAGATTTATATTTGCAGAACGATAGTTTAGATCTTGTTTGGTAGGAGAGAAACTTTTCTTTCTATTTTCTTTTGAAGAATTCCCTTGTAGTAACTCCAATTTCAAGACATATTTGAATTTTTTCATTGCGATATGGGAATCGCCTTCTTTCTTAGATTCAAATCAAGGAGAGTGGTGAATTGATATGAAATTTCAAGATAATTTGAGCTTCAAGTTTACTTTCTTTAGATTTGTAATGAATGATGATTAATTTTTTTAAATCCTTTGAAATCATTAATTCATGTTACTAAATCAATTTTTGATTGTATATTCCATGTACATTATATATGAGTTATTTAGTTGGAATTTTCATGCACGATCTTAAAAATTTTGTATGAGAATTGCTACACTACAACAGGTCACATTTTCTGCAACCAAAAGTTTGGTCGCCAAACCTACAAAATTGGTTGGCAAAGATTTCACTTACCAAACAATATTGGTCGGCATTTAGTCAGGGAAGATTTGTCGGCGAAAGAATTGCTGACCAAAATTGTGTTTGGTCGCAAAAAATTGAAATGTCCGTGACTAGCAGTTGGTCGCCAAATCATGGATAAAGCCCGGCCAATTGGTCGGCAAAACACAAGACTTTCACCGACTAAATGGTCGGCAGTTCACTAGGCTTTTCCCGACCAAGTAGTCGGTAAAACTTTGGACCATCCCCGACCAATTAGTCGGCAAATCCATTAGCTTTCTTCGACTAACTGGTCGCCAACTATTTCAGATGTGCACCAAATATTCCAGCTTCCCCCAGTCTTTTCGCCGACCAATTGGTGGCCTATTGTAGGCCTTCTGCAACCAACTGGTCGGCAATTGTCTATGGAAAATACAAAAATATTTTTATAGCACTTTTTTGTTTCTTGAAATTTTTTCCTGTGCAAAACTCAACTTGCTGTGATATTGCATATAACCATTCATCACAATAACATAAATTAACTAATAAATAAAACAAATCATCGACTATCAAATTAATAAAACATATGTCTTCAAAACCCACATACAATTTCAGCAAGGCAGTTGAATATCTATGAAAAATAGTACTTGAACAATAATCTACACACATGTATGTGCACTAGTTCTTAACTAGATGAAACAACATAGCTCCAAAGATGGAAAAAAAAAATGAGAACCATCAAGTCAACAACCATTGCTTGAATACAGAAGAGAAATCCATCTCGAAGCATCAGCAACCATCCACATGAGTCTGCTCTCTTCAAGATCCAAAACAGGCAATGCCCTGAAATAATGAGATAAACAATAATCATTGTACATTGTGGCAACATCCAGCAAAATTAGGCTTACTAGATCTAGTCACTAGAATATATTAGAAATAAGTTCTCACAAACATTCTATGCAGGACAAATATATACATATGAATTGTGATAATACAAGTCAAACAGTACTCTTCAAAAAAAGACAAACAAATTAACTTAGTCACTAAACTACAATCCAAACCCCGTACAAGTCAAATATTAGCCTTATTTTTGCAACATAAATATAAGGACCCAACTCATCAAGTGTTGAACATGAGTTCACCATTAAAGTCTAAAAGATTAAAATTGAATGAATCAAAGAGAATTGCCAAAAGCAAATTTCTCATTGTTAAGTCTATACATTACCACCAAACAAAACATATCACAATAAACTCTCACGTTTCATTTTTCTAATTCCAATTTAACTAATTGCGTGGTGGTGCAAATGACTTTAGATGTTCAAAGCAATATTTGGGCAGGATAATCTAGAAAGAAAATGTCTGAAGTACTTTAAACAACTACCTACAAAGGTACCATTTTATTATAAACATGCTATTGTCACAGCATTCCTGCACACTTTTTCAATTAAAAATTTCAATAAAAACCAAACAAAACTCTTATGGACAACTATAAAATCAGGCTTCAATTTTGTTGTCATTGCAAAGAAAAAAAATTACAATGCCCTTAGAAACCCTCAAAATTACCAGACAATAAATAAAGAAAACTCCCAATACCTAAAGTCGGAAAATCAATGGAACCAAGCCCTTAAATTCATGATACACAGCACTAATATAATTATACTTCTTCCATAGGGGATACATCTCCCTCCATCTGGTCGAGAACTGAATTCCATGCTCGGGAGATCTCCCCGGACCAAAACATCGAACATACGATTGTGATTCGGCCAAGTGTTTAATCCTTCTTTAGTACAATCAGTTTTTTTTTTTTTGGTAAGTTAGTACAATCAGTTATTATAATAATTAACAAGTATAGGGTGAGATGAGATGCGTGTGGAAAAAAAAAAATAATATATAGAATGCTTTTAATATTCTAATGAAAGGGAAATTAATTATCTTTTGGGCAGTTAATGTTCTGAAGCTTTGATTTAAATGATTTAACCAATGCAACGATTGGACCATTTATTAATTAATATTAGTTGCATTAATATTATTAGTAATAGCGGTGGCATTAGAGGACATAAAAGGTGTATAATTTTGAGGGGAAAAAGATTAAAAAAAAAACAAAAAAAAAAAAAAACAAAAAAAAAAACAAAAACGAATCTTCTCACATGTTGGTAATATACTTGGGTTTGTGTTCAGCTTCAATCAGATCATCTGGAAAGACTGTAGAGATATCTCAGGTAACAATGCCACATAGCCTGCAACCTGATGTGAATGCTCTTTTACATTCATAAAACAACCCAATGCCCCTTTGCATTCATAAAACAACCCACTAATAACAAAAAAGATACCAAATCAAGCTTGGTTGTGTGTAAAGTGGCAAAAAGATGAACAATCCTCCAAATTAAAGACACATCATCGTCATCCTGTGCGGTGCCTAACTAATTCTATTTCCCAACCACCTGCAAACTGTTAGACCCTGTTTGTTAACGTTTTTATTTTCTATTTTTTTATTTATGTTTTCAAAATTTTATAAACTTGTAACAGAAACATATTTAATAAATATGTTTATGTTTTTTTGTTTCCAACAAAAAATGAAAATATAAATAGAAAAACGTAAACAGAAAAAATGTGTTTTCACTCTAATTTTTTTTGTTGCCAATATTTTGTCAATTTTTGTTACATTACATAAAAATAAATTATTTTATTCAAATATTTTATTAAAATAAGTTATTTTAATAAATAATATAATTAAATTCAATAAATTAAATTAATTATATGAATTAATATAAATTATTTTTAATAAATAATAAAACTAAATTAATTAATTAAATTAAATTTAATAATTAATTATTGCTAAATTATTTGAAATAAATATCATAATTAATTTATTTAATTTAATAATTAAATTAATTTAATAATTATATTACATTGATTTTTAATTTAATTTAATTTAATAATAATTATTAAATTAATTTAAATAAATATCATAATTAAATTAAATTATTTATGATTTAATTAATTTAATTTATATAAAATATATTTTATTAAATTATTTTAATAAATAATTAAATGAATTTAATTAATTTAAAAATAAATAATTTAATTTAATAATTAATCTAATTTAATTATTTATTTAATATGAAATATATTTTATTAAATTATTTTTAATAAATAATATAATTTAATATATTTTATATTTATTGAATTAAATAATTTTAATAAATAATTTACTGTATTAATTTAATTAATTATATTAATTAAATTAAATTAATATAAAATATATTTTATTACGTTCTATTAATTTTTTAAAACTAATAAAATTAAATATTTTCTAAAATAAAAAATTAATAATTATAAACAAATTTGCATCTCCAAACACAGTTTCAGTTTTTATTTCAGAAAAAATAAACGGCAACAGAAAACAAAAAATAGAAAACAACAACAGAAAAACAATAACAAAAAAATGACAACGTTGTCAAATAGGTTCTTAACGTCTGTGTCTGCAGAATAAGTTTGTGCTAGGTTAATTTTCTGTGTACACAATATCGTTTTTTGCCTCATCACTTGAAATGGATGCTCCATACACCTTTGAATGCAATTAAGAACATTGGCTTTTCTCACTATTGATTTTCAATTGAAATGGGACATGGCTAACCCAACAATTAGTATTAAAGCTATAGGTCAAAAGCTCATTGCCAGGAGAACATTGTTAAACCTGTGCGTGGTGCGATTTTTTTGTATGCCTATTCGATGTGGACGCAATGTTATTTCTTGTGACTACTGTTAAAATATAGGGCTGTTAATTGGTTTTCAAGGAAGTGCATTGAAAAATTCATTACAAAGATTGCTGCGGAAAAATGAAAAGTTTAGATTTATTTGTACTTTAATAACATGTAATTTTTTGCATTGATTGTGTTTCAATCAATTTTTTTTTAAGTTTTATTTTCATTTTCAAAATAATTTTAATTAAATTAAATTGAAATTATTGAACTAAATTTAGACCTTTTATTTTTTGAAATTTTATTTTTATTTTGAAAATAATTAAATTAAAACTATTGAATTAAATGTAATTAAATCTAAACTATTTATTTTACGCTGCAGCTCTTAGAACCGTGTTAACTTGACTTTTTGAGTACCGTGAAAGAAATTTATTTTTCTCAATTAAGGCTTTGTCCGGTTGGTAACTTTTTTTTTTCACCAAAATTTGATTTTTTTTTTTAAGAACTTGTAATTTTCAGGTATGTTAATTTTATTTATAAAATAAAAATAAAAAATTCATGTCTATTTAGATAAAAAAAAGTATCCATTTGAGAGAAAAACACCAAAAAAATTGATTTTTTTTTCTAACCTTTATTTAAATGGGTATGAATTTTCATTTTTTTTTACAAATGAAATTAACACGCCTAAAAGTTACATCTTTTAAAAAGAAAATCAAATTTTGGTAAAAAAAATCATACAAGACCAAAAAAAAAAAAAAACTAAACAAAAGCTAAGAGCTTTTTTTTTTTTTTAACCAAACAATGCCTTACTTTCAGATGAGTTGTTGCAATCTAGATTCAATTAAGACATGTTACTTTTGAAAATAAATATATGCGTGTTAGCCTGGAGAGCTTTTTCAAATTAGTGGCATGCTATGTAGCTAGTCACTAATCAACCAACTACTAATTATAAAATTAATTAATTCTACTTTTCAAATCCGAGTGGTAAATAGGTAGGGAGGAGTTTTGTTATCAAGCCAAGAGCCACGCTTCATTAATTCATAATTATATACTTATATATACCAACTAGAGCAATGTACTTCTCTACATATTAAATGATTAATTGAGAAGCTAAGATTCAGGGGACCTACACCTACTATTATAAAATCATTGCCCTACACCGTGCAGATGGAGAGGTCGAGGGTGACCAAATCAATAATCTTGAATGACATCGATGATGATCAAATTAATTAATAAATTCCATAAGGCTATCAATGTCAAAAGTTTGTACTCAAAGTCTTCTCAACGATCAAAGAGGAATTATTTAATTTTCTAGCTATTACAACCTATTTACAATATTATTATAGCTGGCAAACAAGTGAATATGCGTGGGTTTATATAGGTTGGGTCATGAATGGATTATGATTAAACGGGTTGAATTCAATTATATTTATTTAATAATGAGTTATTATTGATTGGGTTAGATATGAATTATATTAAACTTGCGAATCCAATTATATCTATTTAATAATATTTTAATTTTTTAGTTAATATTTAATTTGGTAATAAGAAATTTGTTGATTTAAAATTTTTGAAAGATTGAAATGTCACTTGGTAATTTTTATATTTATTGTTTTTCAATTTATGTTTACAAATTTTTTAAAATAGGCAACAAAAACGTGTTCGTTAAAATTGTATTATTTTTTGTTTAAAAAAATAAAATTTTAAATAGAAAACAAGAAAAGGATTTTCACTCTTTTTTTTCCAATTATAAATATTTTGTCAGTTTCAACATTTTTTTCATTTTTATTGCATTACATTAAAATGAATTATTTTATTCAAATATTTTATCAAATTAAAAATATTTTTAATAAATAATATAATATAATATAATATAATTAAGTTAATTAATTTAAAAATAAATAATATAATTGAATTAATTATATTAAATTAAATAATAAATATTAATTTAATTATTTTATTTCACCAAATATAATTACTTTAATTAAGTTAAATTAAATGATTATTAATTTAATTATTTAATTAAATTAATATGAATTAAATTTTATTAAATTATTTTAATATATAATTTAAATAATATATAATATTAATACATTTTATTAAAAAATAAATAATTTAATTTCATTAATCAAATTAAATAATTATTATTAATTAAATTTAGTTTTTAATTAAATTCATTTGAAATATATTTTCTTAAATTATTTTTAATAAATAATATAATTAAATTATATTAAAAGCATATAAAAAATTATTTACTATATTTTGTTTAATTTAACTAAATTAATTAATTATTAAATCAATATAAAATATATTTTGTAAAATTCAATTCTTTTTAAACAAATAATAAAATTAAATAGTTTATTAAAATAAACATTAATTATTGAGAAACGAAACTCAAAAAGATAAACCGATAGGCATTAGTTGAAAAACAAGGCCCTAATTAAATTTGGTTTTATCGTGGATGCATAGGTTTTGTAAGATCTTTTTAATATTTTTTGTAATTTATAAATTTGCAGTTTTATTTTAAAAAAATTATTAGATAAGTTATTAATTAAATGAAATATTAATTATTTTTTAATTTAAAATAAATATTACCGCTGTAAATTCATACATATATATACACATGTATATATACATATGTGCATTGAAATGCCCGCTGGTGATGCTGCGAATTCGCCAGGGCGATATGCGGCCCGGGTTTCCCAATTTTGGCTTCTCGAACGGCATAGGCAACTGACAATTGGATGTTTAACGGGTCTTAGCATCAATCTATTTAAACGCGTTAATTAAATAAGTATTATTTTATTCATCTAATTATATCTGTCAATTATTTTAATTAGGTTCAAATTTAATTGAGCGGATTTATAAGTTTGGATTGTAATTATCACCTCTAAATATTATATCATCTTAATATATAGTGTCAAAGTGCCATCATTTTCACTCTTTTGTGTCTTTGGGTAGACGTCTGTGGGGCAATCTTTCTTTCGGCCCAGAATAAAGAGGCAAAGGAACGGATTTATCTATGTGGTTTTAAAGTAGTTTTAGATCCCTCTTGTTTTAAAGTATAAAAGTATAATTTTCATAATGCAAAATTATAAAGCAAAAGTGTGGTAATACACTTGCCACAAACTGATATTTACTCAACACTGGAGCAAAAAATAAAAAACACAAGTTTTATAAAGCAAAAGAGTAGCGATACACTACCCTTCAGGGGTGGTCAAGTGGGGGTTCAGGGGCGCCTAAGGGTTTGGGCCGCGTGCGGTCCTAAGTTCGACTTTCCTTCGGGAGGGTAGGTTACCGCTTTGGCGGCCTTCTAACAGTTCTCTTTGATCGAGCCGGTCAGCCAGGGCTTGCCTAGGTTGATTTACCAACTCGTGGGCCATTGCCGGCTTGGTCCACGGGATGGGCTTCACCCAGTGCGCACCTTCGGGTAGCGGTTGCAGGATTCTTCCAGACTTCGGAAGAGTAGCGATACACTAAGCAAAAAAGTGACAGCTACGTACTTATCACTACAGCAAAATTGTAAAGCAAAAGTGTAGCGTTACACTTGCCACGAATGTGCACACACTTATCCCAGATTGACACCACTCGCCACAAGAGCAAAAATAAAAAGTATAATTTTTATAAGGCAGAACTGTGCTGATAGACTCACCGCAAATTGACAACTACTCACTATAAATTTTGAAATTGGAGGGTTTAAGAAGTTGAGTGGTTAGTAAGTGTCAATTTGAGACTATTTTGTGTCTATTTGTAGCAATTGAGCGCCTTTTTAGATTCATAAATGATCTAAATTTGAGTTTAGAGGTGTCTAACAAGTTGAGTGGTGAGTAGGTACCAATTTAAAGCAATTATATGTCCATTTATGTAAACTATAGGCCTTTCTGGAGTTAAAATTGACTTAATTTTGAGTTTAGGAGGAGTTTCAACAAGTCGAGTGTGAGTAAGTGCAAAGTTTAGGCTATTATGTGTCCATTAGTAATAATTGGGGTCTTTTCAAAGTTGAAATTGACTTAGTTTTGAGTTTGGGGGTGTTCAATAGGTTGAGTGGTGCGTAGGTGTTGATTAGATGCTATTTTATGTCTATTGATGGTAATTTAGAGCATTTTCAAAGTTTTATTTTGATAAGTAGCCTTTTCAAAGTTGAAATTAACTAAAATGTGAATTTAGGGATGTCTAGTAGCTTAAGTGGTAAGCAAATGTCAATATTATACTATTTTGTATCCATTGGTAGCCATCAGGGTCTTCTCAAAAATAAAATTGACTTCATTTGAATTTTAGGGGTAACTAATAGGTTGACTGGTGCGTGGGCACCAATTTGATGCTATATTATGTCCATTTACGACGACCACGGGCCTTTTTAGAGTTAAAATTAATTAAAAATTGAATTTAGAGGTGTCTAAGTTGAGTGGTATGTAGGCACTAAATTGAGGCTATTTTGTGTCCATTGATTGCAATTAGGGGGGCCTATTCGGAGTTGAAATTAACTAAAATTTGAATCTAGGGGCGTCCAACACGGTGAGGGGTAAGTAGGTGGCAATTTTAGGCTATCTTGTATCCATTGGTTGCTACTGATATGCTTAATCTCAGATAAACTGTCATAGCATCTTTGCATAAAGAATGAACCATTCTCCATAGACTTCAAGCAAACATTAAGGGTGAGACATTGTGCTCTATTTATTTAATTGATTTCACGAGTTTTAAAAACACAAAGTGCAGAGTACTAACCCTGCGTGCGTGTGTATGTGTATGATGAAATTATGGTAATTGGATAATTGATAAATGATTTGGATATGGTATAAATATAAATAGATGATGATATGACAGTTAATGCTTTTTTGAGGCATGGTAATAGCGGCTCTAGCATATTGTAGCATATTAGGCCGGTATATCTAAACTTCTATTAGTATTATAACGAAAATGCTTAGATTTGGTGAAGTAGATTTTTTGGTGGTCCTTTTTTTTTTTTTTATGAAGCCATCTTTTAAATAAATTGATATAATTATCCTAAGAGTTATTTATATATTATTTATTAAATTAAGGGTATTATATTTATTTTATACCTACGTGCGATATAATTCAGAGGTAGTTTGTTCACAACTCTACAAGTGGTTTTGCATTTTCAGCAATACTCAACTATCACAATCACTCAATATACTCAATATTTTGTAACAAAATTACATTCGATGTGAGAAGAAATGAAAAAAAAAAAAAAATAAGATAATTTCTTCAACTCTTGCTGCTATTCTTCAACAAAATCTCAAAAAAAAAAAAAAAAAAAAATGTACATGAGAAAGCCTGAAGCAAGTTATTAAATTGTTGTTATTTTTTTTTGAACACTAAAACTAATAAATTTTAAGAGAAATTCTCTGACTGTTTTTTAATTTATCTTTTTTAAACGACAAAACTAATAGATTTTAGCAGATATCCTTTGACTAATTTTTAATTTATATAACTATTTCAGATTTTAAGAAAGGTTTTCTCCAAAAAAAACTTCTTTGGATAAGTATAAATTTTAAAAGGAGGAATATGAATCCATTAAATAAATTAAAAATCATTTAAATGTGAGAAAATCTCTCTTAAAATGTAAAAAAGTCTGATCCAATTTATTAAATTACTTTTCTTTTTTTTTTTGAATTGTAATTAAGAGATATTTTCTGACACTGAAATGATTTTTAATTTATTTAATTGTTTTAGATTTCTTTATATTTATCCAAATAAACTTTAATAATAAATGTATTAGAACTTAAAGTTTCGTCAAATTTTAAGGGAGATTTTTTCACATTTATTAAGATTTTTTTGCCCCTCTAATAAATGTGTTAGAACTTAAAGCTTTTAAGAAAGATTTTCTCACATTTATTTAGGATTATTTTGCCCTCACTATTTTATTAAATTACTTTTATTTTTTATGATAAAATTATGTTTGTTAATTTTAAGAGAAATTTTTTCACATTTAAATGTTTTCTAATTTATTTAATCGATTCAGATTTTTTAATTAAAATTTATAATTATCGGGAAGAAAATTTTACTAACAAATGTGTTAGAATTTCAAAACAACGGTCTCTTTCTCTCTTTAATAAACTGTAATAACCAATCCCCTCTCACCCCAAAGATATAGATTGCAGACCGAGTTTAATTGAGAGGAAAAAAAAAAAAAAACTAAAAAATTAAAAATAAAAATATGAAATTCCATGAAAAATTTTAGTATGTAATTGAAAATTTATACTTTTTGAACAAAATTTTTTAATCAAAATTTTGTTCACATGCATCGTGTGGGCACAACTATTAGTACTATTATAGAGCAAATCCATAGGTTTGGTGAAGCTTTTTTTTTTTTTTTTTTTTGGTGCACATTTTTTTTTGGTGAAACTCTTATATTTTAAATTTTTTTTTATTAGTAACCATTAACTACCAATAACTACTTATAATTTGAAAGTGGCGTATAAATAATTTTTTAACTTTTGTAAATTATGTAATTAATTTTACTCTTTTATTTTTTTATTTTTCTTAAATACCCTTTACTATCAATTATTCTTATAATGTTCTTTTATCTTATCTAAATACATTTTAATTGTTTATTGTCTACTTAAATACCCTTAATTAATAATTATTCATTATTTATTGTTTTAGAAATTTTTTTTAAATAAAATAACAAATTAATTACTATTATAGTGCAAACCCATAGGTTTGGTGAAGCATTTTTTTGTTGTACCATTTTTTTGGTGAAGCTCTTATATTTTAATTTTTCCATTAATAACCATTAGCCACTAACAACTACTTATAATTTGCAAGTGGTGTATAATAATTTTTTAACTTTTATAAGTTATTTAGGTAGTTTTACCCTTTCATTTTTTTTTGTTTTCCTTAAATGCCATTTTAACTACCAACTACTCTTATAATATTCTTTTTATTTTATCTAAATGTCCTTTAATTATTTATTATCTACTTAAATATCCTTAATTAATAATTACTCATTATTTATTGTTTTAGAAAAATTTTTAAAATAAAATAACAAATTAATTAATGATACACATATAGTTTTAAAATAAAAATTTACGTGCATCACGTGTGTATCGGCATAAAATTAAGTAAAATAAAATAAAAATAAAAATTCACACACATAGTTTTAATAGGTTGATTAAAAATTAATAGAAAAATTACATGAACATTTATAATTTGCAAAACTAAAATTTATTTTTATTGATTATTAAGATAAAAAAAATTTACACTTATCATCTGTGCACTGACGTCTAGTGTGTACAGTGGACACATGTGGACCGTATTCACTTTTCTATATATTGTATTATGTGCGCTAAGCTTGAGACATAGATGGAGCCTCAAGTCGAGATTCATTGATATTTTGATATCGCCCAAATTGTATTTTGAATATTATTCTTTTGATATCTGAGAACATATTTTGTATTAGATATGCACCTCGACATTCAATACCGTTGTAAGAGCCGACTAAGCCTATATTATTATGATATATATGGTTGTGAGCACTTTGCCTGGTTGTGGACTGAGACTTATTTATTTTTATTATATTCTGATTCATGCTCTAACTCTAAATCATTTTGTTACGATTAATCATGATTTGCATGTAATTATTAGTTTACAACTCGAAATGTAGAATCTGGGGTGTCCATATCTCCCTTATTCCCATATAAAGTAATACAAATAATCTGAACAAGTAATTAAATATAATATGTATCGGATGGGATCCACACTCTAAGTCGCTTTAATGCAGTAATACAAATAGTCTAACTAAAATGTAGCTAATAATAAAGTCAACAAGGCCTATTAGCCATTAGATTACTACTCCTTATTCTAGATGGATCACCTAAAATATAGAAGGTGTAAGCTTCACAACCTAGTAGGTAGAACAATGTAGGTGTGCATGAGTGTTCATGCTCACAATACAAGATAAAAAAATACTCAACAATTTTAACAAAAATAAAATATTATGCATCCGATGCAAATATCATAGCCATGCCAATCTAATCTCCTTCTACCACCGACTTTTTTTGGGGACGGGTGACAATTAACATGGAGCCACTAACTACATAGTTTTATCGGCTTACTACAACTGGTTGTACTCTCAAAATGTCATTCTAAAAGGGTTTTTATGATTTGATTTTGTCTCATTTTTAGAGTAAATCATAGATTTTAATTGAATAATTTATATTTCAACAATTTTGGTTGAAAAAGGTTTTGGAGAATTCTCTCTTGTGGTTAGTCTCTAGCTTCTGACCTTCATAAGGGAGATTCCCATCTATCTTAGAAATGTCCATGCAAAGTGTGCCTTTCATAGGACACGTGCACTAAAATGTTCCATCTGATCGACTAATGGTTAGCACGATTCTACTATAATTTTAAGCTTGGATGGAAGGAAAATTTTTGTTTGTTATTTTATTACCTTTGAAATTTGGAGGGGGAACTCTTATTTATTTTTGGAGTATCCTTGCCAATTTTAGCATTCTTTGACCAATCTAGGCTTTAAGTTGTATCTATAGACTTTTGGGCATTATGAGATTTCTAGACTTCATTCCTGAAATAGAATAGGATTTTTCTTCTTATTAGAAAAATTGTGACTTTTGAAATTCATGAGGTAGATTGCTGTCAATTTTGGTACTTTCTAATTTCTCATAGCATTTTGTACCATCTGCAGACGCTTGGGTCAAATGGGGTGTCTATAATTAGAATAAGGGATTTTTTGCAAGATTCTTAGATTTTGCATGTCTGGTTGACCTAGGGCCTTTTGAGGCAAATTGGAGGTATGACTCTTCTATTCAGTTTTTAGTTGACTATTACTACACTTGATTGATAGGTTTTGCTAGGGAAGTAAACGGTAGGATATCCATCCAACTAGTAAATCTTATTACCCAACTCATTTATTTTTTGCTTACTATTACTGTTTCAAACCGTTTATTTTTTAAGTTGAAATCCTAAACCCATCCCATCCCAAACCCGCAAAACCTGTCCCAATCCTATGAAACCTAATTAAGTTTAGCACATGGCTATTGGTTATGTTGCTCACATGCATAACCATTAATCATGGAGACAAATACAATTAATACAAGGTAAATTAATAAATAAACAAAAAGTACGGTTTACTTTTAAAGAAAAAAATTATAAGAATACGGATTTGGGATACTTTCTTTTTTTTTTTTTTTGTCTTTATAAATTATTACACACTAAACACATGTTCACAAATTTTGTTTTCAAACCTTTTTTTTTTTTTTTTTGGGTGATTGTTTTCAAACCTTTTGTCAAGTGTTACTATCGTTTTTCAATTCTAAAACATTCAAAAAATTACCAATTTGAACACAACGGATATAAGGATAAGGTTTAATAAATTCAAACATAATTACTTACCAAACTTTTTAAGGACTCAAAATTCAATAGATTTGATTAAACCTCAAAATAAAAATTGGGTATGCAGATAACAACAACTCTACACAAACATATGAGAGAGAGATTTAAGTATTTGTAGATTAGGGTTATACAGTGGTCACCAAACGGTGAGGACGACGGTGTGGATCCTCTAGGCGACATTGATCCTAGGTGACAGTAGAGGAGAATTCAGTGGTGTCAACCAAGGAATGAGACTAGGATGAGATGGTTTGAATCGTATCTGGGGTTGCGGTAGCAAAATAATAACCGATAAATACACCTAGTGCATAAAACAACAAAATTCCATAAATAAACCTATCCTAAAATTGTAGATATATAAATATAAATATAAATAGTATGTTATATTATATTATATTATATTATATTATATTATATTATATGGGTACTTAGCGGCTACCCTATAAACGTAAATGGGTATTTGGTACCATACAGACAAATCCTAAACCTATCCCAAACCCATAAGGGTATTAAATTTCAATTCTAAACTTATCCCAATCTAATTAGGGCATTTTCTAAAGGGTTTTTATTAGGTTTGGTTGTACTCGTTTAATTGACATCCCTATGCTGATGGTTGCTTTAGGTTCTTCATATTCAATTTATATTGTTTAAATGCTAGGGGTAAAATTGGGTATGTTATGCCCTTAAGCTTATAATTTGGTGTAGACAACACGAGAATATGGGAACTAAATAAAATAAATAAAAAAAATCCAAAATCAAGTCACAGTTTAATAATAACAATCAAAGTATCTAACATCATCCCTTATTCCTATATTAAAAAATTATCATCATAATACAATTTCCAAATATAATAAAGTTTTGCAACAATATAAGAGAGCATTTGGAGCTCCAAATTTAAAAAAAAAAAAAATCAGACAACACACTGTATTTAGGGGATTTTTTTTTTTGTTTTACGATTAAGTAAATAAAATATATGGTGTCTGCTGTCGATTTAAAAGTATTTGGAAGAATACCGTTAATGAAAGCGGAGTTTGAAAAAGCGTTTTCATATTAAACTGAAGACACTATTTGATATAGTATTTTGACAAGGCGCTAAACCAAATAGCGCTTTCTGAAAGCGCTACACCATAGGGCGCTTTATGAAAGCGCTATCTCATAGCGCATTTTCTACGTTGCATAAACTCGGGAGTCCCCCCCTCATTCGAAACCCTCTGTCTCTCTGTCATCTCTCTCTCTCCGTGCTCTCTCTCACTCAAGGCCAAAGCAGCCCTTGTCTTTCTTAATAGTCCTCTCGCTTGTCCATGAGCTCTCACCGCCGACGCTAAAAGAGCTTTGGCCACCGACCTCTGCCTACCGAGCTCCACCCACAAAGCTTCTCTCAGGTAAGTTGTTTGTTTGTTTTTTGTTTTGGGTACTGCGGCAACCTTTGTGGCTGCAATGGATGATTTTTGGATGTGTCTTCATTTTTGTTTTTGATTGATTATTTAATTTAATTTCATTTCAATTGATTGATTGTGGTGGCTGTGATTGATTGTGCTGGATGAATGTGCTGGATAAAGGTTTTGTTGTGTTTGGTAGCCGAGAGAGTGTAGGAAAATATTTGTATGTGATTGTTGGGGTTGAGAAAGGTAGTTTAGATTTTTTTTTTTTTGGTGTTTTTTAGTCAACTAAGGGGTCCATAAATTTTTCTTAACCTTAAATTTGAATTATGAAAAATTGACATGTTATTGGTGGTTTAAATATAAAATCAACTATGGGTGTAGAAAATCAACTAAGGAAATAAAGTTGCCCTCTACTAATAGTTATACACTTTGGCACAGTGGTAAGTGTTTGAATTTTTGTTTTCATTTATTTATCAATTACAGTTGTAAGATTTCGTTATGTATTATCTAAATAATAATAATTTTTTTTACTTATTAATAATATTGAAGAATAATTGTAGCAAAGATTCCCTTAGTGCATTATCTAAGTAATGTTGAAGAACAATTGGTCGTTTGATTTGAAAAATTATATTTATTATTTTTGTTTTATAAATTAAAAAATACATTATTTTTTTTAAAAACAATTCTCTAAATTAAACATATAATTTTCATCTACTTTCATTTTTTTTTCAAAAAAGGGGGGGGGGAATCAAATAATCCCATAGCTAATATTTCTAGAAGAAAAAAAAAAAAAAAAAAAAAAAAGAGAAAATGCAAAAGCCTTTCAACAAATTTCTTACCAAAGCCAACCATTAATCTTGGTATTAGATCAACTGTATGTTTAAGCATGTATATGGTTGGTTACTTTCGCCAGCCTTTCTAGCCAAAATGACATGATCAAGTACTGTTGATTCAAAAAGTGTTAGTTTGACTTAAATTTTAATTAATCAAATGAAGTTTATCTTTAAAACTTCTTGAATTTCCGTACGGTAAACAATCCAATCTCAAACGTATTGCAAACACAAAGAGTAGAGTAGGAAAGGATAAAATATAATGAAAAACACTCAAACGGAGAAAAATTTCAAACTTATCCCAGTTTGTTCAAGTTGCAGTAAACTTGAATCCTCGATTTTATATTATTTTTAACTTTTATGAAATCAAGAACCAGAGATATATAAATGATACAATTAGTTGACAATTTAATTTTTAAATTATATATCTATATAATAAAACACATATGTTGATTTGACGGATGTGTACGTGTTGCTTGCAGGGGATGGGGGAAGGAGGGAGAGGACAGAGAGAGGTGGTGGGGGGAAAATATTGGTGGATCATTGAAATTTTTGGATAAATTTTTTAAACTTAGGTTTGCGTTGTTACGCCTTAATTATGAATTTGGCTTATAATCTCGTCTTGTAATCTCGCTTGTGACCACCAAATTCATTACCCCCTCTTAAATTTTCTTAACATATATATTTTAAACTTTATATTTATTTGAAACTTTATACATTTGAAGACATATATATTTATTTGTAACTTTAAGCGTAAGGATATGGACAGTTCTCTAAATGTTTTTTTGCATTTATACTTAGATATGGTTTGTTGGTTTAAATTTTAAGTCTTGTTAACTACTTTTTGTGGATGTCTTATACAATTTTTTTCCTTCTCGTATATGCGATAAACTAATGAGGAGGTTTTGTTGGTAATTGAAGGTATCATGGCTGAAGATTGCGTGTCACTTTTTTGTTATTAGGGGGGAAGTATTGTATCAACATTCGAAGGATTATCATATGATTGCGACTACGAGCTATGCATTCAGGTGCTTCCGAGTGTAAGCTACGAGGAGTTAGTCACGAAGTTGTGCTCCGTGTTAGGCGTGCAACAAGGCCGGGTTAACATTAAAATCATATGTTCTTACCCATATCTGTTTGGAGGTACCGTTCGCACGCGAGGGCTTAGATTAGATGATGATGACTTAATTCAAACATTACTGGTCTCACACTGACTTGTGCATACAGTATAAAGTGACATCAGTTGAGGAGCCTATACGTGCACCATTGATCCCCGAGACAGATTCAGCTCCCGTGGCTAGCTCAAGAGGAGAACATAATATTTCAAGTGAGGAGTTTTTCTAGCCATATGGCTGTAGATATTGCTCAATGGGATGCAGTTCAAGAGCTAGCTGATCATCAGCAGCAAATGGGAATCAATTAGTCAGTTGAGTCACCATACATGGAGGAAATGATGGCGGAGCCTGAAGATGATAAAGAAATTGGTATAGATTTTGATGACAATGTGGATTTTGAGGTGGGTTTCACTGTATCCCAAGGAGTAGAGGAGGTATAGCGCGAGTTTCATCAACTTGATTCACAAATGTTTACAACATTACTTGAAGTTAGCACTGCCTGCTCCACATCAAGGTTTACTTGCAAACAATGGGATCCCACAAGTCAGGAACCTCGCACTGGTGTTCTATTCAAGGAGAAACTTGATCTGGTGAATGTCGTCAAGACGTACTCATTGAGGACCAACACACAATACCAAACTGTTGAGTCTGATAGGCGGACGTGGGTAATAAAGTGCAAGATGGTTGGAGGAACAACTTGTAATTGGCGACTGTATGCAACTAAGTTAAAGAAACATGGACAGTGGCAGATTACTGTTTACGTTGGGCCGCATACCTGTGTTTATGCCAGGATGAATTAGGATCACTCGCAGTTGGATGCCCGATTTGTTGCGTCTTACATTGAGGAGATGGTAAAGAAAGATCCTTCAATATCTCCCAGCATGATATCTGTAATAGTTAGCAAACAGTATCAGTATCACATTTCGTACAATAAGGCATGGGTTGCAAAACAGAAGGCAATTGCTAATATTTTTGGCAATTGGGAAGAATCGTACAGTAAATTGCCAATCTTCCTACACGCAGTCCAAACATTCAACCCTGGTAGCGTTGTTAAGTACTTGTACCATCCATCGGCTACTCCAGGTACTGCAATCTTGCAATACGTATTCTGGGCTTTCAAACCAACTATTGAAGGGTTCAAATTCTATAGACCTATCGTGAACGTTGATGGCATACACTTATACGGCAAGTGCAAAGGTAAGCTTCTGATTGCTATGGGAGTTGATGCGAACTTGCAAATTTTTCCACTTGCCTTTGCTATGGTGGATGAGGAGTCATTTGACAGTTGGTTCTAGTTTCTCCGTAACTTGAGGGTCTATGTAGTGCTAAACAGACGAGGCTTATGTCTTGTTTCAGATTGGCATCCTGGGCTTGTTTCTGCAGTCAATACACCTAGTTCAGGTTAGGCATCGCCTAATGCTATTCATCGGTTTTGTCTACGGCATGTGGAGGTAAACTTTAAGAAGAATTTCGGCGGAGTCCAACTTACTAAGTTGATGTCAAATGCAGCGAAAACCCCTTAACTTCGTAAGTTTGAGGCTATACTGCAAAGATTAGAGAATTAAACCCAGATGTGTGGAAGTACCTCGATGAGATCCCCAGGGAGAAGTGGACTATGTCTCACGATGGGGGCCACATATATGGAAACAAAACCACTAATATCTCTGGGTGCTTCAATAATGTAATACGGGGTACGAGGTCTTTGCCAATTGCAGCTTGTGCTCAGTTTACTTTCTACAAGGTATTGACATATTTCAGTGATAGAAATGCAGTAGGAGTTACTTGCCAGGGGAGTGGAGTTCGACTTTCCCCTAATGTTTGAGAGTTAGTTGAGAAGTTCCAAATCCGTGCTCGTGAACATCGTATTGTGCGTTTCAACCAAGTTGACGGTGTGTATGAGACAACCACAAGCCGCCATGTTAGTGGAGGAGGTAATGTCCAAGTTGTGAACCTGAAAGATGAAACTTGCACATGCGATAAATGGAATCATCTTAGGATTCCATGCTCATATGTAAATGCCATCTGCGAGGAGCGACACTACGATTGGATGGGGATGATAGCAGAAGAATACTCCATCGATACTTATATCAACATTTATGCTCCTTGTTTCAAGCCTTTGCATGATCCAAAGTATTGGGAAACACCAAGTGGTTCGGTGTTTATCCCAAATCAGCGTCTGAAGCGAAAAAAAAGCAGGCCAATGTCAACCCGCATCCGAACAAAGATGGACAGAAGTGAAAGCACATCGAAAGTACGATGTGGAATTTGTCGTGAGGAGGGTCATAACAAAAGGAAGTGCCCGGGCAGACTTCCAGGGTAGTCATGATAGTACATGCTGTTTTGTTTTTGAGAATATAATGATGTATTATTCTGGACATATCAGGATTATATAATGACTAAAGTGAACGTAATGTCATTGAAACTTTATCTATTTAGTTGTAATGAAGTTGACATTTGCTTTACTTGCATGTTAGAACAATATTTGTTGAATAATTCGAATGACAATTTCTTATGTGTTCATATTTGGTTGACATTAACGTTTTTTAGCAAGTTATCAGTAGTTTGAGCATTTTATCATTACATTTAATGTTTCGTTCTAATCTACTACTGTCGTACATACAGGCAGTTGTAGAGCAGTTATGGATGCACGAGCAGATTTGCTTTCACCCGGACCTGATGACCCATCAGTGTTGCACCGTCAGGAGTTGCATAGATCTTCACGGATATGGGCTGCTGGGGTAAGTTTATAATATAGATTCTGATTGGACATCAATTGATACATATTTATACATTCAAATTACACTTGCACACATCATAAAAAGACATAAAATCTATGTTTTGTGCAGATTTCATCTCCATATCTCCAAAGTGGATTGTGTGTTGATTTCCATCACAAGAACAAGAAATTAAGCTACATTGAGGATGTTGAGAAGAAAGCATGCTGCACAACACATCAAAGGATTGAAGCTATTTCAGAAGAAGAAGAAAATTCAGTTGAAATCAGTGCATAGAAATCAGAATCACTATTCTGGAAATTTCTGCAGCAGGGGATCGTATTCGAATATGGGTTTACTGTATTCGAATATGAGCTTCTTCACAGCAACGAATTCCATGTGACCCCAACTTCCCCACGTGATGTAATCTGCAATCCAGGGAGGGCAAATCAGGAAAAGATATAGGAGAGAGAAGAAGCCATCATGAGGGGAACATTCGGTTAGAGGAGAGAGAAAAGATATAGGAGAGAGAAGGAAGAAAGTAAGGGGAGGAGGACCCAGGCGACAGAAACAGAGAGTATTCGGCTGGAAAAAAATTCAGATTTGGTAGATAGAGTTTGAGAGAGTTTTTTCATTGAGAGTTCAGAGTTTTATATTGGAATTTTAATTCAGCATTGGAGTTTTGAAGATTTACACATTGAATTCATTCCAATTTCTGTAATCAGATTTTCAAGTCTAAATCCATTAAACCTTCAATTTCAGATTGCAATGTCTTTGAATCAGATTTTCATTTCTGTTTTTCTTCTTTTCAACATGCTCGGCTAAGATTTCTTGAGCCAAGGCAAGGGTAATGCCCTTCCAATGAATCTCAAGTGGCCGAACTTCATGAATGTACTTTGAGTTTTTATGGTTATCAAGTCAATTTGCAGCTGGGTGTCTTAGAACTCATTGATTCAAGACCCGATTAATCCAAATTTGTATATCCTATTGATGAGTTCATAGGTGTTGCTTAACTTAGAACTCTCATGACATTGTTGTATGTGGGTTGCTAGAATTAGTACTCCTATTGTCCTTAAAATAGGTTATGCACATTGAGTGTTTAATCCATGGTTTGTTTCAATTGAAATTAATTTTCTCAAAAATCAGTACAAATTGATTTGGTAAATTTATAAGCTCTTGGCACTTGAAATTCATTTGGATTGGTATTAAACTTGCCTTGCTCAATTTTTTTTATCACTTAATCTTTTTGTTTAAATTCACTTTACTTTTGGAAAGTTAGTTCAAAATCATCAACCAACCAAATCAGATTTTAATTTTCTATTTTACATTTTTCTGTGAGTTGTGTTTTGCCAAATTAATCTCCATTAGAGTCATTCACTTCATTACTCCCTAGATCCCTGTGGAAATGACCTGGGACTTACCAGTTATTTTGTACTTCAACCACACCTTACACTTGGGGGAAAACTTGTCTTGACTTACCTCACTTAACATTTTCTTTAACTTTGAATTTATAATCTGAATTTTCATTTGAGCTTTTATCTTGAAGTGAGGTAAGTAAACAAGAACAAGCACAAATTTATGGCGCCGTTGCCGGGGATCTTTGAGAAGCAATGGTGTTTTGAGCCTTTGGAGCATTAACTGGCAGTACATCTCACCACCATTTTCAACAACAGAGCTGCTTAACTTGTTGAGTAACTTTGTTTCATCTCTATTTCTATTTCTTTTATAGTTTTGGTTGTTAGTTTAGTTTTAGAACTGCTTGCATCTAAATCCTGAAATTCTGATTTGAATCTATTTCATCTGATATTCGAATACGACTGCATTTCTCTGCTGAGAGCTGTAATTGCAATTCTCTGTGAATCAGTAGATGAAATTGTGAAGTTAGGAGTTTAGATTCGAGTTTTGTGTCAGTCTGAATTTCTGTTTATGCTTTTAAGGTCTGGTAAACTTGTTGGAAACAGATTTGAATTGCATTCTCCATCTTCTCTTGCTGAATTGATTGAATTTTCTGCACTACATTCCCAATCTGAATTTTCTGTTGCACATATGGATCCACCACCTGTTCTGCCGGAAGGAAGTGTTCAAGGAGAGAATGATCAAATGGATCAAAACATCCTTAGACCTCTCCGAGAATATCTTTATCCAGCTAGACAAACCACTCCATCTTGCATTGTTCTTCCAAATGGACATCAAAATTTTTATCTTAAACCTGGAACAATTCAGCTGTTACCAACTTTTCATGGCATGGACTCAGAAAATCCTTATATGCATATGAAAGAATTTGAAGATGTTTGTGGAACTTGCATGGATAGGAATGTTAATGAGGACATGGTTAGGCTTAAATTATTTCCATTTTCATTGAAAGACAAGGCAAAAATGTGGTTGAATTCACTTGAGCCTAGATCAATAGGTACTTGGAGAGACATGCAAACAAAATTTTTGAAGAAGTATTTTCCTGCAAATAGAACTGTGATTCTTCAACAGCAAATAATGAATTTTGTGTGTAAATCCAATGAAACATTTGCTCAAGCATGGGAAAGATTCAAGGAATTATTGCAAGCATGTCCACATCATGGTTTTGAATCTTGGAGAATTGTTAATTTTTTCCATAATGCATTAACTCCAAATCTGAAAATGTTGGTTGCCACCATGTGTAATGGTGAATTCTATGACAAAACTGCTGAAGAGGCTTTACATTTCTTTGATGCTTTAGCTGAAAACACTAAACAGTGGGAGGTAGTCTCCCCATTTTGTTCTGAATTTTCTGACAGATCAAATGATAGAGGAAAGTTCCATCTCAATGAGGCAGATGATGTTGGAGCTAGGCTGGCTGCATTGTCAAGAAAGATTGAATTGATGGAGCAAAAGAAGCAAACATTGAAGGAGAGTGAAGTGAAGTGTGTGATGTGTGAAACCGCAGACCACAGGACTGATGATTGCCCAACACTTCCAGCCTTTAAGGAAGTTCTCTATGGTCAAGCAAATCCCACACAAGCTGCAAGACCCTTCAATCAAAATCAGGGGATGAACACATATTCGCAAGGCCATAGTCCATATTCGAATAGCTACAACCCTGGCTACAGAAATCATCCAAACCTTTCTTGGAAAGCAGAAGCACAGAACCAATAATACCAACCTCAACAAAATGTGCAACCCCAACCATTTCCTCCTCAGCCTTTTCAACCTCAGCAGAATTCAAATTTTTATCAGCCACCTCACAAAAGATCTTTGGAAGACACCTTGCAACAATTTATGCAAGGGCAGATTGGAACCAACAATCAGAATTCCAAGTTTCAAGAGCAGACAAACAGGGCCATGGAAGACATCTGAAGTCAATTGTCAAAGCTAACTCAAGCTTTAACCATCAGAGAATCAGGAAAGCTTCCATCTCAGCCAAGACCAAATCCTACAAGCCAAGTTCATTTCAGTGAATCATCTTCATCTGCTGCAAATGAAAATCTGGAGCATGTACAAGCTGTTTCAACATTGAGAAGTGGTAAGCAAATTGTCAAGCCAGATTACAAACCACCTGCTGAAGAAATTGAGGAAGAAAATGAGCAAGAAATCATGAAAAATGAAGAAGAAGTGCAGCTGAAACAGAAATGGGACAGCAAAATAGAAAGTGAACAAAAACAGCAATTTAGCACTTCTGAGAAAGAAGTCATGTTTCAGAATGAAGAGCAAGAATTGAAGCAAAATGAAAGACTAATTGGGAACAACAAGTTGGACAGACAATTTGAGGAAAAGCAGAATCTGAACCAAGAAAATCAGGAAATTCTGATGCAGCCAGAGGGATATTCGAATACCAGCAAGCAACATTCGAATAGCAGTAAGCAGCAAATCAGAATCCAGAGAACAGAGCAGGTAAATTCTGAAAATAAAGAGGAAATTTCTGACAATAAGAAAATAATTTCTGAAGAAAATCAGTTTGAAAAGAGTGAGAAAGAGTTTGAAAATAAAGAAATTTTGAATAAAACCAATTTGGACAAATCTGAATTTTTTCCAAAACTTCCATTTCCACAAAGATTGAACAAAGCCAAGAAAGAGAATTTGAATTCTGACATTTATGAATTGTTCAAACAAGTCAGAATCAATATTCCCTTACTTGATGCAATTAAACAAAATCCATCCTATGGAAAATTTTTGAAAGATTTGTGTACTGTTAAGAGGAAAATGAATGTGAAAGAAAGAGCATTTTTGACTGAACAAGTGAGCTCCATTTTGCAATTTAAAACTCCTCCCAAATATAAAGATCCAGGTTGCCCCACCATAGCCTGCTTAATTGGGAATCAAAGGGTAGATCAAGCTTTGCTAGATTTAGGTGCAAGTGTCAACCTCTTATCATTCACTGTTTACAAACAGCTGGGGTTGGGAGAACTTAGACCTACAAGGGTGACATTACAACTTGCTGATAGGTCAGTTAAAGTCCCTAGGGGTGTGGTTGAGGATGTCTTGATTCAAGTGGATCATTTTTACTTTCCAGTGGACTTCATAGTGCTAGATACTCAGCCCATTCAAGGGAACCAACCAGCTGTACCTGTCATCCTAGGAAGACCATTTTTGGCCACCTCAAATGCCTTGATCAATTGTAGAACTGGAGTTATCAAGTTCTCCTTTGGAAACATGACAATTGAGAAAAACATCTTCAAGGTGACCAAACAGCCGAGTGATTATGAAGAAGTAGAGGAAGTTGATTGGATTCAAACAACCACTCAAGATCACTTTGATAGAGAGTATTTTGATGACCCTTTGGAGAAAGCCTTAGTGAATAATGAGCAAGTAGATTTCCTTGCTGATTGTGACTTGGAGAATTGGGAGGGAGGAGAATTTGAGGAAATGAAAAATTCAGTGCTGATGATGAATCAGTGGAGACCAACTGTTGAGTCTTTAGAGCTGCCCATAGCCAAGCCTTTGTCATTTTTGGACCAGCCACCAAAACCTGAGAGAAAACCTTTGCCAAGTGACTTGAAATATGTATTTTTAGGTGAGGGAGAGTCCTATCCAGCTGTCATTTCTTCTCAGCTGAGTTTGGACCAAGAAAATAGACTTGTGGAAGTCTTGAGGAAGCATAGAGGAGCTTTGGGCTGGACTATAGCAGACCTGCAGGGAATAAGTCCATTGATTTGCACCCATAGAATATTTTTGGAGGATGAGGCCAAGCCTATTAGGCAAATGCAAAGGAGACTCAACCCCAACATGAAAGAGGTTGTTAGAGGGGAGGTAATCAAGCTCTTGGATGCTGGAATTATCTACCCCATCTCAGATTCTAAGTGGGTGAGTCCAACTCAGGTAGTGCCTAAGAAATCTGGAGTGACTGTGATTAAGAATGAAAAAGAGGAATTAGTTCCAATGCGCATCCAAACAGGATGGCGCATGTGCATAGATTATAGAAAGTTGAATGCAGTCACAAGGAAAGATCACTTCCCTCTTCCATTCCTAGATTAGGTATTGGAAAGAGTGGCAGGGCATGCATTTTACTGTTTCTTGGATGGTTACTCTGGGTATAATCAGATTGAGATTGCATTGGAGGATCAGGAAAAGACCACATTCACTTGCCCATTTGGCACATTTGCATATAGGCGTATGCCTTTTGGTCTTTGCAATGCTCCTGCAACATTTCAGAGATGTATGATGAGTCTGTTTAGTGATTTTGTAGAGAGATTCCTTGAAGTTTTTATGGATGACTTTTCAGTATATGGCAGTGACTTTGATACATGTTTGGGAAACTTAGAGAAGGTTTTGATTAGATGTGAGGAGAAAAACTTGGTTTTGAATTGGGAAAAATGCCACTTTATGGTAACTCATGGAATTGTCCTTGGCCACATAGTGTCTTCTAGGGGGATAGAAGTAGACAAAGCTAAAGTGGAAATTATTCAAAAACTTCCTACCCCTAGATGTGTTAAGGATATCAGATCATTTCTTGGCCATGCTGGGTTTTATAGAAGGTTTATTGCATCATTCAGTGCCATTGCTAGACCTTTGTGCAACCTTCTATCCCAGGATGTTCCCTTTGATTGGACACCAGAGTGTCAGGCCTCATTTGATAGACTTAAGAGTTTGCTCACCTCAGCTCCCATTATGCAGCCACCAGACTAGACTTTACCATTTGAGATCATGTGTGATGCTAGTGATTGTGCCATTGGTGCAGTGCTAGGACAGAGGAGGGATAGGAGATCACATGTGTTGTACTATGCTAGCAAAACCCTTAGTGAAGCACAAAGGAATTACACTACTACTGAGAAGGAGTTGCTAGCAGTAGTATATGCCTTGGACAAGTTCAGATCATACCTGGTAGGTTCTCATGTCATAGTATACACTGACCATGCTGCTTTGAAGTATCTCTTGACCAAACCTGATGCTAAGCCTAGACTTATTAGATGGATTCTTCTGCTTCAAGAATTTGACTTAGAAATCAAGGACAAAAAGGGAGTTGAAAATGTAGTTGTTGATCACCTTTCTAGACTCCCACATCAAGATTTAGCATCATTTGATTCTCCCATCAATGAGACATTCCCTGATGAGCAGTTGTTCCACATAGACTCTTCTGAGGTACCTTGGTTTGCAGATATAGCCAACTACCTAGCTTCAGGTATTGTGCCTTCTCACTGGACCATGTTGGATAGAAGGAAGTTCTTTAGGAATGTGAGACACTTTTTCTGGGATGACCCTTATTTGTTTAAGTATTGCTCAGATCAAGTCATAAGGAGATGCATACCCGAGAGTGAAGTACAAAGTGTCATTAGTTTTTGTCATACTCTTGCATGTGGAGGTCATTTTTCTGCTAGGAAGACAGTGGCAAAGATTTTACAGAGTGGATTGTTTTGGCCTACCATGTTTAGGGATGTGCATGCCTTTTGTGTTGCTTGTGATAGGTGTCAAAGGCTTGGTAAGATCACTAGGAGAAACATGATGCCACTTCATCCCATTTATGTGCTTGATATCTTTGATTGTTGGGGTATGGATTTTATGGGACCATTTGTGAATTCATTTGGCAATGAGTATATCTTAGTGGCAGTGGATTATGTTTCAAAGTGGATAGAAGCCATACCAACTAAGACCAATGACCACAAGGTAGTGATAAAATTTTTGAAGGAAAATGTGTTTTCAAGATTTGGAATGCCAAAGGCCATGATAAGTGATAGGGGAACACATTTTTGCAATAGACATGTTGGTCTTTTGATGAAGAAGTATGGGGTGTTACATAAGGTTGGAACATCTTACCACCCCCAAACAAGTGGACAAGCTGAACTAGCCAATAGAGAGATCAAAAGAATCATTGAAAAAACAGTGAATCCCACAAGAAAAGATTGGTCTTTGAAATTGGTTGATGCACTTTGGGCTTATAGGACTGCCTACAAGACTATCCTAGGCATGTCTCCTTATAGGTTAGTGTATGGAAAAGCTTGTCATCTTCCTGTGGAACTTGAACACAAGGCTTTTTGGGCAGTGAGACATTTTAATGAGAGCATCACTGAATCTGGTTTTCAAAGAAAATTGCAACTAAATGAGCTTGAGGAGATTAGAAATGATGCATATGAGAATGCTAAGATCACCAAGGATAGAATGAAGAAATGGCATGATACACATATCCTCAAAAGAGAGTTGTTTGTGGGTCAAAAGGTCTTGTTGTATGACTCAAGGTTACACTTGTTTCCCGGGAAATTGAAGTCCAGATGGAGTGGCCCATATGTGATTCAGAATATCACTGAGTTTGGGGCTGTTGACATTCAAAATCCAACCTCCAAAAATGTTTTTAGAGTGAATGGACAGAGATTGAAAGAGTATCATGAGAATTTTGTTGCTGAAGTGGAGAGTTAGGATCTTGAAGATCCCCCAAATTCTGTTTGAATGGAGGAAGAATTCTGATTTTGTATCATAGTAGTGTAGGTTCTGTTATGTTTTTGAATTTCTGTTTTCTTTGGTTTTTGTAATTTTCTTTCTTTCATCTAAAAAAAAATTTTCAGTTTGCAAGTTTTAACACATTGGTTTCAGCAAGTTTCATGAAGAATTGAGAAGTTCTGCTTTGTGTTTTACTGATATTTGAATTTTCAAAGGTTGGAACTGACATGTGTTATTTGAGGTAGCAACATCACTTGTGGTGGACCTACTTGAGAGTCAAATGGAATAAATACATTTGCTTGATTTGTTTTGGGAGTATAATGCATTAATCAAATTGGGTAGCACATGTTTTTCAAAGTGTTTCAGAATGCAGCCAAAGAATTTCAATTAAGCAAGCTTCATTAAGGATCAAGTCACATCAGCAGGTGCAACAAAAACTGATCAAATCTGGTACTGCTATTAAGTCCAAATCATCTCATTTGAATAGCTGAATAGTCATTTGAATAGGCCATCTTAGCACAAAATCTCATCTGTGAACAGCAACCCATCTTGCATATTTACTGATTTCCTGCATCTTGGTTGTTTGTGATGCTTGGCAAAACCTCATTGATCTTTAATTACACTCAACCCATTTTGTATTGTTTTGGTTCTACTGATCTGCATTTTCTTTGAGAATATTGCATTGAACAAGTTGGGGGGAGCAACTGTTTTGGTAATACCTTGGAGTTTCAGCTGGTCTACATCACTCAAACATGTTAACCTTAAACTCAGCAGGTACCTCTTTTCCTTTTGCACTTCATTCCAAATTGATTGACTTGTTTGTGCATTGAGGACAATGCTTGTTTTTAGTTGGGGGGGACACAATCTGAGTTTGTGAATGTGAATAGTTTTTACTGAAATTTGCTGAATTGGGTGATTGGATATGATCAGAATGTTTTGAATATGATTTGGAATTGCTTGAATTGAATTAAGATCAGGCTTATGTCAGTTTGAGTTTGCATATGTTGAAAATTTGAAAAAAATTTTTTTTTTTGGAAATCTGGAAAAATTGCAAAATTTCTTCTTGAATTAGTTATTCTTTTGAAATAAGTTTCGAATCCTAGCTGTTGGCAAAACTTAATTTGAGTATTCTTAAGAAATGGGGAAGAATTTCTGGTTTTTTGGACACTGGAATTGCAAAGTGCTGATAACCCGTATTCGAATATGGGTCTGGGTATTCGAATATGATGTCAGTTTTAAATCCTGTATATACCCGTAAGTGGCCTCATTTAAGGTCCTGTTCTATTCGAATACGAGCCCTGGTGCCCACAACCCTGAAACCTTCACCATTCCACATCTTCCTCCAGCCTTTTACTTTCAGACTACTTGAGTGAGATTTTGAGTTGACATTGAAAGGAAGATTCAGATACAGAGCTGCGATTGAAGAAGCTAGGGTTTACAGCTTTGGAGAATTTCTGATAAAGGGTGAAAAATCAAGTGAAGCAAAATGCCACCAAAGAGGATGAAGAAGATGGCTTACAAAGGAAAGGCTAAGAGAAGGAGCATGAGGATTTTGAGCCAACATGGTAAGGGTTCTTCACTTGTTGTTCAGGAACCCATAACATATGAACTGTCATCCTCTAAATCAGACCGTAGGTCTTCCTCTAGAACAGAATCCTTCCATTCTGTAGGCAATGAGAGTTTGAGTGAGAGACATGATGCTCATGTCTCTAATGTTGAAAAGGAAAACTCTGTTGGAGTTCCTGAGAATGTGCCGATTGAGGAACACACCTCTGCTCCTGAGGATGAGGTCCATACCTCTGAAAAGGTTCCTGAAGATGAACCTGAAGCACAACCTGGCCATGATCTGTTTGATGAGGGTTCTTTTGATAATTTAAGGTTTTCCAACAAAGCTTCAAAGCTGAAATTTGATGAGAATTACAGCAAGAGAGCTGTGTTGACTGAAAGAGGAATCAAATTGGAGGATTACAATGAACCACCCTATGAATTGTTAGAGTTATTTGAGCAAAGGGGCTGGGTACATTGGGTTACAACTAGTAGGAGGGCTGTGGTACCATATGTGAGGGAATTTTACTCAAATGCTGAAATGGGTATGATTCATGGGAGACCTGAGATAAACTCTAAGGTTAGAGGGAAGAGAATTAGTTTGAATCTTGAGAAGATTTCCTTCATAGGTCATTTGCCTGTTGAAAGAATACCCGAATCCACACCCAAACAAAAAGCAAAATGGGAGAAGCAATTGCATAAGGACAATTTGGCTAGGCTCTTCACAGCCAACCCTCGAGCTCAATGGACCACTTCTAGGATGTCCAAGTCAGGAATTACTCCCAAAAGTAATATCCTTCACATGCTGGTCTGTTCTTTATTTCTGCCCCATGCTTACAAGTCAACCATCACTCTTGAACAAGCCATGATTATGGGAAAGATGTTGTTAGGCATTCCCATGGATTTACCTTACCACATTTGGTTGGTTATTTCTCATGTGGTAGAGAAACCAGAATCCACTGCTGGGCTGCCTTTTGGAGGTTTAATTACAGAGATAATTGAGCACTTTTTGGGAATAGAGGAAGAGGCAGGAATGGCCATTGTGAAAGCTGCTCCTTTAATAGACAAAATATCCATGAATCGAAGTCGAGGACAATTGAAGAAGGCTACTCCACCTGCAGTTGAGAACAACCAGCAGCAGCCAGCAGAGGAGGAGGCAACTGAAGCAGCCCCCATGAGCACAGAGGAGAAGTTGAAATTAATCCAGAAAAATCAAGAAGTGCTGATGAGGGAAGTGAGTGAGCTGAGACAGGGGCAGCAGAAGCTTATTCGAATGGTGGAAAGCATATTCGAATGGAGTCAAGAAGGGAGAAATGCTTAATTTCAGTACTTCAGCCATGATCCAGACTCTTTTGTCCTTGAAACCAGATTTTTGACAACAAATCTTCAGAATATTTCAAATATGTTTTGCCAACAATAGGATTTGGATTAATGTTCTTGCTGTTTGTTTCTTTTGATTAGGATTAAGTTGTTTTGTTTTACTTTTGCTACCTAGGACTTTGAACTTTCAACTTGGAATGAATGAAATTTCTGTTTTCTTGGAATTAGTAATGTCATTTGCATAATTTGGATTGAGCTGAGTTGAAGTATGAAATTTTAAGAGTTGTTGTGGTTGCCATGTGTTTTTAAGTTGAAAAGTGTGTGAATGGATTTAGTTTGAGGATTGTTGATCTAACATTTGTCTTGAAGAATGAATTTATGAATGAATAATGTGTTTTATGGATTTCCAGATATAGTGGAGACTTAAAACCTGAAGTGAGATATTTGAGCCTTAAACTTTGTTCATGAGAGTCTTCATTTACTCTAAGGGCTTTCCAAAAGCTCAAGCTTTTTGCACTTCAAATTTCTTCAATAACTCCACTTATACTATTTTGCTTTGGATGTTTGTGAAGTGATGGATGAATGGAACTAGACTTCTGATTCTTAACTTTTATGGTTGAATGGAATGAAATCATAGAAATGATATTAGGCCATTTTTCTTAACATTTGAGCTTGGAATGCTTTTCTTTGATGAACATCATCCTTGGAGCCAAGTTTGAGCTTTATTAGAGCATTCATACTTCTTTATTCTTACCACATCATACCTTTAACCATTATGAATGCTCTTTAGCCTTCCCTAACAGATTGGAATACACTGAAAATATTAAGGAGGAGAAATGAACAACACTTTGGGATTTTGAGGTGAGAAGAAAGAAAATGAATGGAATGAGGAAAAGAAAATGTTAAGGGAAATTGTTGATAAAAAGAAAATCAAAAAGGTGGAAACGGTTTTACTTTTGAAAAACATCCACTTGAGGTCAATTGCAAAAAAAAAAAAAAAAAAAAAAAAAAAAAGAATTGGAGAAGGGGGGAAGAAAGTTTATTTCAGTGTTCCAAATCAGTTTTTGAATTCCTTATCCTTCCCTTCTATTACCTTATTAAACCTCATGGCCCCATTACAACCTATTGCAAGTCCTAATTGATCTTTGAAAGAATTTTCATTCAATTGTGAAATTTAGGAATTAAGGAATCATGGTGAAAATTCTGAAATTATTTTGCTACATCATTCCTTCATGGAGTTATGCCAAGTCTAATTCTTTCTTGAATACATCGTTTTTGACTTGTTGATGCCACCTTCTAGAATTTGATGAACATTTACTCTTAATAGGGGCATCTTGAGTGAAACCTTGTGTGCTCTAGTTTCTTTGGAGTGAATTCCAAGGTGAGATTTGAAGTCAAAACTTGGGAATGAAATGGAATGCAAAGTTCAGGATTAAATGAAGTTCTAAAAGATGTATGTTAAGATTGATAGAGTTAAAAGCTGCTATTCATTCACATTCATTTCACACATTTGGCAAATTTCACATCTCTTATAAAATTTTAAATTTTAAACTTTGCTTATGAAAATTTTTGCTCATGGTGTTGACTAATTCCATATGAATAGCTGAAATATCATTCGAAATTGAAATGAAATTAATGCTTTTGGATTTCTCTCCTATTTCTTCTATTTAGAAGCATTACTAGGGACTAGTAATGTTGTAGTTGGGGGGTGTATGATTGGACATCAATTGATACATATTTATACATTCAAATTACACTTGCACACATCATAAAAAGACATAAAATCTATGTTTTGTGCAGATTTCATCTCCATATCTCCAAAGTGGATTGTGTGTTGATTTCCATCACAAGAACAAGAAATTAAGCTACATTGAGGATGTTGAGAAGAAAGCATGCTGCACAACACATCAAAGGATTGAAGCTATTTCAGAAGAAGAAGAAAATTCAGTTGAAATCAGTGCAAAGAAATCAGAATCACTATTCTGGAAATTTCTGCAACAGGGGATCGTATTCGAATATGGGTTTACTGTATTCGAATATGAGCTTCTTCACAGCAACGAATTCCATGTGACCCCAACTTCCCCACGTGATGTAATCTGCAATCCAGGGAGGGCAAATCAGGAAAAGATATAGGAGAGAGAAGAAGCCATCATGAGGGGAACATTCGGTTAGAGGAGAGAGAAAAGATATAGGAGAGAGAAGGAAGAAAGTAAGGGGAGGAGGACCCAGGCGACAGAAACAGAGAGTATTCGGCTGGAAAAAAATTCAGATTTGGTAGATAGAGTTTGAGAGAGTTTTTTCATTGAGAGTTCAGAGTTTTATATTGGAATTTTAATTCAGCATTGGAGTTTTGGAGATTTACACATTGAATTCATTCCAATTTCTGTAATCAGATTTTCAAGTCTAAATCCATTAAACCTTCAATTTCAGATTGCAATGTCTTTGAATCAGATTTTCATTTCTGTTTTTCTTCTTTTCAACATGCTCGGCTAAGATTTCTTGAGCCAAGGCAAGGGTAATGCCCTTCCAATGAATCTCAAGTGGCCGAACTTCATGAATGTACCTTGAGTTTTTATGGTTATCAAGTCAATTTGCAGCTGGGTGTCTTAGAACTCATTGATTCAAGACCCGATTAATCCAAATTTGTATATCCTATTGATGAGTTCATAGGTGTTGCTTAACTTAGAACTCTCATGACATTGTTGTATGTGGGTTGCTAGAATTAGTACTCCTATTGTCCTTAAAATAGGTTATGCACATTGAGTGTTTAATCCATGGTTTGTTTCAATTGAAATTAATTTTCTCAAAAATCAGTACAAATTGATTTGGTAAATTTATAAGCTCTTGGCACTTGAAATTCATTTGGATTGGTATTAAACTTGCCTTGCTCAATTTTTTTATCACTTAATCTTTTTGTTTAAATTCACTTTGCTTTTGGAAAGTTAGTTCAAAATCATCAACCAACCAAATCAGATTTTAATTTTCTATTTTACATTTTTCTGTGAGTTGTGTTTTGCCAAATTAATCTCCATTAGAGTCATTCACTTCATTACTCCCTAGATCCCTGTGGAAATGACCTGGGACTTACCAGTTATTTTGTGCTTCAACCACACCTTACACTTGGGGGAAAACTTGTCTTGACTTACCTCACTTAACATTTTCTTTAACTTTGAATTTATAATCTGAATTTTCATTTGAGCTTTTATCTTGAAGTGAGGTAAGTAAACAAGAGCAAGCAGATTCCAACTATAAATTTATAATATTTATAAAATAAAACACATTTCCTTAATGTAATATTATTTAAATTATCGTATGTCATATTTTTACTAATGCCTTTAATTTCCTCGATGCAGAAGGAGATAATCCTTAAAGTCAGGAATAATAAGCAGTTGATGCGTGATTTTACTCGTATACCCAGAGATGGCAGGGTAGTCGAGTACTTGGTGAGAGCAGGGGTGCATGGATTCTACAGGATGGGCTCCATTCAGTTGTACCACACCCTCATCACAGCCCTAGTTGAGCGATGGAGGCCTGAGACACATACATTTTACTTGCGTTGCGGGGAGTACACAGTCACACTTGAGTATGTCAGTGTGATCACAGGCCTACCAGTTGATGGATTTGCCGCGACTGGCATGGACGAGGAGCACAGTGTGGTAGAGTGGATTACCATTGTGGAGAGGTTACTAGGCATTGCCCCTCCTACAGCTGCTATCCATGGAGCACAGTTACAGATCACTTGCTTGACTCGACATTTTACACGATTGCCGGATGGTGCAGAGGACAAGGTTGTGCGACGGCATACAAGGGCCACTTTGTTGTTGTTGATCGGGGGTGGCTTGCTGGCAGACAAGTCCGAGAACATGGCCAAGCTCATGTACTTACCGATGTTGGAACATCTAGAGCACATTGGGCAATATAGCTGGGGGTCCGCAGCACTTGCTTGGTTGTATAGGGAGATGTGTAGAGTGGCGCAGCCAGGCACCAAGGAGATCTCAGGGCTGCTAGTTATACTATAGATCTGGGCATAGAAGCAGTTATCCCTTGTACGACCACTGATCCACCAGCCAGAGTCGATTGTAGCACCTATGGATCCTCTGGATCAGGATGCACCCATACATGACGCTGCACCTGCAGAGGGGGTAGCAGCCCCTGACCCAGCTCATGCTGTGGACGCACATCCTAACCCCCACCCTTACCACTGCCAGCTGACCCACATGGCTATAGGTATGAACAACAATAACTTATTTATTACAATTGTTAATTGAACTTCATTTTATTTTCCCTAACATACTCATTGCTTCAACTGATACTACCTCTTTTAACTGTAGGTGGCTAGCTCCACTTACGATGACTAGTTCCCGTACTCTCAGAGGCTACAGAGATCAGTTGGATATCATGAGTGAGGCACAGATGGCGTGGCAGCCATATCCAGCGGATCTTCCTATTCTACCACACGATTGAGCGATTTGGCGGGCCAGAGTGCCCTTTATATGCGAGGACGTGGTCGAGATGTACTTCCCATATCGCGTCATGTGGTAGTTTGGGATGATTCAGGAGGAGCCAACCACATGCGACACCAGCCTTGCATTGCATGCACTTGATCGCCGAGGTCGTGGGGGGACTCGCTGGGATATCCACCATCGAGAGCATATCACTGCGTGGGAGGATCGACTTAATAGAGTGGTCACAGCTAACCCATTTATAGGTCAGATGCCACCCGATGATCCATATATGAGATGGTATCGGACGATCACCAGGACACCGATTGGACCTTTGCGAGCTGTGCCTTCGATCGGATCTCAGCCTGTTGCAGCTACGAAGACTATATTGGTGAGTGACTCGTTAATCATTGACTAATTAATTGCTATTTTTATTTTTCAATAAAATGTAATTTATGACTCGTTAATTGTTCGTACGCTTACAGGTGGACACCACTGTGAGGGCTACTCAGCTAACGATAGATATCCTTAGTTGTAGGGATTGGGAGAAGGTCCATTAATTGGCTGAGATGATGAGGAGCATCGGGAGGAGGACCATTGTAGCCATAGATGAGGAGTATCGATTGACCGAGTCTGGAGGCACTGCGACCTCGTCATCTCCTCTCGATGGCAGACCATCATCATCTACTGCAGTGGGACCATCCAGTTATGTAGGAGCTATGCCCTCTACTTCTGCAGGAGCCAAACCCTACAGTTCTCCAGGAGCGCCACCATCTGTGTCTGGTAGGCTACCATCACCTATTACTGAGCTACATTATCCATTGGAGAGCATTGATGACTACACTATAGTCATGGATGATGTAGATGTTACACTGTCACCACCGGCGCAGCCTACACCATCAGTTCCCACCACCAGTACAGCATTGCCATCAGATGACATCACAACACCTCCTCCTCCTATACAGTACACTCGAAAGAAGCCTAGAGCTCATTTAGACCCTAGTCAGGCTCCAGCCCATTTAGAGCTCCCTCAGGACCCACCACCTCAGGTACAGCCTACAGCACCACAGACTCAGCCACAGGTGTAGGAGAGGCGGAAGAACCCCCTCGTAATAGGAGGCACCCTCCTTGTGGGATAGAGTAGGCATCATTTACCCCGACTTTTATAGATTCATTGTTGTAATGTTACAGTGTAATATTCTATTAGGTTTACACAATTCAAAAGTTCGTGTATATATTCTTCATAACTTTCTTTATTAATCTTGCAATCTTATTTCCTTACATATTATCTCTCTCATTTAAACTTTAATTTAGTTTTAGTTTATAGCTTTTGTGATATCATTTAAAAGTTAGTTTACTTTTACCTTATATATTTTGTTATACTGATTATATATTTTAGGATATTATTTAAAAGTTATTATTGTTTTAAGCTTATTAAGGTTCAGCAATATTGAGTAAATGTTAGTGTTTTACTTGAGCAACTCGACAGGTTAACATGGGTATAGAGGAGAAACAAAACAGAGGAGGGAAGGTGGGAGAATTAAAAACGCTATTTCATATAGCGTTTTTAGAAAATGCTATATTAAATAGCCTTTTTAGAAAACGCTATTTCAAATGGCACCTTCAATTAGATGAAACCATAGGCATAAAGTAAAAAACAAAAAAGGGAAGAGGAAAAAATAAAACAATAGAAAACGCCATATGAAAGGGTGCTTTTAGCTAGATGTCACTCACACGAAAACGTTAAAAGAATGGGAAGGTTAAATGAAGTTGAAAACGCCCTTTGAAAGGGCGCCTTTAGTAGGTTCACAAAACGCTTTTTCAAAGAGCGTTTTTCACTAACGGTACATTTACAAATATTTTTTCCACGGCAGTAGATGGCATATATTTTTACCAATTAACGGCAAAACAAAAAAAAAAATCCGTATTTAAGCATTTGGAGTGTGATCAAAGTTTCATGCTTTTTAGTCTTCAACAATACTCAACATAATGTCGTTTTGAGCCCTTTCCCCACACCCATAGAGGTGACTTCCCTCTGTTCTCTTTTGCAATGGCAGAGATTCCCTTCCCCATTATCATTAAGATCCTCTCAAACCAACTCTAACGATGAAGAACATCTTCAAACCGCGTTATTGGCTGCGAAGTTCGACGAAAGAAGGCGACTCAATGTGTTCAACTACCAGTGACCTGAGATACAACCTGAGGCAATAGTCCATCAATGGCAAGATCCACTTCGAGTTCCCTCATCAACGATCAAGCACTCAATGGTATTTTATTTTGACCTCATTTTATTTTGAATTTTGATTAGTGACTGTGAATGTCGTTTTGTCAAACTATACATCAATTTTGGGGTGGGATTGTGATCTTCCTCCCTCTTTATTTCTTTTCTTTTTGATTTTGGTTGTAGATCTAGGGTTTAAACCCTAATCCGTTCTCATGGGCCCGACTAATCTATTCCTTTGGATGCTAGTTCCTTTTACTAAAATATTAGTCCCAGATTCTGTGAGAATGGACCTAGTAGGGACTGGTCCAATGGGTCACAAATTGATTATCCCTAACTCCTGATGCACTTCTTCTACTTTTGTTTAAGCTCACATATAACCACTTGTTATGTTAATTTGGTATATAACAGCTACGTGATAGAGTTATCGGGCTTGCGATTCCTACCGTACGACTAACAACAAAATCCTATGGCACAAACTGCCTTTGGCTCTCAAAGGCGAGGGCAAAACCATATAGCTAAACGAGTAGCTGGGAAATGGGATTACCAACATGTTGGGGTCCTATTAGTTCTAATGGCTTAATTAATAGATGAGGTTACAGGTCGGGAAATAAGATGCCCCCATAGGGCTACGATCCCCTTCTCCACAATTTTAATAATAGAATAGGTAGTTCTCTATTGGTAATTCAAATAAGTGTGTGTTTGGAGTGAAAAAAGTGAGATAAATTGAGATAAATTGAGAGTGCGTAATGCGTGCAGTGAAAGAAAAAAGTTGATGTGATATAAAGTTAACAGTGGTTTATAGAGTTTTTTGTAGTTTTTTTTAACCCTAAAGAGTAAATAGATCTTTTGAATAGAGAATAGTGGGTGTGGATGGAGTTAAAATACCCCAAATCTTGAGTATTATTAATGTAATAATTTATCATTCAATGGCATTCATCAGTGTGGTTGGATTTTTTTCTAATAATCTGACGTACAATTCTATATTACCCTTTTTATCGTTAATTTCCTAGGTTTTTGTTTATTTATTTTTATTTTTTTCCAACATGTTAAAGAGAGGCAGGGGCCATTGGAATGTGTCAGATATGGTCGTTCCAATGAGATAGGGTAGTGGGCAAAGTGTTCTAACAGATCTGTATGTGTATGTTCCAACAGATTCGAGCAATGTGTAATACGTTCTAACACGATTTTAGTTACCTATTCCAACAGATCTATTTAAATATGTTTTGGTTTTGAAAAAATTGAAAACTTAAACAAGAAAACATTAAAAAAATGTGTTCCCTCTTTTTTTCCCGTTACAAACATTTTGTCAATTTTAACAATTTGTCCATTTGGGTTGCATCATTAAAAAAATGAATTATTTTATTAAAATGGAATAATTATCAAAACAATATTTTTAGTAAATAAATATATAATTATCGTTAGATTAATTTAATTATCTAAAATTAGTTTGTAATATGTTTTATTGATTTATATTTGATGAAAATATAATTAACGTAATTAAATTACATTAAATGATTGCCTTTATTAATATAAAATATATCTTAGCAAATATATTTTTATTCATTTATTTTAATAGATAACATAATTAAATTAAATTAATTAATATAAAATATAATAGAAATGAACATGTGAGTAAATATATATTTACTTAATTACATAAGAGTTATCTTTTATTCAATCCCTTTTTAAATATAAGTAAATTTTTATTTAATATAAGCTTTATTTTCAGTCAAATGATTTTTAATAAATAAATAAAATGGACTAAATTAATTAATTAATTTAATTGAATTAATCTAACGAGCCAATGGTTTGTAAATTAAACTTGTCATGGGAGAAAAATAATTAAGAGACAACTGTAAGATAAAACATAGACGCATAATGATAGAGTTTCTTAAATTATGAAAATCTATTAGCTAACAAATAAGAGAGAGTTTTGATTAAAAAAAAAGTTACTATTACACAAACCTATTGTGAATAAGGTCCAAACACACAAAGAATACAGATTGAGCTAGTCACACGAGGCATATGGTGGAGGAGTTGCCAATTATAAGGGAGCTGACTACTGAAGGCGCATGGTACAAGGCGGGTAGGGGTGGGTATCTAGTTCATTGGCCTTGCATTCAGTCCCACATTTGTTGTTGGGTCTGCCTTATCGATTGGATGTCGGACTACATAATGTCCATGGAGTGTTGTTGTGATTGCATTATTCCTCACAAGTCCCCATGGAACACGTCAAATGATCGCTGATGCGACTCCTGCCACTGCCCATTAGAATTATGATTTGCTCGTGGGAGATCTGAAGAGCTTGATGCATGCCCACTACGTCGTTCAATCTATTGCTCTCCCCAGTACATGGAATATTCTTTCTTGTCTTTTATGACTGAGCGGTTCAACATGCTCCCATTGATTGTTCAGTTCGGATCGACCATCTTCTCCTCGTGCTCAATTCTAATGTGATGCTTTAAGGCATAGTTGGTGATGAATATGCTGAAAGGTAGGGTAATAGGATGATGAGGATTCTTCTGATGGGAATTTTTGACTCACCGATCAAGGTTCGAGCATCATTACTTTTTTGGGACATTATAGCGACTATTAATGATGCTCGATCGACAAAGACCTTTGTAGTACTTTTCTGTGAGATGAGAGTGGAACATGTGACCAAGTGTAAAATACAATAATCATCTTTCAAATCTGCTTATGGGTACACAGCTAAACCCATAGGGAGTTAGTCTAACTGATTAACCACACCATGGACTCTACTATACTAGGTTCGTTGGTAGTGGAAGTTTGTCTATTAGATGACAGGCAACTATAGGATGGAGGTGAACTCATCAGGGCCAAACATCACCAACTTCCCACGCAATTTTGAGAATATGTGGGGGCTATTAGGATGGTAGTCATCATATAACTTCTATGTCAAATAGATACTTGTTATATCATTTCTTACTCCCTTTCCTAGCAATCTTCTTGAATCTGTGCGTTACTAAACTCGCCATCCTTGAAATTTAGCCAAAAAAAAGAAAAAAGAAAAAAGAAAATAATCAATGAACATGTTTGGTTGATGAATTGATAAAAAATAATCAAGAAAGCTGGTAGTTGTGAGGCAAAAATTACATCACCAACGACAAGCATGAAGAAGAAAATACAACAAAACTGTGACTAAGAATAGAAAATATCATTAATTAGTCATTGGATTGGCTTAGGAATGCATTACATATATAAACTAATGAGAACATGTATGAATATCCAACTACCCATATGGTGTTGGTTGATTTTTAGTTGATGGTGTGTTGCTTAAAACTAAACAAAAGTGTAAGATACACCTCCTCTTTCATGCATTACAACCGTAGCTACTTTTTGTCTTGTTTTTCTTGTCCTTCAACTGTTCCTTATTTATCCCTTTTTGAGATTAGTAATGTAAATTTGAGATTTGCATCATTGAGAAGCAATGCACCATTTATATTATGATTTGTTGAAACTTTGTTCTAAATCAAAATGTTCAAAATAGAGCCGATAATTGGTTGTGTCCTGTAGAACAAATTCAAAGTTTCAGAGCATCATCACACAGTGACTCTAAAAGTTGATAGAGACCTTGCATATTTTGCTGTGTTAGCATAACATGCCGTTATAGGTAGCTAATGTGTTCTACTTTTGAGTAAGAAATTAAAAAAAAAAAATTCAATAAAGCACTCTTAATAACTTAAGAATATGATAGCTATTTTGAGGTGAGAGAAAATTACAAGATTCTACATGTGTAATGTCTATGTATCAGATTCAAGGTCTTTACCCTATATATATATATATATTTTTTTTGGCAATTAAGACTTTACCCTATATTTTATTGAATACTTTGGATTAAGGTGCTGATCTCCATGCTTTAATTTTGCATTTAGAGTTCCATAACTAAATTAACTACGTCATATTCTTAGTTGATACTTATCGTTACTTAAATATCTTGTGACTCTATAGCAAGGAACTTCTTTCTTTTCTAACAAAGCTAATACCTATGAGTTCCAATGTAACTCCCATGGCTCTCTTCTTTTTTTTTTTTTTTTTTTAATTTAGAATCTTCACAAAAAAATAAAAAATGTTAAACAAAGAAATTACAATGGAGAAACTCTTCCCTTTGAAGTTATTTATGTGAGTTTGGTTTATCTTTTCTCTATTAATGTATAATTTGTGTGTAAATTGTGTTCAATAAAGGATACTTTCCTTTTTGTCTTAAATTAAACTACTAAGAAAATATATAACTTGGACCAACACAGAAGATATCATGTCAATGTTGAATTATGTGAAGCAAAAGAGAATGAACATTCATCGTGTCTTACAAAATGATAACATGTCAACTTCTAATTATATGAAGCAACTAGAAAAATGATAATAAAGATACCTAAGCTGACACAAAAATAAGTGATCGACAAATTCACTAATGGGTAAAAGAAGTAATTAAAAATTAAAGCCACCCAAAGAAAAGAAATAAGGCTAATTGGATGGTGGTGAAAGCAATGCATAGTCTAGAACTTAACCTCCTAGGAAAAAAAAAAAAAAAAAAAAAAAAAAAAAAACAGAAAAAGATGAATAGCCTAGCAATCAAAAAGTCAAGGTGGGCCTTAACATAAATTGTAAACTAATTTCTTGACCCTCTTTTTTTCCTTTTGCAATTCTAGAGCATCTTGCTTTTAAATTGGTGTTCATAACTTGCTAAAAAATTATTTTCCAGTTTATAAAGTGAATCTATATGACTTTTTTAATTTTATTTTGTTTTAAAACTTAAAATATAGTTATGTAGAAGAGAATATATGAGAACTAAATGACAATGATAAGGAGAATGAAACGAGGACAGAAATATGAAAATGTCTATTCCATTAACTTGCTTGCTTACTAATATAAAAATTATGAGAGTGAAATAGGCATTTTAGTTCTCGCAATTTATTTATATAATTATAAAATAAAATGTAAACAAAAAAACTTTTAGAGACTACAAAATAAATTCTATTTTATTTTCTAGCTTAATCAAATAATTTATTTCTTTTCATTCTCTTTTCTTTTTTTTTTCTTTACAAATCTTTCATAAGTATACATTCTTTTTTGTTTAAATTAGGAAAAAAAAAATAATAATGGCAATGGGCATTCCCACTTTACGAAGAGGAACTAAAATAGGAAAATGAAATGGAATAACTTTTTGAGGCTTTGTCTTCTCTAGTTGGATGTTCAAGACACTTTGTAATTGCAATGAATTGAAGAGTTTTATCTTTTTATGAAAATATTTGGTTATAGTTTTATGGATGTTGATGGCGTTATTCTTAACAACAAACATAAGATTAGCACAATGCTTTATTCCCCAATCCTTTTCCATATTTGAACACTTCTATTTATAAATAATGTAAGCTTTCAAAATGTTGGTTGTGTGCTCAATTCTATCTTTTACTCTTAATCTGGTACTGATGGATTATGCGAGTTTTTTGTCATTATTATGTTGTGGATTGAACATCCATTAGGCGTTCATTAAACAGTGTAGCCCTTCCTTAACCTTATATCAAGTATTAGTTTATTCTTGTATTTGAACAATAATCTCCAATAAAAAAAAACCCTTAATTTTATCAACAAATTTTGCATAATTTTCAGCATAGCCTTTTTTCACACTGAGAAGTGAAGAAATGATTTTACAGTTGTCAATTTTATTCTCACATCTTACTCACAGTAAACCTAGAAATTTCAGAGGCCATTGTCACAAAGATCGACAAATTGTGTCATTGACATAACATACTGGTTTGTATAAGAGAGAAACATATACAAAACCCAATAAAGAAACCAAATGGGGAAAAAAAGCATAGTTTTTGTACTTCAATCTTTAATACTACAAAACATGGTTGCAGAAGAGGGAAAAAATAATGTGAAAAATAAGAAAGGCAACCAAAAATATGAGGTTAAAACCTAAGCCAGGAAGTCAACAGCTTTAATCCATCTTCCCTTCCTTATGAGATTATACAACATCCCTCCCTGTATTGGTTGAAATCCAATATATTCCTTGTTTAGTTCACCCAATAGGACAAAATTATTATATTTACAAGGCTGTATGAGACACCAATGACAGTTTAAGGAGAAGTATCACGTATATATATATATATATATTTTTAGAGATGAACGAAAATTAATAAAATAAAATTTTAAAATATATGAATACAAGTAGAAATCATGCTACATCATGAGAAAACCAGAAAAAAGAAAAGGAAAAATCAAAACCAAAATCTATGATGAAATATTTACTGACGTTCATGAGTAGAAGAAAAATCAAAACAAATAAAGAGAAATACAAATTTTAAATAAGCAATAGACCCAGTTATGCGACTGAAGAAGCAAACCATAGGGATATCCAATGGGTGTTCAGTTTGGAAAATTAGGCGTTGAGATGCAAGACAAGTGCTCTATACTTCTTGGAACTGCTTGTGTTGGTTATAGTAGGAAATTGGACTGGTCAGGAAGCAAATCGCAGCTAGTCCTTGAATGAAAAATATAAAGATATAGGCAAAAGCATGTGGGAAATTGGGGAGTAAGGGGAGTAGGTGTCTGGGAAAAAGGGGCTCATAAGTGTCTGGGAAAGTGGGTTAGGTCTGTGGTGTGGGAAAGGAAGGTAAAAGAAAAAGGCGGGACTGTTTCCTGAGAGTTGGATCGGCTTCGGTTCGAACAGGTTGCGTGGAAATAGTTTAAACCTTTCATACATAAGCAATTTCAATTTTTTCGTTTGGGTGCCAAACCCTGAGGTGAATAGTTGAGTATAATTTTTAATGGTAAAATTGTTATTTATTGAAAATGATGAAGGTTAAAACTTTTTGAACTTTTTTGTAAACTTTTGAAGTTTTTTAAACTTTTTAAGAAAATTTAAGACTCCAAGTGACCCCTAAGTACAACAATCCAACAATAAAATAAAATAAGTTATAACCATTAGTCTCAGCTAAACTCCGGGTGACTACTATTTGGTCTTACAGGGTCACCTGTAATAAGGATGGGGTGAGCACCACCACCCAGTAGATAGGACCGTGTAAGTATGCACAAGTGAAAAATAATTAAACATATATATAAATTACAACAATCTCAACAAAATCTAATATACTAATGCACATGTGATGCAATGATTAATGCATTCTCTAATCTCTATCTACCCTTAACCTTATTATGGGATGGGTGACACTTAACAAAGCATGTGGGACCACCAATTGCACCTTTTATACTTACTATGAAGCTCTAACTCAATATATATCATGAGTAAGGAATTAAGCTACACCCTTACAAGTGTAAGACTTATGAGAACCAAGTTACACCTGAGTCAAGCATCTATATATCTCAAGTAGGGTCCAGGTGCAGTATAAAGAAAATCTCAAAATATATATATATATATATATATCAAGATCAACATCTTAACTCTAATGAGCAATCTCTAGAAATATATATCGACTAGGGATCATCCAATTAAGTTTTTACCTATAAGCTTGGGCAGACAAATCTGCACGTACGACTTGGGTGGACTTTTTGTTTGGTGCAGGAAAGCATATAAATAGGCACCCTCCCTTCTCATTTTTCACATTCAACACTTGGCACTTGGAGCTCTCAAGGTGAGGCCAACAATCTAGAGTTTCTCTCTATAGAAAAAGCCCGCATAGGTAAAATGCTCTCTCTCTAGAAAATTTTTATTTTATATTTCAATTCAATTTATTTACATAATTAAGATAAAATAATTTTAATTATGTAATAAAAACTCTTTCCAATGAAAGGTGTCAAGATCATTACTCAAGTCTGGGCCGGACCTAATGTATGATATTGACCGAATTTACCTAAGAAAACTTGGTAAAATCTCAAACATCACATGGGACATTCATGACATACTACCATCATACCATGCCATGCCATGACATCATGATGCATCACCATACCATGCCATGTTATACTATCTCATTATCATCCTACACCATGCTAACATGCCATATTGCCATGTTATGCCCTGCCATGACCATGCTTTACCATGCCAGCGTGTCATATTATGATGTTATTCCATACTTTGGATGTAGTCATTGATGTTTTTATTTATGGGTATTGTTAGATGTTGTGAATCACAATTTATAGGGAAATAAATAATTTACAAGAAAGAAAATACAATAAAACTAAAAATACCTATAATTTATTTTCCTTTTTTGATTATTGCTGACCAATTGACCGCTGAATGTAAACTCTTTGACATTAGCATTTAAGATTTTTTGTTTGCTATATAGCAACTAAGTGGTTGCTAAATACTAGATTTTTGGCGACTAACTGGTCGGGGAAGCCAACACTTTTGTTGACCAGTTAGTCAGGAAAGCTCTCCCATTCGGAGACCAAATGGTCAGTAAATTCCTAACCTTTGGGAACCAATTGGTTGGGGAAGCCCAACCCTTTGGTGACCAATTGGTCGAGAAAGCCCTTCCCTTTGGTGACTAACCCTCGGTTGCAAAAAATTTGGTCTTTAGCAGCCAAAATATGATTTGGTCAGTAAAAGTTTCTTCGATCACACTTCTTTGACTTGATACTGACCAATTTTGGTTTGGTTGGTGATTATATTATGAAAAGTAGAATCATAAACCTTAAATTGTGGGCTGTTAGGTGAATTTATATTTTAACAAGATGAAAAATTAAGTTTTAATGCATTAATGAGGATTTCTTATGAATTACAGGTATTTGGGAGAAAAATAATAGAATTGGACCAAAATGGAGGAAATCAAAAAAATGGTTCGAACAAGTCTGTTTGAACATTTGTTCTAACCACAGTAGGCACAATAGATGAAACAACAGCAGAATTGGCTAAGTGTGAAGAAAAGTTGTTCGAACCTATGTTCGAACAATACCCTGATTGAACCATAGTTAGAACAACAGAAGCTGGTGCAGACAAAGAGGTGAAAAAATGACTAAGGAAAAGTTGTTCGAACCCTTGCTTGAACCAAATTTGGTTCGATGCCTTGTTCGATCAACAGAAGGGCAACAACACCTGAAGGCAAGAAAAAGTTCTAAGCATAGAAGTTTGGTTCAAACATTGGTTCGAACCAGTCCTTGTTCTAACGTTGGTTGGATCAACAGAAGCCATGTGAGGTCCAATTGGAGCAAAAATGACTGAGTCCTAGAAATTGGTTTGAACATTTGTTCGAGCCAACCTATAAAATGGGAGTACTGTAATTTAGCTTGCTTTGAAAGGGCAATTAAGTACATTGGAATTGTATTATATATAGACAAGAGTGAGGTCATTTGGCAGAGTTCGTCAGTATGTATATTTAAGTTTTTAGATTTCATTTTTGTGGAGAGAGAAAGCAGATCAATTCACATTTTCTCTTGAATTTTGTATCTAAGTTTCAGATTATGAATCTCTTTCCTTCAATTTCAAGTAGTCTCCATTTCATTATGTGTGAGTAGATCTTTTTCTTGGATTCAAGGAAAGTCTCGTAGTTGATTTATATATATTCCAAGCTAATGAGCTTAATGTTAAATTTTCATGTATTTAAGGATCAATTTAAGTTTGATTTGAATTCATTCTTGATTTTGGGTTAGGATTTCAATTGAATTTTGAATTTGTATAGTTTATAGATTTTGCTTATGAAATTCTACTTAAAATTATCATGCATTTCTATTGAAATTGTATGGTGATTGCTAATTTTATATTTCATATGTAAGATTTATAGATTATGCACATAAGGTGTTCAATTTGAAATCTTAATTAGATTTTATACTTAAATTCTAGTTCAATTTAGATTTAGATTGTTCCAAATTGGTTTTATATAGAAATATCTTTCGATCTACCCTTTTTGAAGTGTAGATCGAGTAATTGAATTCCTTGGAGTTTTATGTAAATCACTATAAGCTTTTTTTGGATCCAAGACTTTCTTTAATTTGCTTTAACAAAACGTTTTGCTCAAATCACCATTTCTAAAACCAATTCAATCTCTACCATTCATTGTGAGGCCAAGTTTTGTCTACAACTTTTCCAAAAATTGTTTGTTCACTAATTTTTGCTTAAGGCTTTTTGTGGACGTGATCTAGTACTTACTGGTTATTATGCTTCAATGGACACCCTGCACTTGGGGTCAAACCAATATTAAATAACATTGGAATCGAACAAGCACTTTTGACAGCATTACCAGGGAGTTTTAAGCAAAGGTGAATAGAATTCTTAGGAAGTTTGGGCAGATAGATCCTCGCTTCCATTTCCAACAACAGGTTGCACACTTGTTAGGTAATCTCGTTCCATCCTTCTTATTTTTTTTATTGGTAGATTTTGATTTGAAACAAGTTAGTTGTAGTAAACATTTATAAATTACTTATGCTTGTGCAATTGTTGCATCTTGTGCATGCATCTTAGATCTGGTAGGATTGTTTAGTCTATTTTGCATCCACAATCTCAACCTATAGAAGAATTCATTGAGTTTTCGTTGACTTCATTATCTATGTTATTTGAACCACAATCACCATCATCATCGTCTATCTCCACTGATTTAGCACATCTCATGGAGAATTTGGGAGATAATGGGCAAGATGGCCATAAGGCTACTGCTCCTTTAGATACACGGCCTTTGTGAGAGTTGTTGCACCCGGTGCAACAAACTATCCCTTCATGCATAATTCTTCCTCTAAATCAAAGGAATTTCATTTTCAAGCCTGGAACAATACAATTGTTACCCACATTTCATGGCATGTATTCAGAAAATCCATATACATACATGAAAGAATTTAAAGATGTGTGTGCCACTTACATGAAGCAAAATGTGAATGAAGACACCGTAAAGTTGCAATTGTTTCCATTTTTCTTGAAGGATAAGACCAAAATATGGCTCAATTCCTTGAGACCTTGCTCCATTGGCCCATGAAGGGAAATGCAAGCAGAATTTCTAAAAAAGTATTTCCCAATCTATAGAACATTGATGATGCAAAAAAAAAAAAAATAATGAACTTTGCATGGCAACTGGGTGAGTCATTTTTTCATGCATGGGAGAGGTTTAAGGATTTGTGTAATGCATATCCTCATCATGGATTTCCAATTTAATGTTTGTGTAGTTTCTTCTATGATGCTTTGAAATTTGAGTATAAATAATTAGTAGGAACCATAAGTAATGGTCAGTTTCTTGATAAGTCAGTTAAGAAAGCTTATGAGTTTTTGGAGGAGTTGGCTAAAAATACTAAGGCTTGGGAGGTAAAGAGGACATGTCACTTTATGGTGACACAAGTTTTGAATTGGGAAAAATGTCACTTTATGGTGACACAAGGTATCGTCCTAGGCCATGTTGTTTCTTCTAGGGGCATTGAAGTAGTTAGGGCTAAGCTAGAAATCATTCACAAGCTTCAGACCCCTAGATGTGTGAAAAATGTGAGATCGTTTTTTGGGCATGCGGGGTTTTATAGGAGATTCATTGTATCCTTTAGTGCTATAGCTCGGCCCTTATATAATCTCTTGGCACATGATACATCTTTTGATTAGACCCCGGAGTGTTAGGTTACGTTTGAAAAGTTAAAGGGGTTGCTTACTTTAGCTCTTATCATTTAGACACCTGATTGGATGTTACCCTTTGAATTAATGTGTAATGCCAGCAAGTGTGCCATTGGTGCAATCTTGGGCCAATGGAAAGATAAAAGACCTTATGTACTACACTATGCTAAATCCCTTAGTAACTCCCAAAAGAATTATACCACAACTGAGAAAGAGTTACTGGCAGTGGTATATGCACTTGATAAGTTTAGGTCTTACTTGATTGGCTCACATGTCATAATCTACACAAATCATACTGTTCTTAAATACCTTCTCACCAAATAGGACTCCAAACCTAGATTGATTAGATGGATTTTATTGCTTTAGGAGTTTGATTTAGAGATTAGGAATAAATGAGGGGTAGAAAATGTGATAATTGATCATCTTTCTAAACTTCCCCAACAGGACTTAACTGCTTATGATCTTCCCATTAATGAGACCTTTCCAGATGATGAGTTGCTTCTTGTGTCTATTATTGAGTCTTCCCAGGTTCCTTAGTTTGCCGCTATAGCAAACCATTTAGATTCAAGTGTGATACCTCCTATTAGACTTTACTGGATAGGAAGAAATTCTTTAGGACTGTGAAATTCTTTTTTTGGGATAAGCTTTATCTTTTCAAGTACTGTCTAGACCAAGTCATTAAGAGGTGTATTCCTTCAGAGTGTGATGAGGTTTTGTCATACTTTAGCATGTGGTGGTCACTTTTTAGCCAAAAAGACTAGCTAAGATCTTATAATATGGATTGTACTGGCCTACAATGTTTAAAGATGTTCATGCATTTTGCCTTGCATGTGATAGATGTTAGAGGCTTGGAGGCCTTACTAGGAGGAATATGATGCCATTGCATCTGTTTATGTTTTTGATGTCTTTGATTATTGGGGAATGATTTTATGGGGCCATTTTTGAACTCCTTTGGCTATGAGTACATTTTGGTGGCCGTTGATTATGTGTCCCAATGAGTAGAGGCCATTCCCACAAAGATGAAATGACCATCTGGTAATGATCAAATTTTTGAAAAAAAAATGTGTTTTCTTGTTTTAGTATGCCAAGGGCAATGATTAGTAACAGAGGGACACATTTTTGCAATAGATCCATAGGTTTGTTGATGAAGAAATATGGGTAGTGCACAAAGTGGGAATGGTCTATCATCCCCAAACTAATGGTCAAACCGAATTGGCCAATAGGAAGATAAAGAGGACAATTTAGAAGACAATGAATCTAAATAGGAAGGATTGGTCTTTGAGGTTAACCAATGCACTATAGGCATATAGAATAGCATATAAAACCATTTTGGGTACGTCTCCTCATAGGTTAGTTTACGGAAAGGATTGCCACTTGCCTATGGAGATGGAGCATAAGGCATACTGGGCTATAAGATAATTCAATGAGAACATAGATGAGTCAGGCATTCATAGGAAATTGTAATTAAATGAATTGGAAGAAATTAGGCATAATGTTCATGAGAACTCAAAAGCCTCCAAGATCACCATGAAATGGTTGCATAATTTAAAAATTTTGCAAAAGAGTTATTTGTAGGTCAGAAGGTTAAGAGTTATTTGTAGGTCAGAAGGTTCTGTTGTATGATTCTAGGTTACATCTTTTTCCTGGGAAGTTGAAGTATAGATGGGCTGGACCTTACATCATTAAGTCTATGAATGAATTTGGGCATTTGAGATTGAAAATCATGCAGATGGACAAATATTACAAGTGAATGGCCATCGTTTGAAACTGTATCTTAAAAATTTTGTAGCCGAGGTGGAATCTTGGGAGTTGGAAGATCCACCTCTGTTTGCATAATTGGATTCTTTGGTTCAATGAATAAAGGTAGATTAAGAGTAGTGTTTAGGTTTGCATTTCTTTTCTCATTTTTATTGAATTGATCACTCATGTCTTGATTTCTTTTATTGCTTTCCTAATAATCTTTGTGAGCTTGATGATTTTAGATTGACAGTGCCATCTAAGTTAGGGGGAAGCAAGGAAGGAAATTCAACTTCAGGTGATGTCAATTATGTGCATCAATTCAGGTACTTTTATAAGGGTTTCATTGATTAGGGTAACTTTCATCCAACATTTGCTATGACCTCATTCCATATATCTACATTGCGGACAATGTTGAGTTTAAGTTGGGGGAAAGGCAACCATAATCATGATTGTGAATTGTGTAATGGATTGATGATACATAGTATGATTTACCTTGTTTATGAGTGTTTGGAAAAATTTTCAAAAAAAAAAAAAAATATGATTTACCTTGGTTGTGAGTGTTTGAAAAAATTTAAAAAAAAAAAAATTGGCAAATCAAGAAATTTTGAAATTTTTTGGTTAATTTTAGGAAGTTGAGTCTTTTCAGTTAAATTTTTGAGTAAATAATGATTTTAGAGAGTCTTAGTTTTGATGACAATTCAATTCAGTTCTTATGAACTTGGTTAAGAGGAGATAGGATACAGAGTTGAAGCTAAATTGATATAGAATTGCTGATTTTTTTGGTTCAAATGCCTATTTGAACAAAGTTAGAAATCCTGTCTGTTCAAACCCATGTTCAAACCAGTATTTGTTCGAACCAACCTACAGCACAGAGTTTGTTCAAACCTCTGTTCGAACCATACAGCTGTTCAAACTTTTGTTTGAGCCATTGGGAATATTTTGACAGCCTATAAAGAGGACACTTCAGAATTTCGGGGGTTCATTTTTCCATGGTTCTAATGCTGGTATGAACTTTTTGTTTTCGATTCGAAGCTCTTATGCCCATTTGTCATTCCGATCGAAAGGGTTCATCAAATTACAATTACAAGCCTTGATTGAGCTCAAGTAGCATTAGGGATTTTGATTTTATTGCATTTTCAACTCAGCATTAGATGACAAATTGAGGTAGAGTTTCAAACCTGTGTTCAATTTCTACTAAATTTTGAACTCGGGAATTGTTGGCTATTGATTAATTGGCGAATGATTGATTGAGCTTTCTAAATTTGATTTTATGTATGGAAGTGTGGGGTTTTTGAATTAGAAAAAAAGAAATTGGTGAAACCTAAGTATATGGGGTGTCTGTGAGTCAGTGCTAAAGGAAATTGAGGTGATTTTTGGGTAAATTGAAAATGAATCCACCTAAGAAAATCTATGAGAAGAAGAAGGATATGGGGACTAGTTCAAATCTTAGGGGAGTTATAGAACCTACTAATAAGAAGGCCAAAACTCATGATTCAACCCAAACCACCATTGATCCTCCTGGTAACCAACCTGAGACCACCTCATCACCCATACTTCAAACTACTAATGACTCACCTATTGATCGACCTCAAGCCAACCCCCAACCTCCAAATGTTTAGCTAGACAATCAAGCTGAAACCCAACCAGATACTACCACTAAAACCATTATGTAAGTGGTTGAAGAATTGAATGAAAGGAATGAGGAAGGAAATGAAGAGGAAAATGAAGAAAAGGGTGGAGATGAACCCTATGATGATTTTCGGTTCCCAAGTGGTAGAGCCTAGAATGATTTTGGCTAATATTGGAGGAAGAAATCAGTAATAGTGGAGAAAGGAATGAACTTAAGCCATTTCCAAACAAAGAAATTCAAGTTGAAGCAAAACTTTGAAACAAGAGGTTGGGAGAAATGGGCTCAATTTAGTGGTATAGCTGTGGTTCCCCATTGTTCAGGAGTTCTATGCCAACATTGTGGATACAAAATATCAAGGGAAGGATTGTCTTGTAACTAGGGACAAATTTTAGTGGCTCATATTTCAAGTCGCGGCATGGAAAACTCATTTTTTTGGGGGAGTTGTCCCCACTTAAGTCTAAGGAGTACGTTTCAAGATATATCCTAAAGATATTAGGAAGTTCTTTGGGTTGAAGGAGGAGAAGCACCCTCAATTTCCATTTTCAAAAGAAGAAGTGTTAGACAAGGATTCCTTAGCTAAAGTTTTGACTAGGAAACCAAATGCAGAATGGGGGCACAAGAAGAAGTTGGCAAAGAATAGACTAAGTCCTAAGTTCAATTCATTGCATTTCTTGGCATGCTCACAACTCAATCTAGTCTTGAATACTTCTAAGATTAGCTATGAAATAGGACTTTTGTTGTATGCTATTGATGCGGGATTGAAAGTGGAGTTAGGGCAGTTAATTTGGGAGAATATAGCTAAAGTTTCAAAGATAAAGAAAGGAGTCAGCAGGTTATCATTTGCTGGGTTCATCATGAAGTATATCAATAAGAGGAATGTGATCTTTGAACTAGGAGAACAAGTGGCAAAACCATTGGGATTCATCATTACTTTTTCCCATGAAAGGAGTGCAAGTCATAAGAAAGAGAAACAAGGAACTACAACTGAAGAATTCATGGAAAAGATGTATGTAAAGTGGGATGAGGTGAATGTCAAGCTTGGAGAGATCAAGGATGCTCAGTACTTCATCAAACAATAGCTACAGAGCCAAAGAAAGAGAATTGCTGCTTTGGATGCCAAGCTGGAGATTCTAGTACCTTCTGTTGATTTTGGAACTTCATCAATGCCATCCGATGACCCTCCTCTCGATACTTAGAGAATAGAAACTATTTTGTCTTGTCACCAATTTAGGAAGTTGTTGTCTTTTTTGGTTCTAGATAGTTTTTGTTTTGCTTTCTGAGAATTTTTTACTTTTGTTAAACTTTTGAACAATAACTGATGATTTGTTTTGCTGTAAAAGCTGAATATGAAATTTTGTTGAACTTGAATTGGAAATGAATGAAATAAAGCATCTTTTCAGTTCATAACTTGATTCAAAGTGCGTACATGATTGATTAATGCTTATTTTTTAGAATTCCTTGTGATTTTCTTTTAAGCATTGAATGTTAACATGGAATTCATAATTTTGACACAATTGAAGTTGTTTGGAATAGAATTATAAATTAAGGAATTGTGTGAGTATGAATTCATGGAACATAAGTTTAACTTGAGAAATGCATGCATTCATTCTCTAATAAGTGGAGACTAACTTTGTGAGATTTGAGCTTTTGGCTTTCTTCGTTAAGTGATTGAAATAACTCTTACATGTCCTTCACATCTATATTTTTCAAGTAGCTCTAAATACTTATTTTGAATCCATGGCATGAGAAACACATCAACTTGGATTATAAACATTGGAATGGATGTGTAAACTCAATTGAACCCTTCGAAGTGAAGTAGGCCATCCTTGAATCTATTGAGCCTTATTGACTTTTTCTTTTTATTAAAATTTCCATAAGAACCATGTTGAGCAGTGAATGTATAAATGCATAATTCTTTTAGAGCCTTGAGTAATACCCTAACCTTTACAAGATATTAATAGCCCACCTAAGTGCCTTACTAGTGCATAAGCTTAAAAGAGGTAAAATGAGTAAGAAAAAAGGCAACACAGATTTCAAGGAAAGAGAGGTTGATAAGAAGTAAGGAAGGGAAAAGGAGAGTGATACAATGATATTTGTTTCATTTTCAAGTAAAAAAAAAAATTATGCATATCGGTTGGGCAGATAGGGCATCTTCTCAAATATTGATCCAAGAATGTGAAAAAAAATGGGAGGAAGAAAAGAAAGAAAAAAATGGAGTGCGATTGAGAAGAGAGGGATAGAGTCCATGCAACTAAGGCACTTCTTTGAATACCCTTTCCTTTCTTTGATCCCACGTCTAACCCCCCAGCCCGGTTAAAACCTAATAAAGACCTAACAAATCTAAGGTGTCAAATGAGTTGAAATTAAAGTTTTTAATGTGAAATAGTTCAAGATTCTTGTTGTTATGGATTATTCCTTCCATAGAGCTACACCAAGTTGAATATTCATTGAATTTTATCGTTTTTGACTTAAGGAAGATTCTTACTAGAATTTGCTCTACATTTTCTCTTTATGAAAGAATCTTCCAAGAGTGTGTTACCCAATTCTCATTTTATTGAAGAGTGTATGCCTTGTGAGGATTGAAGTTAAGACTTGAGAGAACTTGTGTGCATGATTGAGTTGGATTTATGTTCTAATGATGGATTATGAGCATGAGGAATTGATTTCATATTTCAAGACCATATAATGAATAGATTGTTGCATTTATGGAATTTTCATGTTAACTTTTGATTGTTGTGAGGAGTTGAACTTGGAAATTCAAAAGAATTTACATTAAAATATTATGTGCAACTTTGAATTAGGTTGAGTACTGAAAAGTGGCTTTTTGTTGAGCTAATTTGCTAGGGCCTAGCAAATCTCAAGTTGGCGGGTGGAATTGTACTATGAAAAGTACAATCATAAACCTTAAATTGTGGGTTGTTAGGTGAATTTATATTTTAAAAAGATGAAAAAATGAGTTTTAATGCATTAATGAGGATTTCTTGTGAATTGCAAGTGTTTGGGAGGAAAATAATAAAATTGGATCAAAATAAAGGAAATCAAGAAAGTGGTTCGAACACTTGTGTGAACCACAGTTTGTTCGAACATTTGTCCTAACCAAAGAAGGCACAATAGATGAAACAACAGTAGAATTGGCTAAGCGTGAAGAAAAGTGGTTCGAAGCTATGTTCGAACAACATCTTGTTCGATCCGTAGTTACAACAACATAAGCTGGTGTAGACAAAGAGGTGAAAAAATGACTAAGGAAAAACTATTTGAACACTTATCCGAACCACATTTGGTTCGAACCCTTTTGCAATCAATAGAAGTTTAACAATACTTGGAGGCAAGGAAGAATTCTAAGTGTGAATGTTTGGTTTGAACCGATCCTTGTTCGAATGTTGGTTCGATCAATAGAAGCCATGCGAGGTCTAATTAGAGCAAAACTGACCAAGTCCTAGTAATTGGTTCGAACATTTGTTCGAACCAACCTATAAAACGGGAATATTGTAATTCGGCTTGCTATGAAAAAGCAATTAAGTACATTTGAATTGTATTATATATAAACAAGAGTGAGGTCATTTGGGAGAGTTCGTTATTTCATATATTTCAGTTTTCAGATTTCATTTTTGTAGAGAGAGAGATTTTAAAAAGAGAAAGTAGATCAATTCACATTTTCTCTTAAATTTTGTATCAAAGTTTCAGATTATGAATCTTTTTCATTCATTTTCAAGTAGTCTCAATTTTATTATGTGTGAGCAGATCTTTTTCTTGGATTCAAGGCAAGTCTTGTAGTTGATTTACATATATCCCAAGGTAATAAGCTTAATGTTAAATTTTCATGTGTTCAAGGATCAATTTATGTTTGATTTGAATTCATTCTTGATTTTGGGTTGGGATTTCAATTGAATTTTGAATTTGTATAGTTTATAGATTTTGCTTATGAAATTCTACTTAGAATTATCATACATCCCTATTGAAATTGTATGGTGATTGCTAATTTTATATTTCATATGTAAGATCTATAGATTATGCATGTAAGGTGTTCATTTGAAATCTTAATCAGATTTTGTACTTAAATTCTTGTTCAATTCAGATTTAGATTGTTCCAAATTGGTTTTATATAGAAATATCTTCTGATCTACCCTTTTTGAGGTGCAGATCAAGTAATTGAACTCATTGGAATTTTATATAAATCACTATAAGCTTGTTTGAATCCAAGACTTTCTTTAATTTGCTTTAACAAAAAGTTTTGCTCAAATCACCATTTCTATAACCAATTCAATCTCTACCATTCATTGTGAGGCCAAGTTTGGTCTACAACATTTCCAAAAATGGTTTGTTCATTGATTTTTGCTTAAGGCTCTCTGTAGATGCGATCCGGTACTTACCGGTTATTGTGCTTCAATAGACACCGTACTTGGGGTCAGCCAATATTAAATAACATTGGAATTGAGCAAGTAGTTGGTAAAGCTTTTAGAAACGCAATGTTGGCCTTTAGCGACCAAATGTTTGGTTGCCAAAAGTGTGGTTTGTTGTAGTGGCATAAGGCACTAACTTTTCTATTTACCCTTGGAGTAAGGCTCTTTCCCCTCCGTTACATGCAAGGCACTAACTGTTCTTTTTGCTTTAGAGAAAAGGCTTCTTTTTCCAATCATGTACGAGGTGCTAACTACCTATTTTCTTCTAAAATATGACTCATTTCCTAGTTACGCGCAAAGCGTTAAATGTTCTTTTACTCTGGAGCAAGGCTTTCTCCAAATTAAGCATAAGGTGCTAACTTCCTTTTATCATCTAGAGCTAAGCTCTCTTCCCAAGTTATGCATAAGATGTTAACTTTCATTTCATTCTTAGAGCTAGGATTTTACACTTAGGTCAATACAAAGACAATTACACATAATGTTGACCCAGAGCTGGGGTTTTTCTCATCTTATCTTAGAAGCGAAGCTCCTTCACATTAACCTAGTAGGTAGTATCAACCTCGTCAGTTACTCATCAATTATAAACTTAACCTACCTAGGCCGATGATATGGCTCACTATGCCTAAGCTGAATTGGTTTTACATCCATAGTATTCTAATCACACTTGTATCCACTTATATATATATCAGCATATCACATTTGTGTGAGGCGCTGATTTAGAGCTACGTTGACCTGATCCCTTCACGGGATACGTAGGTAGCTCAAGCGAATAGCTTGAGTCTAGTTACCATGGTCTTCATAGACCACTTGCACAAAATACAGTCTAGATTTGGAGTGAGGCTCCGTTACACATCTAGCATTATAAATACATATAGTTCAGATCATGGTTCTGAATTACGTTGACCTGATCCCTTTGCAAGGTACGTAGGCAGCTCAAGCAAATAGCATGAGTCTGGTTACCTCAGTTTCTAAAAAACATATTTCAAATATTCACTGCTTCTTAGTGCACACATCATGCATAAGGACTACATAAGTTTACATTCTTGACTCTACATAGCATCTTAATACAAGTCTTATCCCTAGCAGAATTCATCTTTTACAAAGCATTCTCAGTACGTAATAGAAGCAAAATTAGCCTTTAAATTGCATCTAGATTCAAAACTAACATATAGAATCCCTTGGGGGCATCATTGCCATATGAGTACATCTGACTATGCTTGCACACACGAGCTAGGCTCGACCGCCTTACATTTCATACATCATATGTATTTTTTGGGTTGTATGCATTGATTGCTATAAACTGAAATATTATTGTGAGATTACGATTATGAAGAGTGGAAAAGGATTCTGGATATCTTTAAGTATCCAAGCGTAACGGTTTTCGTGCATAGGTGAACTTTTGAAGCCACTTTCTCTAATTGTACAAACTAGTCGAGATTCACTAAAAGGGCCTATTTAACACTTTTTCAAAAACATAACTAAAACATATTAAATCATAATTAAAACTCAGGTTTCTTGACATACTTATTTTGAAGTGTTAGGTGACGATTCCTAGCCATTGCATTTTGTCCCTATTTCAAAATAAAAAAAACATACTTTTTACATTTGGGAAATCTTGGATGCACCATGTCTCAGTGCAAGGATTCAGTCGTGACAGTGACGATTTATGGTGAGTGTATAATGACACTGTTACTTTTGAAAATGTTTGATTTTTTATTTTTCTGCTCAAGTGGTGAGTTAGAGTCAATTTGTGGTGATTGTATCAGTATAAATGTTTTGGTCTTTCGGGTGTAATGGTGAGTGGGTGTTAATCTACGATGAGTAAATAATTATAATTTAACTCCTATTCATACTACACTTGTTTATCTAATAAGCAGCTAAAGCATATCTTCTAAAAACACTACCTCATAATACCCTATAAAAATAGTTTTACATTTAATTGTAGGATGTTCTTCAACCATGTAATGAGCTGCATCTATACAGCATAATATTATCCACTTTGAGCTTGGTTAAGTGTAAGGCGAGTACTTCTTAAGGGGTGATCTATCCTAGTACTGCTCTTGCTCAATCATACTTATCCCTAGAGTTCCAACTGAATCTAGTGGTATCACGACTTTAAAATGCATTATAATTTATAGATGTTGAATATTACATATATGTGTTTACACTAGAAAAATTCTACTTCGACACAAACGGCACACGTTATTTCACAGTTTCGGATGATTGGGTTTGTTGCACAGGTATGCCAGAGTCTTAAGGACTCAATGGATAAGGAAAAGGAAGATCAAGTAGTTTATATGGATTGGAAGAATTAGGCAGTATGGATTACATATCGGTGCAAGGCCTTTAAATTTATAGTTATCTATATTAGGTTGTGGATATATATATTCATCAAATTCTAATTTTGGCAAATATGAGTATAAGTGTGATTTTGAGCACTGTAATGATGATCCGTAAGAAGATTGTGTACCATAATGGCATAGATTATACAAGGATGAATATAGATCACAATCAGATGGTGATTCATTAAAATATTGAATATCAAAAGAAAAATATAAATTATAATATAATGATTTATACTCAAAATACAGACACTAATCACAATCAAAATTAGAAGAATCTAAATTAAAGTAGCAAATAGAAGACTAAAAACACTAACATCCAAGCCTTCAATATGTAGATACAACTTTAATGAAATCAAATAGGGTTTGGAAGATCTAAATTAACCTACTTCTACAGAAATCTAAGCTAACCTACTCCTATTGAAACAGATAAGATAAATGCCGATATGAAAATCTACTGAGGGTTGCGAGGTCGAGGGACCCATTTTTTAGTTGCCTTCATGAGTATTTATGCTAAGGTAGGAAAGTAATTGCTCCCTATAACCTTAGTCTGTAACTCACTTCCACACTGCAATAACCACCACTTATCCATAACTTGAGTGGGCCCACTTATCCATAAGAGTGGGTGGTTAAATGGTTGTAGCTTCCCATTATCCTTGAATTTAGGTGCAAGGTGCCAAAGATCAAGGTGAATCAGCAAACTAAATTAACCAAATATCTTTGTAACCCATATCATACTAAATTAGTCAAAGGTCAAGATCCAAATTAAGTTAGCCGATTATCTCTACAGGATCAATGAAGAACCAAAGTAAATCAGCCAGATTATCTTTACCAAATATAAGTTAAATCAAATCTCGTATAAAATTATTAATTTTAGGCCGATCATAACAAATCTTCTTTGGTCGATCAAAATTCAAAAACTGATTTATCTCAAGCAAAATCTTATCAGTCGTGGGAATTCCAACCAAATCTTTTAGGCTGATATTTTTGGACAAACATGTACTTACCCTTCTATAAATCGGGTAACTAACTTGCCAATGTATTTTTAAATCTTCACATGATCTTTTCATTGTGTCAGTACACATGTCTTCCTGTGATAGGTTAGGATTTTTTTTGGAAACAAACAACATGTTACCCTCTACTTTACTCTCTCGTAGGAAGAGTCCTTACAAGCAGGTCCCTCACGGTCCCTGATAAACCACAAATTTAACAATTGATATTTATTAAAATAATAAAATCAATTTGAAACACTAGTGTTCTAAAACAACATAGTCATTCCTGAAAAGAACTTCACAATTACACAAAGATCGGCCTAGTGGGGGATGATCACTTCATCAGCTACTTTTGCCTTACACAAAGATTAACCTGATCTAGTAGTTTTTGATTGTTTTTTATTTTTCAACGTTGGTATACTTCAATCAGCCCATTAACATTAGAGTCAACACAAGTTTGTGGCAAAACTATGTACATTCAATATTATAATAGACATAAAATTGTCAACAATGAAAGTTTAGGTGATGTTCTAGGAAATGTCTTGTTGATAACAATTGAGGGGGTAGAAGTTGGTGATGTCATCATAAACATGCATTTCGGCTAAAACTGACTAGAAAGTTCTCACTTCAGTTGTAAGAAGGGGTAAATACAAATAGCTAACTCGAGTCTGGTTTGAATAAAAGATATAGGGAGCGAGCTTGAGTTTAAATTTTTGTGTGGACTTAAATTTAGCTCAATAAAGAATAATTTGAACTTGAGTTCAGCTTGCAAGTAATTTGACTAACTAGAACTGTAATGACCCACATCAGTATAATATTGTTTGCTTTGGGTTTGATTAGATGCAATACAAGGAATTCCCAGGGGTCACTCATCCTTGTATTTCTCTCACCCAAGCATGTTTAACTATGGAGTTCAAATGGAATTTGGTGCTGGCAAAATTTTTAAAATGCATCGTACTATGAAGATGTTAAATTATATAAATATATATAATACTTTTCTCCATATAGGCAATGTGGAAAAGAGTACTTTACTGTGCTTTGATAATAAATTGCTAAGTCTCTCATTGACTTGCCCACATCATTGCTGGTTTGTCATAAAAACAATATCATTTTGTATAAGCTCGAGCCAATTCACAATTTTTAAGCCTAGTTGCTTGTGGCTTAGGTATAGTTTGAATTTTAAATGAGTCATAGAAATGCTTAAATTTATCTTAGTTAAGGTCACAAATTGAACTCGAGTTGAGTCTTAACCAAATAGAGATTGAGCAATTCATAAATTATTTATTCATGATTACCCCTAGTTGTTAGAAGGGGGAAAAAGGTGTTATTTGTTGCATTTGAATTTATAGGGGGTTATGTGTAATTTCTCCATTAATATTTTTGTATCCATTTAAAGTTTCAAAATCAATCATATATCTAGATGAGTTTAGATTAGGGGTAAAGAGGTAAGGGTAAAGAATTATAAGATTAAGTTTTTGCAAGAGTAATAATTACAAGGGCAATATATCTTTGTTAACCATGTTTGTAAGAACAAATTTTAACACTATGTTTGGAGTGAGTATAATAATTAACTTTTATTTTATTTTATTTTATTTTATTTTTGGGTTTGATATGTGAGAAAAAATTATTTGCGTTATTGACAAACTTCATTTAAGTTGTTAATGAGTGTAATATTGAGGGTAACAAAATGATAGTGTAATGCAGGAGTAAGAAAGCATAACATTTGTTGATTACTCCAAGCTATCTTATTCCCCTCGGGTAATACTTACTCGCAATTTGAAGATAAATAATACAGTAAATAAATACATACACTCTCATTCCAAACTTAAGAAGGTTAAAACTTATTCTTGTAATATTCCACTCATTTTACTCACACCCCCTACGCCCCTTAAACCATGTATGTTAACAGCCTTTCTTTTTGAGGGATTGAAACAAGACATGGACTTGAATAAATTAATTGCAAGCAGCTGGCTTGACAAACTGTTTGTTAAGGGGGGAAAATTTGTTAAACAATGTCCTGATTAAGGTTACACAGATAATAATATATATATGATTTATGTATTAGCACCGAAAGATTAATTGTAATACTTGACCATCGTGATTGTTATTTTTACCTACTCCTTTTATTGGGTCGGCGTCAACTTGTGTTCTAACTTTTGCGCCCGTACCCGATCTGAAGTTTAGCCCAATGAGTGTAACCCAAACCCCCAACTCAAGTAGAAGTTTGATAAGAGTTTGAATTACTAACTCTGTTTAATAACGCTAGTCATTTTTTTATTTATATTTCTTGTTATAGATTTTTTTTAAATAAAAATTAAAATTACGTTTGAAAATTTAATTTTGTTTATAGTAATTAATTTACATTTTAGTAAAATATTTAGTTTTATGAATTTTAAAATTTAATAAATTATATTTAATATTAATTAGTTAATTAATTAAATTAAATTAATTAATTATATTATTTATTAAAATAGTTTAATTTAATAAAAATAAAACATATGAAATATAATTTCAATTACATTATTTATCAAAAATAATTTAATAAAATGTATTCATATTAGTTAAATTAAATTAAAATTAATTTAATTATATTATTTTATTAAAAATAATTTTAATTAAAAAATTGAATAAAATAAATCATTTTAATATGATGCAAAAAATTTACAAAATATTAAAATTAACAAAATCTTTAGAAAAAGAAAATGAGAGTGAAAATATTTTTTTTTGTTTACATTTTTCTTTTAATGTTTTAATTTTTTTGAAAATAAAAAAAAATCAAATCAAATTTAACAAACACGTTTTTGTCTCTAATTTTTAAATATCTATAAATATAATAAAAAATATAAACGTTACCCAACATGGCTTAAAGTTATCAAAGCCAAATAAAACCAAAGCCAGTGGCAGCAGGGGTCCTTACATGAGGCAATTAACTGAGAAACTAATAATTAGGCCCGTTTTATAAAGTCTTTTTGTACACACATTTTACTTACGTTTATAATTTTTTGTAAATTAGTAACAAAAATATATTTAGCAAATTTGTTTCTAAGCTTTTGTTGTCAACAAAATAAAATTTTGTCTAAAAATTTAGATTCAAAATATAAGCAAAAAAAAATCATATTTTCAGGCTCATTTTCTTTTTCTTTCACAAACATTTTATCAATTTTAGGATCCAGATATAGCATATACTCAATTTTTGATGCATCCTAAATATTAAAATAAATTATTCTATTCCAATATAATTAAAATTGTTTTCAATAAATAGTAATTTCATTTTAAAATAATTTACTTTATTAAAAAATTAATTGCCATTAAAGAAATAATTTATGATTAAAATGATTTCTTTTATTATTTAAAATTGATTTGATAAATAGTAATTATATATTGCAATGGTTTATTTCATTAAAATGAAAATTAATTACTATTAAACTATAATTATTATCAAAATGATATATTTAATTAATTAAAATTAGTTTTAGTTATAATAATTACATATTAGAATGATTTATTTTATTTAAATACATTATTAAATTAGCGATTTTCAGTAAATAATAATTTATTGTTGATTTACGTTCTTTATTATTATAATTTATTAAAAATATTATTAGTTAAAATAAATGTTTTAAAATCAAATTAATTAAATTAAATATGTTTTATTAAATTATATTAGCAAAGAACATAAATGGTTGTTATTAAATTATATTAAAGAATATAAATTAAAAAATATATTTTATTAAAAATAAATTTTTTACAAAATGAAATTAATTAAATTAAATATATTTTATTAAATAAAACATATTTAAATTAATTACTTAAAAATTAAATAACTTTTGTAAAAGATAATTTATTAAATTAAATTAACGTTATATAAATAATTAAATAAATTTTTTAAAATATGATTTATTAAGCTAAATTAACATTATAAAAATATTTTATTAAAAGTAAATATTTTTATTACAATAAAATTAGTTTTTACTGTGAATAAAATTGTATTACCAAATCGTTTTCCGTTCATATTTTAGGAAGAAAAGCGATAGCTAAAAAAGCACTGAAAATGGAAATTCTTAAATGTTTGGGGTTAATTTGTACATTCTTTTACAATTTTGGAATAAATTCATGTGGATGTGCCAGAGGAGTACGAACTTAAATGATATAAATAATCAAGTAGCATAGGTTTTCATTGCCTTACTATAATAAGAATTTCATATTCGCTGATTTCTCTATGAAAAAATTGATGCGGTGAATGACGATATAGAGATGAATATATAGATGGTGAATGATTGGGATTCACACATTACACTTGTATCTTTATATATTATTTTATTCATAATATAGTAGGTGTATTATTATTGTGATAAGATTAATTGATGCATTAGGTTAACTTAGTTACTTGGTTTCCAATCTGGAGTTGTCTTATTGAGGTTGAAGAAGTCTGTATTAGGCTTTTGTAGGTCACGTGCACTCCAATAGGTTTTTCGTGCGCATAGTTTCAGCGTGAGCACAGCATGTCTTTTTTTGTGTGCACAACTCTATCCAGTTGTCTTTGTGCACATGACAGTCCATTCTAACGGGCACATCCTATGCAAATTTTGACAGTTGTAACCTACTTACTTTTTTCGATTTTTTCTGCTTGAAGTTAATTTTGCCACTCAAGCCTACACCAAGCCTACCCTCTACCCACTGCATATAACATCTCACCTTTTTCTTCTTTCTTTCTTCATAGTGTATGGTTATATATATGCATGGGTGGTTATAATTAGGAAAATTTTCTAAAATAAGAGAAAAGTGTGAATGGTTAAAGTCGAGAGCTTTCCTAAAAATTGAGTATCCCTCTTTGATTCCTTTGAGAGATTGGACTGGTGAAGAGTTGGTCTAGAGCTTTCAAGGTGTCAAGGTCTTTGTGTTGGTGTTTATTGATCATTTTGGAGTTTAGACATTTTTTGAGATTTGTCCGCATAGTTTCCTTCTTCATCTAAGCAACTCGAGGTAGGGAATATTGGTTTCTTATTGTCCTTATACTTGTTTGATGCAGATGATGATATTGATAATGATATATAGCATGATATATAAATGTTTAATATGTTAATACATGCATCTATACGTATATATATGTGTGTGATTCATCTATACATCTATACATATATACGAGACTTTACTAAATCTTTGCTATAATGAGAAATTGATGTTTTGAAAATTTTCAAACAATTATAAGGGTTGAAAATGGATGATTATGGCTATATATATACTTATAAAATGGTAAAAGCCAAATTGTGTGTTTGCTTCATTTTAAAAATAAATTATGTTTTAATCATAAGTTGTTAGTTATGGATTAATGTTGTGATATGTTAAGATAGGATAGCATGAGTTGCTAAGGAAATGGGATGAGTATGATGATATTGATATAATAAAAGTGGATAATTGGAATGTGGTTGATTTGATATTGATTTTGGGAATAGGAGGTACTATGAAACTGAGTGTAAGCATACCTATGGGTTAGAAGTCCCTAAATTTGCACAGAGGTTAGCTATCGTTTCAGTATGTTAATAGCCTATGTAACTATATTGATTTGGTTATCGCATCTAATGGGTGAATGACCCACGAGACAATGCAAACACTAGATAAGTGTGTGCTTGGTGTTGATACTGCAACTGCGGTTCAGTCTTATAGAGTGTTTACCCCATGTGTGTGTGTGTGTGTGTGATAATATAATGATAATTGAGTTATAAAATTAAAAAACGATGACATTTTAATACTTGATGTGATGCATGATAGTAGCTTGCTAGGATATGTTACATTTATATACCTAATTATGTGTATAGTGGGTACAAGCGAGCCCATGCTCATTTCCATACAAATTTTGTTGTAGGTGTTGAGCCTAAGGCATAAGTGGACTCCTGTGTTGAGATTAGTAGGTATCTATATTCTTTTGACCACCGAAAAGATATTTTGTATTTATTTATTTTGATATTTGATTTGCTTATAAAGCCAGCAGAGCTTATATTGTCATATGTACTATTACTCATATGCCCAATTGCGGATTAAGATTATATTTTATATTATTATAATTTGAAGTAACCTTGAAGGCAATTGTATAGTTTTTTATTAGGTTTATTATAGTTACTTGTGATTTGTATGCGATCTTATATCATGCATCAGGTTACAAATTCCGAGATGTGCCAACACTAATCCTAAAAACTACAGTACATTGCTCATAAAAATAGAAATTAAAATGACATTAAAAGTGAAACAACTGAAATTCATTGCATTAAATAGAAAGGTACAAGAAAATAGAGAAATAATTTTGCTATTATGGCCTGAAGAGAAGAAAAATTGAATTAATAAGAGGTTATTGTAGCTGTGGTAGTGGTGGTGTTGTTGCTATTGGTGCTCGAGCCCATTTCTTAGCTACTTTCATGTGTATTTGAGGTACAGGAAATAACTGCTTGTAACTTTCCATAACTTGTAACTTCCCATCCCAAGACTTGTAACTTCATTGGGCAGTTGCAACTTCAGTAATTTCCAGCTAACTTTTCAACTTTTTCATACTTTTGAAGCCAAATATATGATCTTTATTACTATATAAAAGTCTCAGTAGGTGAAATTTTTTTGACTATACTATCCTTTCCTTTTCAAATAGTCTAATTTGTGTCCTTCAAACATATCTTTCATTTTTACCATTAAAAGTATCAAAAATGAGTAAAACTTTCACTAGACCATTATACCCTTTTGTTCTCAAATAAACCAATTGGTGTCCTTTCATCCCATATCTATCTACTGCCATTAAATATTAAATCAATTAAATTAAACTAAACCATTAAACGTATGAAATGTCAATATAAAAGTCTTAATAAGTAGAAATTTTTTTTTTTTTACCATAATATCATTTCATTTTCAAATAGTCTAATTTGTCTCCTTCAAATATATTTCACACCACTATTAAAAGTATGGAAATATGTAAAACTTTTAATGGACTATTATACCATTTTTTCTCAAATAAATCAATTGGTGTTCTTCATCCTACATCTATCAATGCTACTATTTATATTAAATTAAATACTACTATTAAAATTATGAAAATGTGTAAAATTTTTAATGGACCATTATACTCTTCTTTTTCAAATAAACTAATTAGTGTTCCTTTATTCCACAACTATCAAATTTGACTCAAGACTTTCTATTTTTCTGAAACTCCAAGCTGGTATTCACTATGCTTCTCTTTGTGCTATCTTTTTCTCTTCTCTTTATATTCTCAGATTCCTATCTCATATTAAAAGTAAGAAAATATATAAAATTTTGGATGAAGCATTATATCATTCTCTTTTGAAATAAAGCCTTATATATATTTTTGATATAAATTAATTACACATTTAAACATCATTTGCACGTACATTGCATGTGACATGTAACTATTAAATACTGAAAACACCTATCACATAAAAGTTAATTTATAAATTTCATGCCTAATACAACAGTTCTCAGAAAGCTTTCAACAACTCTTTAATGCAATTAAATAACTATCACGACCAAATTTACGTGCCAGGGTCGACGAGTATGGGTCATAAGTCTTTATTGTGACATGGTGTGTCCAAGATCACCCAAATGTGAAAAACTATATTTTGTTTTGAAATAAGGCCTTGATACAGAGACTAGGAGTCACCACCCGATACTTTCAAAATAGGTGTGTCGAGAAACCCCAGTTTTAGTTTAATTTTAAAAGTGTTTTGATTTATGATTTTGAAATTGTGATAAAAAGCCCATTTTTAGTGACTCTTGATTAGTCTGTGCAATCAGAGATAATGGGTTTGGGGGTTCGACAACATATGGAAGCCGTTACGCCTGGATACGTAAGGATATCCAGAGTATCTTTTCACTCTTCGCAATCATTATCTCACAACATAATATTCTGGTTTATAATGATCATTGCATACAATCCATAAATGCAAATGATGTATGAGGTGGTCGAGCTTAGTTTGTGTGAGCAAGTGTGGTGAGATGTTTACCTATGTGACAGATGATGAGATTTGTACTAAAAAAAACTATATGTTTGACATAAAAATTGACTTGTGTAGTCCTCAAGAGTGTGTGTGTCTCAAGAATGAAGTATGAATTGATAGTGGTCTATGAAGACCGAGATGACCAAACTCAAGCTACGTGTTCAAATTGCCTATGTATCTCGTGAAGAGATCGAATCAATCATAGTTCAGACCTAGGTGGTTCGAACTAAGTGTTTATGTGATAATAAATGTGTGTGAGAGCCTCACTTCAAGTATGGGTTGTGCCTCTTGCAACACTCAAGCTATCTGCTCGAGCTGCTTACGTACCCTTCAAGGGATCAGGTCGACGTGACTCTGGGACAGTGCCTAGTGTGGGTGTGATATCTTAATGTGTATAAGTAGATGCAAGTGTGATTAGAATGTCTTGAATAAAAAGTTGACTGGCCTCAGGCATAGTGAGCCTCATCAGTGGCCAAGGCAGGCTAAGTATGTGAGAGCTTAGCTTCAGATATGGGATAAGGAAAACAAAGAACTTAGCTCTAAGCGTGGATTAGGAGTAATCATCTTTGTATTATAAGAGCCTAGCTCTAAGACTGAAATGAAAGTCAATGCCTTAGGCGTAATTTGGGAAAAGAGCATCGCTTTGGATGATATAAGGCAATTAGCACCTTATGCTTAATTGGAAAATTGAGCTTAGCTCCAAATGAGAGAGAACATTTAGCATCTAACGCATAACTGGAAGAAATGAGCCTTGCTCCCCTGGGGAAAAGGTAGTTAATGCTTAGCGCATAACTGAGAAATAAAGTCTTGCTCCAACGAAGAGACAGTTAACACCTTGCATTTAACAAAGGAAAGGATTCTAGTTCTAAGGTAGCTCTTTGTGCTATGGTGACCGGACTCCAGCCTTTTGCTCGAGCTACCTACATATCCTGTTAAGGATCAAGTCTACAAAACTCTACAAGAGGGTTTAAATTGAGGTGTGAAAGTTTAAGGATATAAAACTTAGCTCTAAGTCAACTTTTGACACTGGGGTAACCAGACTCAAGCCTTCCACTTGAGCTGCATACGTTCCCTGTTAAGGGATCAAGTCTATGTAGCACTACCTAAGATGGACTATGGGGTAGGTGTAGAGGTTAGCTCTAAGTCAGCTTTTGATGCTAGGATGACTGGACTTAAGTCCTCTACTCGAGCTGCCTATGTACCCTGTTAAAGGATCAGGTCTATGTAACTCTTAATAAGGTGATCTATGGAAAAGAGCTTAACTATAGGCAAGGAGATAGTTAGTACTTGGTGCCTAATTAGAGAAGGAAAATAGCTTGACTCCAAACAAAGAGATAGCTAGCGTTTGGTGCCTAACTAGGGAAAGAAAAGAGCTTAACTCTAAACAAGGACATTATTGGTGCCTAGTGCCTAACTAGGGAAGGAAAAGAGCTTAGCTCCAGGCGCGTGGAACCTAACTAGAGAAGAAAATGAGCTTGGCTCTTGATAAGGGGATATTTGGTGCTTGGCACCTAATTAGGGAAAGAAAAGAGCTTGGCTCCAAACAAAGGGATAGTTGGCGCTTAGCACTTAGCTAGTGGAACGGGCTTCACTCTGATGAGGAGCTCAACTTTTACGGATGTGCTTAGCGCAGGTGAATGAGTATATATCATGTGGGAAAGGATCTTAGCTCATATTGAGAGCTTAGTTCCTAGGGATGATGATCAAGTCTAAGTGAAAAGCCTAAGAGCCTACAATGATGTGAGTGATGTAGTTAACATGATCGAGTGCAGGCAAGTTGAATATGATGACAACTTATATTCTATCTTGGATGGCAGTTAAAAATGCATGTCAAAGCACGTGCCGGTATGTCAAAGCATGATGCATGGCATGTCAAAGCATGTGCTAGCATGGTAAATGATATTCCAGCATGTTAAATAATGATCTATGATGATGATAAGACAAGTAAACATGGCATAGCATGATGGTAGCATGGCATAATATGGTGTAGTATGAAAATATGGTGCGTTAGTATAATATAGGATGACAACGGCAGAGTATAATATGGCAAAGATGACATGGCATGGAAAAATGATGTTTAGCATGACCAACATGGTTTTATGATGACATAGCATGATACGTAATGATAAATGTGGTATTATGACATGGTATGGCATGATAGAATGATGTTATGACATGGTATGGCATGGTATGGCATGGTAGTATGATATGGACATGATATATGAATAATGTTTGAATTTTGCAAAATTATCTCAGGAATATCTAATCAATATCATACATCGGGCATAACCTGATCTTGACTAATGATTTGAATACCTTTTATTGAGAAAGAATTATATTTACGTAGTTAAAACAATCCTATTCTAATTATGTAAACAAATTGAGTTGAAAGATAAAATAAAATTTTCTAAGGAAAGAAAATTATACCGAACATGAAACTCCAGAGAAAAAACTTGGAATTCTTCCAAAACTCCTTGGGAACACTTTGGAGTGCCCGGCTACAAGGGAGAGGAAGAGCAGGAGGCCGAATAGGATGGAGAAATTGAGAGGGGAGGCCCCCTATTTATAGAGGTTTTTGGTGTCAAAAAAGTTTGTAAACTTTGAATTTCCAAAAAACTTTGCAAAATCTAACTTTGCAAACAAGTTTGAAGTGATAAAACATGCCAAAAAAAAAAAAAAAAAAAAAAACCATTTCAAAAATCTGTTTTGCAAGCTTCTTTGCTAAACAAAGTAGGCAAACAAGTTTGAAAAAAATCAAAGAAGGCAAACTAGTTTGTAAACTTTGAAAGTACAAAGAACTTTGCAAACAAGTTTGCATAACAAATGATGCAAAGATGCTTGCAAAAATCTATTTTGTAACCTTTTTTGCTAAACAAGATATGCAAAAAAAGTTTGTAAAAGCAAAAAGGGCAAACTAGTTTGTAAAAACCAAGAAGGCAAACAAGTTTGCAAACCAAGGAAAGCAAAAAAGTTTCCCAAAGACCTATTTGGCAAGGTGTTTGGTGGCAAGAAGAGAAATAGGGCTGGTTTGGCTTGAACCCCTGGCTTAGGCCATGTTTTGCGAATTTCAAGTTTCATTTGCAAAGATTCGGGCAATTCTAAGGTCCTTAGCATAGTTTTCGGGACCTCTTGGGCACTTTTTGGAGAAAATTAAACCAATTACGTCAAAATTTGGTTCAATTTGAATTCTCTTGGACTAAGTTATGTCTGTTTAAAAATTACTGCTCTGAAAGGGACAGAAATGTAGAAAGGGTTAGCCAATCCTTTGACTTAACCCTTGGAGGCACCACCACGAGTCCTTCTCCTACCATTTTTAGGTATAAGGAATCCAAAAATGCCATTGGCGGGTGTCTGGGACACTTTTATGAATTTTTAAAAAAATTAACAAATTTTGCAAATGAATTAGTGAAGGGACCTCCTAAGTTTGACTATGCCATTACCTTAGGGAATGAACCCTTAACATTTGTGTATAATTTGAGGGCATTCTAACTTCACCCGGATGTTCAAATTGTGTTTGGAGAGCTAGTAACTTATTTTTCGTTGATAGGAGCTAATTTGAGTCGGCGGAACCTAAATGACCTCTAAAATGGCATTTTGGCTGTTTTGAGCTTTGTTCTATGTTCTCTGGAATGTCTTGAACTATTGTGTGTCTTCCTGAAGGTTTTTGGCTTGATCTGGACATTTCAGTCGGTGTTAGCTTTCAAGCACATTGGTAGAGACCGTTTTGGACTTCTGGATCAAATCAACCCTTGATTTTGGATTTTGGCACTTCTGTTGATGTGGAGATCCTCCGTTTGATGTCTGGGACATACTTGTATAATTTGGTGGCCTTCTGCCCTAATTTGGGTCTCCATCATGACTTTTCCCTAGCTCCAGGGTAGAACTGTCATTTTGCTAATTGTTTACTTTTTGTCGAATTCTGAGACTTTGACATATCCTGCAATTAATAAAATTTAATTAATAGAGCACCATTCAACTAAAAGTATTAAATACTATAAATATTAAATAAGGGGCAAAATTGAGATGTCAACAATAACCAATACTTTCATCATCATTTAGGAATTGGGCCTAGGGGCCCGTTTGGCATCAAGAAAAAAAAACTACAAAAATTATTATAAATCTCTAACAACCCCTTTATCTCTAATTTTTCCACAATCACTAATTTCAAAAAATTTCAATACTTCGCTAAAAAAAATCTGGAAGTAAGTTAACCAAATGTATAAATTTTTTATACAATTATATTCTTCGTGTCGAAAACTTTCAAACAAGTACCATTGTTACTATTTTTTGTGAATTCTTTTGAATCCGTGGGAACAGATTTAAAAAATCGTTCCCACGGTTTACTACTTTTCAGAAAAAAATGCGCTAAAATTAACCTTAAACCATATTTTATCTCAATTTATCTTATTTTTTCTTACTTCAAACGGAACCTATATATATCTCGAATAATGTAACGGGATATGTCCACCTGAATTGCACCCCTACTCAAAAACCTCCATATTATTTTAACAATTGTTTTATCGAATTAATTTTGACTATTGATACACAAATTTATCTATATTTAATAAGTGTCATTAAATTTTCACCTTAGTACATATGCATCATGAGAAGATTGTGTTGGATTATAAATTAAGAAGGCTAATTAATGTATATTTAAATCAAATAATAAAAAGCTAATTTAATTGTTAAAAAAAAAAAAGACCTCGACGTACCGACTTAGAGGACGTGCCATAAACGTAGAAAAAGAGGAGGGCCTGATGTTTCCGAGCTGCTTCCATAAACGCGTTGTGCGTTGCATGGATGGATATGATATATATATATATATATAAGTTTCATTTTTCCACGTCGACCACTTGATATTATATATATATATATATATCCATTTGGAACTCTCCAAAATAAAATAAAATCCTACAAATCTCTACAAATACGAATTACGAAATAATAAAATTTAAATTTTTATTCACTGCATGAATTATGAGACATTTACTTTTACAATTTTATACAACTCCAAACACATAATGTAAAGTCTGTTAATCCTGCTGCGTCATATAAGACTTAACGTACGCCACAGTTATGACACGTGACACTTAATTATAACTATTTTGTACTACGTAAATATAAAAAAAATATAAATTTATTAAAACTATATTTGAAGAAAAAAATTAGTGAGAGGAGAAAAATGAAAAGAAAACAAATAAAACAAAAGATGCAAGAAAATAGAAGAAAATATAAAATTCAAAATATATGTCTTTATTTGAATGAATTTAAAAATATAAGAAAAATAAAAATATTCATCAATGTATTTTTTTAATTTAATTAGTTAATTTCTTGTATTTTCTATCATAATCTAAATAAGGGAGTAATTTTAAATTTATATCTCATTCTTTTTTTCTGTAACGAATTATTGAGCCAAACAAAACCTAAATGGACACGACAAAAGAATAGTTGGCACACACTAAATAAAATAATAAAATGATATAAAGAAATTAATTATGAAAAAATATTTTATCTTCGTCTAAATTGATTAACAAGTATCTATGTAATAAGGAAACTCATGATTTGATTTTTGTATATTTTCAATCATTTGACTTATTCAATTGTTAATTATTTCTTTCTCTATTTTGATTATATTTTTGGTCACTTCACATAAAAATATAATCTCTTATTCTTCCCATATATTTTTCAATATTTTTTACATATAAAAGTTTTTAAATTAATATTTTTACAAATATGATAATATTTGTAATAAATGATAAAATTTTATACTTTTATTAAACACTATATAGATACCTTAGTCTCTTTTGATTTGTTATTTTTTATTTTTACAAGTTAATTTTATAATTTTTTATGCAAATTTACTTTATAAGTTTAAATTTGAGCTCTTTCGATCCTAAATTAGATTTGTGTGCCTTTAGTCACTGGCAATTACTAATAATAAAATAAAAGCATCCATCAATGTATTAGTTTTTTAATTTCCTAACTTTCATTCATTTTTTTTTATTTTCCATCATAATCCAAATAAGATAATGAATTTTATATCTGCATTCCTTCCCATTTCCTTAATGGAGAGAGAGATATAGGTGAGAAAGAAAAAAGTTAGATGACATGAAATAAAATGGTAAAAAAGAAGAAAAAATAATTAATAAAAAATATTTGTACTTCCCAAAACAATCTAAAATCTTAAAAGACAAAACAGTTGTGTTTCGAGTGAGAATTTGGTGCCAAGAAAAAGAAAAAAACGAAAAAGAAACGTGGCATGAAAATAAAAAGAAAAAGATAGGAAGCAATGAAAAACTATAAAATCCTAAACGTATACTCTTATCTAAACGGATTTAAAAAAATAAAATAAAAACATTAATTAATATATTAATTTTTTAACCTATTTAATTTAGTTTTTTATATTTTATGTATTTCCCCTGCATTTTGTATCATAATTTAAATAAGAGAATGAATTTCAAATCCTTACCATTTTTTTTTTCTGTGACAACTTCTTGGTCCAGACACAATTTAAATAAAAGAAGAAATTTTAAATCTCTATCCCCTCTCCTTCTCTCTTTCTCTAATATGCAAAGAGAGATATAAAGGCTCCATTTGGAACTCTAAAAAGTGCCAAAAAAACGAGATAAAACGTGGTTTAGGGAAATTTTTGATGTTTGATGTACGCCGCTCAAACTGTGTTTTTTGGAGATGAATAGTAAAATTTCGTTTTGACGAATTGGATTTCCATTCCAATGGATTCAAAATTTTAAGCAATTATACTTATTTACACTACAATCCGTCCAAACGGATTGTGGAAACTGTTTGGAAGAAAGTTACCCGTACGATTCTGTCGAAACGATTTTTATAATCCGTTTAGACGATTTTAAAAATACCATCAAAAATAGTAGAAGTGAGTGTTATTTGGTAGCACTACTAGAAATGAAGGCAAGGCCGACGGAGGAACGGTCAACTGCTTACAAGCGGTCCACAAAGGCTCCTCCCCCCCCCCCCCCCCCCAAAAAAATACCCCCCTCTTCCCCGCTCGATTAGTGCCATTCTTGTATTCTCTCTCTCTCCCCGTTCTTTCTTACTCTCTCTCTTCCCTACTCAACCGCCCATTCTTCCTGCCTTCCGCGTCCGCCTTCCATTTCGCCATCTCTCTCTCTTCGCTCGCTTTCTCTCTCTCCCCGTCTCTCTCCCACCTTCACTCTCCTTCCTCTCGCTCTAAACTCTCTCTTTCTGTGTTGCAGAGCCACAATCGGCGGCAGGCAGCGGCGTCCAACTCTTTTCACCACCAAACGGCGTCCACCGAGCCACCGAGCACCGTCGACCGAGCCCCCTCCAGCTTTTTACTCTCTCTATTTTTGCTACATTCAAGTATGGGTGGGTTTGATTTTGGGTTTGGTTAAGCAGTGGGTATCGTAGTGTGGCATCAATTAATTAATTTTTTAATTTTTCTAATTCCATGAGTTCACTTTCATTTTGCATCACGAACCAAAAATCCCATTCCTTTTACTTGTTTATGGTTCGAATTTGGAACTGTGGTGGGCAATGCATTAACAATATAAAGAATTTCACGTTTTTTGTTGTATTTTTGCTACAAATTTGGGATTTGTCATTTATTTTAGTTGACCGTGGACACTAGTATAGTTCTATGATTCATGTGGCTTTCAAGGATTTAGTATTCTTCTTCTTCTTTTTTTTTAATTTTTTTTATTTCTTTCATATTTTGCTGAATTTTGTAGATTGCATACTTGTACTTGATGACTCTCAGTTTACATGATCTGAAGGTTCTGAACTCTTCTTTCTTTACCGCAGGCCATATTATTTGTAAAGCTGATCCTAATAATATAGGATTCAGTGCTTTGGTGCATGTTATCTGTTTCTTGTTTGTGCTTGTCATGGACAGAGAGATATCTTTGAAAGACTGGACCTCATATAGCTTGAAAAGCATTCTTGTACTCAACACAAAGGGGTTAGGATTGGGATTCTGGTATGATGAATTGGAACTGGATACTCGTCCTACATTTGTGTTTTTGTTGTGATATGAAGAAAGGTATTAAAAGTGGCTTAATTGGATAATTTCTGTCATATCGTTGGTTGGGTTTATTAACTGAAAAAGCTTGAATGATTCTTAGTCTTATTGTCTCATAATCGACTACCCCTACCTTAGATTAAACATGCTTTTGTTAGTATTTTGTTTTGGGACATCTGTTTTGTGATTATTGTTTACATGCAATGCCTGTTATTATTGGTTAGAAAATCTGGTCAAATAAATTTTCGGCTTTAGGAGCTATCAATAGGATTTATGCCCAAGTACATAATTTGACATTAAATTTCATTGACAAGTTTATTTTATTCCCCAAGACATGTACTGTTGCACTTACATTGCATTTTGAAAATTTTTATCTTAATATTGCAGGCTGTACCAGTCAATCCCAAGCCTTTTCTGAACAATTTGACTGGAAAGAAGGTCATCGAAAAACTCAAGTGGGGAATGGAATATAAAGGTACTTGGCTTGTAGGGGTTTGATCATGGGCATTTTGTGCTCATTTTACATACATTTATAATTTTTTACTTCTTGTCTTGGATTTCTAAGTTTTGGATCTTTTTCTTCCCCTTAAATCTGTTTTTCAAGTTTCCTCGTCTCAATTGATTCATACATGAACTTGCAGGTACTGCCCTGAAAATTATTTTCCAAGTTATTTCTTCTCATACATTATGTTATGTGTGCAAGCACGTGGACATTTGCTTGAATGATTGGATGTCAGTTGTTTTATATTAGGGACTTAATCATATTGAAGGGCCTATGTGGTTTAATATTGTATTTTTGCTGTGATGATGTAGCACTTGAAGCATGTTTAGTTCGATATTTGAAACTATATTTTTCTCGTTTTCTGAAATGAGGAATTGTTTCCTTTTAGTTGATTCAACCTTTCTTATAATAGCTAGATCTCCTAAATTCCAACTTTATAATTATTGCAATCTTATCCACAACTGGTCAACAGTGAAGAATATATTGAGGGACAATTCACTGGAAATCTCGGAGAAATTTTGATCAGGTAACATTTTTTGAATGCTGAAGTTTTCCTCATGAACCATCCTACATCTAATTCTACGATGGTATGCAAACCTCGTATGTTCACTTTTAGCACCCTACAATGATGCACAATTTGATAAGACAAGATATAATGGTGAAGCTGTCCAAATAGTGGGTGACTGCCATGGACAAAGTAGCTTTCTTGTGCTTGATTTAGATTTCCACTCCATGTTGTCATTCTTTATGATTTATAATTGCAGTTATCTGATCATTTAAGACTTGTAGATTCAAGACTTGTAGATTCTATGATTTATATCAATATTTCATCTGTCATTTTTTCTGATCGGGATTTATGATGTCATGTTTTTGTTGCATAATTTTTGGCTCTTGCAGGATGATTGGCCCTCAAATGCCGTATGCTGAACTACTTGCTGCTGCAGCCAAATTAACAGAAGAGTTAAAGTATTTTTCTGAAAAGACTTTTCTGAAGCAGAGCATTTTGAAGAGGTTTGCAACTCAGTTTCCTACACAAACTTACCAATAATCTATTTTTGTTCATTAAAATCTTTATCAGGATAGAGAGGAATCTTTTTGATCTTTAAAATCTTTGCGGGATATTTTAGTTTGAAAGGGTTTTGTTTCTCCCCTTAAATTGAATGGACAGTTTTCCTTAGCATTTTCTGTAAACAAAAAGCCACGACCTGTGTTTGGTTGAATGAGAACAATATTTTATGGTTGAACAAGAATGAGCTCGGTTCATTTTGAAAAAAAAAAAAAAAAAAAGGAATTATTTAAGTTAGCTTGAGTTATTGAATTCTAATATTTATAAATTTTGGATGGCAGTGAGAAGCATGTACCGGCGTATATTGAGAAAGCAGAGGAGCTGAAGTCTAAAGGCATTGATGAAATCTTGTGAATTAGTGGCAATTGAAACTCTTCTAAACTATTGTTTAACTTATAACTGTGTATCTTTTTTAAGTTGTACTCCTTTTAATCTAGATATTGAACTCTATTATTGATTGTAAAATTAAGAATAATGTAATGTGTGTTTTACCAAATATTTTATGAAATTTTAGAATTTTGTTGAATAATTTCATGTTGTCGTAATATGTATTTAAATGAATAGGTTTAATCAATATATAGGATTTGGTGTATGAATGTACAGGTTTTTCTTAGTTTTAGTAGAAATAAACATCTGCTTGTGGAAAAAAAAATATAGACGATCGCCTCCAAGCAGTCGTCAAAGAGGTTCTAGGTTTTGGCGACCGCCTCAAAGAGTTTAGACGACCGCTTTGGGACAGTTGTCAAAAACATTATCAAAGCACATGTGACCTTTAGACGATCGCTTTGAGGCAGTCGTCAAATCGCTTTTAGCGGTCGTGACTTTTGACGACCATTTTAAAGCGGTCGTCTATTGTTTTTCTCGACCCTTTTTTATACGACTGTTATATAGCGGTCGTTAGGCGGTCGTCTAAAGTTTAGACGACTGCTTTGAGGACTTTAGACGACCGCTTTTGGCGGTCGTCAATTCCTATTTTTTTTTTTGTAGTGTAGCTTAGGAGTCCATGGTGAGAATGACGAAAAATTTTTACTATTTGATTAACCGAATTTTAGTTATTAATTTTTTTTTTGGAAAGATATTGAACATTTTTTAAATTTTAAGAAGGCGGGAATGTGTAATATTTTATAGAGATTTTCAAAGATTTTCAGAGAATATTAGTGCACCAAACGTACCCAAAGACACGAGCGAAAGAGAAAAATTAAATAATATAAAATAATGTAATTAAAAAAGATAAAAAAATAATTAATAAAATAATATTTCAATTTATCTAAAAAACCCAAAGCTGTAAAAAGAAAAAAAAAAAAAAAAAAACTTGAAGGACAAAAAAATATAAAATAAGGACAAGAATGAAGAAATTGATAAAAATATGTACATTGAAAGTTTAATGCGGCTTATTATAAAAAAATACTGTAACACTTGAAAGACCAAAATATATAAAATAAGTGCAAAAATAAAAAAAAAATTGATAAAAATATGTACATTGAAAATACATTACGACTTATTATATAGAATAGATATATGTAAGATAGAATATAAATAAAAAAAATTGTAATTTTGCAAAAAAATCAAAATAAAATTTAGAAAAATGTAACTTTTCATTAAAAAAAAAAAAGATACACAAAAGGATAAAATGGTAACAAAACTTAAATATGAAGAATATCAAAATCAGAAAATTTGATGCCAAAAGAACCATATCGTTACACTTAAAAAAAAAAGAAAAAAAAAAAAACTTACATAACATAAAAGGATAAAATAGTAATAAATAAAAAATATAGGGGCATAATTGAAGAAAAAAATAATAAGGCCTTTGAAACCGAAAGCCACATTCCCATTTATTATACAGAATAGAAATAGATATATGCCCACGAAATGGATGGATTAACCATTACCATGATATTTGCATTCCCATGATATTTGTATTCCTACTTGCTACAGATTTCAAATGCAACTTACAGGACGTGAACCATAAACGAAGTAGCAAAAAAGGAGGGCCTGATTTTTCCAAAGCTGCTTCCATAAACGCGTTGAGCTTTGCATGGATGGATGTGATATATATATATATATATATTTATATAAGTTTCATTTTCATATCCATGTCGACATCTTGATGTATATATATATACTTGTGAAATATCAAGAAAAAAAATATAAATTTATTAAAATTATGTTTGAAGAAAAAAATTAGCCAGAGAAGATAAAAATGAAAGGAAAATAAATAAAAAGTAAGATGCAAGAAAATAGAAGAAAATCAAAAATTCAAAATATATATCTTTATTTGAATGAATTTAAAAGTATAAGAAAAATAAAAATATTCATTAATCTGTCTATTTTCTTAATTTAATTAGTTAATTTTTTATATTTTCTATCACAATCTAAATAGAGAAGGAATTTTTAATTTATATCACTTTTTTTGGTGGCAAATTATTGAGCCATAGAAAGCCTAATCGGACACGATGGGAGAAAACTTGACAAATATTAAATAAAATAATAAAGGGATATAAAGAAATTGATTATGAAAAAAATATTTTGTCCTTTTAGAGTGAATAAAAAGTTTAAAAGTAGAGTGAATTGGCCTAAAAAATTTAAGATGGATTAAATTTGAAAAGAAAAAATTATAAACTAAAAAAAATAATTCAATGGGTCGGTCGGCCCATACAAACACTAATGATAAAATTGAAATAACTATATTATATTATATATATACATTGGTGAGATTATCAGTTATGGTAGGGTAGTTTTCCTGCGAAGCCTGAATCGTTTCTTGAGGAATGGCTGCCAATGAATGCAGAGGATCATAATTAGGCGGTTCTACCTAAAAGTCTAAGACCATTTTATGCAGAGACTGATCCAGTAATTTAGTAGAGGGGAAGCTTTTTAATATTTTTTTCTAATCTCAAAAATACAATATTAGAATTAAATAGTTTATTTAAATTTTCAATAACTAATATAAATCAATAATTGAATATGTAATTATTTGTAGATAAAATAATCATAAGAATTCATTATTCAAACACATTTGAAAATAGTGCCTATCAAATTTAAGGGACCAAAAAAAAAAATGAATTGAGTATTTATTTATTTATTTACCTAACATCACAATTTTGCAAAAAATAAAAACAAGAACAAAGAAAAAAAAATAAACAATTAATAAACCTGAGATTTAAAGCCAAATGAATTTATTGAGGAACGTCAAAGAAAAAAGTATGTCAAGTATTTAAGTTTCCTATTAATTTTGAATTTAGGCTTTAATCAAAGAGAATGTTACAGGATTGATCTTTAGCTTCAATATAGGGAGCGAGAGTAACCCCAATTGGACAAAAAAAAAAAAAAAACCTTACCTTCTACGTTGTGTTATTGTGCAATTTCAAAGGTTTATTTTAAAAATTATTTAATTAATTAAGTTAAAATGTTAATGGTCCAACTCAAAAATCTAAATCTTATATTTTATTAATGGCCCAATTCAAAAATTATGGCTCAAATATTTAATTAATTAGGTTAAATTATTAATAATCTACTCAAGAATCTATGTCTTATATTTTATAATGGCCCAACTCAAAAATTATGATTCAAATATTTAATTAATTAAGTTAAATTATTAATAATTTAACTCAAGAATCTAAGTCTTATATTTTATTAATGGCCTAACTCAAAAATTATGGCTCAAAAGTAAAAGAATTGGGAGATGCCATTTTAAAATATATATATATATATATATTATACCATATGTATAGGATGTGTTTGAAATTGTATAAAATTGTATAAGTTAATGTCTCGTATTTTGTACAGTGAGTAAAAAAATTTTAATTTTATTATAATTCATATTTATAAAAATTTGTAGAATTTTGTATTATTTCGTTGAATGTCAAACACTCCACAACTTTTTTTTTTGGCAATGTTTGCGGGAGCAAGCCCCCCTTTGATCCACAAGTAGTTCCGTCTCTGAATTTTTATGGTGAGTTCGTTAACGCGTTAACAGATAATTGAAATTAGTTTACCTGGAAGTTGCGTGGAAACTTCTTCATCTTCTTCGCGAGCGAAACGCATTCGATTTACTGGAAGTTCATGCCGGTATGAGACCAGCTTGTCCCTCTCTCCCTCTGTAGGAACACATGAAAGTTTATTCAGCAGAGAACTGAAATAAATTTTATATTTCTCTCTTAGTCTAATCATGATCGGTTCCTTCGATCATTTCCTGAAAGTCCATTTCCATCTCCTGCAAAGCGACATGATTGATGGAGATTGTCGTTAATTACACCAAATACCCACCACCCTATGATGTCTCCAACACCATCCAAGTTGAACACTTCTTGTGAAAGGCAGCTCACTCGCCATACTTGCTATTTAGCTGAAAGATGTCTTGTTTCACTGCACGGGTCGCTCAAGAAATCTCCCTCCAGTCAAACACTTAAACCCGAATCTCCATCTCAACCTTTATAACATCCACCTTGGGCTCAGAAAAAGGCCTAAGGTTCTCCTCCTCCAAGGACACCCTCCACCCATGAGCACCTTCGAAGGTCTCATAAGCCTTCCTTCCATGTGGGATCATCAAGATCCGTAGATTGGTGGCTAGAGTTATGGAATTCTTGTAAACTCTCTTGATCAGCGTAGAGAAAATTATTAAAGATAAACCCCATAATATCTTTGCCTCCTTCTTGCAATGCCCAGACTCACAACAAACTGTGCCATCCAATTAGCCTAATCATTGCCTCACTAGTCTGCACAATCAAAACGTCTCTCTCCTACATATATCCTCATTTGTTAACCCAATAGAGCATCATCAACCTTTCACTATATCCATAACCTCTAATTTTGTGCTCTCTCCCCCCCCCCCCTTTCCATCCACCCAGGCAGTCGGAACCCTCCATTCTGGCCCTAACCACTCACAAGCCTCAACGCACCACTAGATCAGTAACATATGTCAATGGAAAGCTGTGAGAGTCATTTGGACCTCGAATCTCAGAATCATGTCCTGGTAAAGGCAGATAGCACCAGTCCAAGCCATCGTTGGCGACTTATTTTCACAATCTTTAGTGCACGCCAAGCTTTCATCTCCCGTACCACCGGAGAGAAAAGGTCACTTGTCACTGATGTGGCGTCACTGTCGTCGACACCTCCTTTTAGGCTCGTCAGCAGCACCTCCAAACCTGATGATGATGATGATGATGATGATGATGATGATGATGATGATGATGATGATGATGATGATGATGATGGAGGAGTAAGTTATTGTTTGCTCTCTTTTCTTATAACATGGTCTAGATTGTGGTGGCAGGCCCCAAACCTGGGGTGAAAACGAAATAAGCTATTCGAGGTCGGCTCGAGCTCAATTTGTTAGCTTAGCTCATGACTAAAACGAGGTCAAATTGAGTTTGATTTATAGTTTGTTTAGATTCAAGCTCAAGCTCAAGCTTGAAAGCTAGAAAAATTCCACTCGAAAACTCGCGAACAGACTCGTTAAATATATATATATGTTTAATAATATTTTTATTATATTTTTTAAATATATATTTTATTTATTATATTTTAAATTAAAACCACGTTATTTTGGTTTAATCGAACTCTTTGCGAGCTTAGCTTAAACCTAAATTTTTATTTATCGAACCAAGCTCGAGTCTGTATAAAAACTCAAATTAAGCTTGAGCTCGAGTTCGAACTCAATATAAAAAATTTGAACCGAACTTGAAAAAGTTAGGGTCAACTCAATCCCCCCCCAAAAAAAAATACACGCGAAAAGTTTAAGAAAATAAAATAGGAGATCTTATGGGTCATCAAATTCGACTCGAGAGACTACAGTTAAGGGTTTACTGCAGCCACAGCAGTAAACACATTTTTTTATTCAAAACGACGTTATTTCACTTAAGTCCCCCTATTCGAATACAATAAATAATATTTGAATATGACATTTTTTTCATTCGAATGTATATTTGAATACATTAATTTATATTTGAATATGAAAAATTTAATTAGAACAGTATCGTTTTGAGAAAAAAAATACCGAAACGGCGTTATTTTAGGATTGTTGCAGCCCCCTTCTCGTCATCAAATTAACTCGATATTTAATTTGCAGGATGTACAACTTACGATCAGATCCAGCTCAACTCAAGAAATTGCCACAGACTCGGTCCAACCTCGTGGAGTTGATCATGAGAGCAACAAAGTGCGGCAAAAGGCAGAAATATTCAAAATTGTGAAGGAAAGAGACTTGAAGTCCCTATGTGAGTTTGGAGGTGTCTGGGGATTTGCGGAGGCCTTGGATACTGATCTGGAGAATGGGTTGCCAAGTAACGAGGATGATCTTTGTTGCAGATGTGCAAGTACACAACCCCATGAATCTGAAATACAAGCTCCAATCCAAGGCTTCTTCCATATCCTCCTCCATGCATGCAATAAGTACATGATTTGCCTCCTCATATTGTGTGCAATCCTTTCCATGGCCTTTGGTATTCAGGAGGAAGGAGTCAACACTGGATGGTATGAGGGGGTTTTTATGGTCAATGCAATCATCGTACTCGTAGTTGTTTCTGTAATACGCGAGTACTGGTACATATTGAAACCATCTGGGAGGAAGGAGCTGTCGAGGATTAAGGTCCATGTTTTCAGAGGGGGAAGAGAACTTCAGATTTCCATGACCAATGTTGTATTGGGTGACATTATAATCTTGAAGGTTGGAGATCGGATTCCTGCAGATGGATTGTTCGTATCTGGTGAATCCTTGGTATTGGATGAGGACTTGTATTCCACCATTGATGACCAAAACCCATTTATGTTCTATGGTTCAACAGTGACGAATGGGAATGGTCGCATGCTGGCAACATCTGTTGGCAAGGACACAGTTTGGGGTGAGATGATGAGTAATGTAAATGTAACAAATGTTCCCAAGAAATCAGAAACCTCGCTACAATTTCAACTTGACAGGTTGCACACCCGTACGCAAATCATTGGTCTTGCAATCGCTGTCATTATACTTGCAATACAGTTCATTCGTTTTAAGTTTGACAAGGCTAGTGAGAGGTTTGGATCACCCGATCCCAAAGGAAAACCAGCTGCAATCAGCCATTTTGTGGATGCTATTCTGAGTGTTGTCATGAAGCCAAGGGGGAAGGCTAGGATATTGGTAATTTCACTTACAGTGTTTTTGGCGGGAATTACAGAAGGATTACCTCTGATGGTGACTCTTGCCATCACTTACTGGAATAAGAAGGCATTGTCTGGCAAGGGCGCAACTCAAGATTTCTTGGCCTGTGTCACCACAGGCTCAGTCACAATCATATGCACAGATAAAAATTGTGGGCTAACATTGAATCAAATGGAAGTTGACAAATTCTGCGTCGGTGATGAATTCATTAGAGACAAATCGGATGTAGCCCCAGCAGTCCTTGAACCTCTAAGCAACGGAATTTCCACAGATAGTCTAAGATCTCAACCGGCACATTGTTCTTTGAACATAGAAAAAGATGAAAAAGACCCACTCTTTTGCTGGGCTTCTCGGATACTTGAATTGGATATGGACATTCTGAAGCAAAAGTGTACAATCGTGGCAGAGAAAAGATTGGACTCTGATGAAGCACCAGTATGTGGAGTATTGCTGAGGAAGGGGCTGAACGGAGAAATTATGGAGTCCCATTGGAAAGGACCTGCACCAAAAATATTGGAAATGTGCTCACACTATTGCAACAGTAGCGGGACAATAAATGCTATAGATGAACAGAAAAGAATGGCCTTGGAGCAAAATATTAAGGATATGCAGGACAAACGTCTCAAAACTGTTGCATTTGGTTACAAACCAAACGTCCCTGGGCTTGAAGAAAACGACTTGATCTTGCTTGGACTAGTGGGTCTGAAACACTCCTGCAAAAGAGAGATAGAACCTTGCATTGGTGCTGGAATCAACATCAAACTGGTGTCGGGATGTAATGTCTCGGAGCTGGAATCCGTAGCAAATCATTGTGGACTGAACATACTCACCTCAGATTCAGTGGTGGTCGGTGAAAATTTTCGGAACTCTACTGATGAAGAGAGGATGGAAATGGCAGATCGAATTTGTGTTATGGGGAATTCCCTCCCTTCCGACAAGCTTCTTCTGGTGAAGTGTTTAAAACAAAAAGGCCACATAGTTGCAATGGTGGGTTGTCGGACAGATGAGACACCAGCAATTAAAGAAGCAGATGTGGGCATTGCAGTGGGAAAATGTAGCACTGAGATGGCTAGGGAGAGCTCCAACATCATACTCTCAGATGGGGACTTCAATTTCTTGGTTACCAATGTCATTTTGTGCGGACGATGTGCATATGAAAATATTCAGAAGTTCCTCCAACTTGAGCTCACCATGAATATTTCATGGCTACTGACAAGCATAACTGCGATGGCATGCTTCGGGGATACCCCAATGACAGCAATTCAGTTTATCTGGATTTGCCTTGTCGTCCCTGTTTTAGGCGGCCTGGCTCTGCTAACAGAGCCACCCACCGAGCAACTAATGAAGAAGTCACCAGTAAGACAAGTTGACTCCCCCATAACACGAACCATGTGGAGAAACATAGTCCCTCAAGCTCTGTATCAGGCCACGGTTTTGGTCATGCTCCAGTTCAAAGGACAAGTTGTCCTTGGCATTAGCCAGACGGCTAGTAAAACTATGGTCTTCAATAGTTTTGTTCTCTGCCAGGTTTTCAACTGGTTCACCGCACGAGACCTGGAGAAGAAGAACGTGTTCAAGGGTATCCATCAAAACTGCTGGTTTGTGATGGCTGTGGTTGCTGCTTTGGTGCTGCAGGAAGTGTATACTGAGATTGCACATTCTGTTTCCGGTAGCCCAAATCTGAATTGTCAAGAATGGGCTTTCTGTTTTCTAATTGGAATGGTTTCTTGGCCGATAGATTTGGCTACTAAGCTCATATCAGGTTTTACTGCAGATAGATCTGTTGGGATGACGAGTTTTGTTTCCTCAGAATCACTGGTTAATCTTGAGCGTCCGCTAATAAATGATGGTTCCCAGTAAATATTACATCATTGTGTCTATATAATCAGTCTGTTTGTAAGCTCTCCTCGGTCTGTCATCCTCATGCCACTATGTTCAATTATATATATTTTCTGTTCGGAAAAATATGTCTCTTCATTCTAGATTCATTTCGACGAGGGTATATTTGCAATGCTTAATTACTTATTTTCATCTGAAGCAATCAACCATGATTTGCCTATGAAAACATCACTATATGGATATAACATGATAAAACATCACTATATGCATAAAAAATTCAATCACGTCTTTGACTTGATGAAGCAAAAGCCTTTCTAAAACTTATGCAAATTCTTGCAGCAAATAGACATATCATGTGTTCCTATAAAATCTTCATCTAGTTCATATGTTGATTGAGAAAAGCCTAATTAATAGACATATCATGGAAGAGCATTGTATTTACAGGAAATAGCTTTTCTCAAGCATAGGCTAAAAAAATTATTGTCTGCCATTTCAAGAAGTTAGTTTATCAACTAATTGGATATATTCAGTACAATTGCAAGTAGTTTAATGAAACCCAAAAAAAAAAAAAAAAAAAAATTCTAAAAGCAGGACAACTTAAAATCCGGTGGCAACATGTCTAAAATCACACACATAAACGGACATATACACATATATGTGTAGAGAGAGAGAGAGAGAGAAAGGGAAAGAGAGAGACTCACAATGCAGTCTAAATCTTAGCCAGATATTACAGATAAGTAGATTAGAAGTCGAATCTCTGGATTCAGAATATGGGTGTATTATGTATCGATGATTAAGGCTGTCGAGGGGGGAGCTCAGCCAGTCAAATATGCGCCCTCTTGCGGTCTTCTCTTCAGAGTGGCTCCTTTTAAGTCAACCGGAAGTCGACGCCATTTGTAGAGCTGGTGGGACAAGGACCACACCAACCTCCAATACGATGTCGTGTTCAACTCTAGATCTCTTCCCGAGACCGCTACAAATTTACTTTATATCTGTATTGCATTTATTGAATAAATATAACTAAGATAAGCTATCTTAACATCTTTGCATAAAGGATGAACTATTCTCCACAAAGTTCAAGCAAACAACGAGGACGAGAGGTTGTGCTCCATTCATTGAATTGATTACACGAGTTTTAAGGACACACAGTGCAGGGGAGAAGCCATAATTCCACTACAACAATATTAGAACATTACTACAAAACGCAGTCACAAAAAATTCAATTTTTGTCTCAATAATTTTATTGAGACAAAAAGAAAAAAAAAATTATAGCCGATTTATCACAATATATTTGTACTAATAATTTCGTCGTCACAAAACAAATCATTTGTGGGAATTATGTACTCTCGTGACAAAAATAGTTTTTTCGTAAAAACAACTTGAGTTGTAACAAAAATTATTATCACAACTAAATTGTTTTGTTGCTGTATGCACTCTTTCATCAAAATAAAACAATTTTTTTGTGATAAAATATTTTATCATGATATTGTTTTAACTAATTTTGTAGAAATAACTCGTACCATCGCCAATGGAGAAATTAGAATTTTTACCACTTTTTTCTGTAAATATAAAATCCTTATATAGATCGGGGTAAAAAATAAATTTTAAAGTAGGGTCAAATACGTAAAACCAAAGTGAAAATGATACTTATCCTTAATAAAATTTGGGAGCGAGCAGAGTTGCCTACCTAAGGTTGTTCCCACATGGCTCCACCTGTTACTATTGTGACAAATCTTTTTGTCCTAAGTAACAAGAGAATGAATATTGCAAAAAATTCTTTCTAGTATGTATAATTTAGTGACATGTTATGTGGTTGCTTTATGGTGAAATAGCAATTAATCACTATGTCTATATTTGGTATGTAGGAATAGAATAGAATGAAATTGAATAAGAGCTAAGAATGGAATGCAAGCGTTGGATACAATGCATTCTATGCATTTGTTTAGTTGTCAACATGAAAATTATGCCAATGGAATGGACATTCAAATTTTCATAATTTGATTATGTATTTTAAATATAATTAAATGAAATGAAATGCAATAAAAGTTACTAACATTAGTTTTTTAATTTTTAAAAACTTAAAAAATTTATTTTCAAAACTCAAATATGAGTAAAAAAAAATGCCCAGAAGTAAAATGATCATTTTAAAGCTCAAGTTCAAATTGCGCAAATATTTTCTTAATTATTAAGAAATATGTCAATAAAAATTTTTAGTCTTTTGGGAGCCTAAAATATAAATGAATAAAAAACAGGATTGAGGGAAAAATAGTCATTTTACAATGTGCCTAAATTCAGATCGAGTTGAAATTGTTTTAACTATTAAGAAATATTTTAATGGATATCTTTTTAAGTTTTTTGGATAGCCTAGAATGAAAATTTGGAGAAAAAATGAACTCAGAGATAAAATCGTCATTTTATGATCTAAGTTCTAATACAGTTTTACAATTTAAGTTATGATTTGGCTAAAATTTTTTTAGTTATTAAAAAACACATCGATAAATATTTTTTAACTTTCTAGGAAACCCAAAATACAAATTTGGACAAAAACGAACCTAGGAGTAAAATGCTCATTTTACAACCCGAGTTTAGATTGAACCAAAATTTTCTTAGATATAAATATATATGTCAATGAATTTTTATTAACCTTTTGGAAGCCCGAAGTACAAATTTAGGCAAATAATGGAACTAGTAATAAAATAATTATTTTACAGCATGAATTCAAATTTAGGTCGAGAATAAGATCTACGGGTAAAATGGTTAATTTTTTATTTTTATTTATATTTTTCATTTTTTGAATCAAATCTTATTTGGAATGGAATGGTTATCCCATCAAATTCAATTCTGGAATGTTTTTTTTCTACTTAATGTGGGAATAACTATTCCTTAGGAATAGGATCCCAAATTAAGTTTTTAATACCAATGCATTTTATTCTATTTTATTCCTACATACCAAACATACTCTGTAGGAATTTTTTTGCTACGAAAGTTTAAAGGTCATTATAACAAAATTATTTGTTACTAAAAGGCATATTATCATTTTGGCACAATCTTTTTTATCATAATTTACAATTATTTATTTTATGCATTCACTTCTACATTTATGCAGCATATGAATATAAATAAAAATTAGGAATATAAATTCTATTATCCATTAACATTCTTAATATAAAAAACCGCATAAGTTAACAAATAAATACGATTCAAGAGTTTCAAGGATTGATTGAGGTGCGCCCAAACTGGTCCAGATACCCTGAGTATTCAAAAAAAATTACAATAATTTAAAAAGGAAAAACAATCTATTGCTTGCATAAGTAATAGCTATTAGTAATTGTCAGTGCTAAAAGTCACTCATAAAACTAATTAAAATGCTGTCAACATGAATTCTAAACGTAACTACCATTTAGAAAAATAAAAAAAGGGGAAATCTCTGTAATTGTCGCACCTCCAATTTCTTACAAATCAAAGCATGGGTTAATCACATAAATTCATAACTAAAAATATAACCATATCCCTTACAAGAGCCAGACAACTAATTGAAGCAATACTGGACATGTAATTCCGAAATAATATACAAAATGACCTTGGATAGCATATAAAATATATACAAAATCTTCACATAAGAGTTAGGCAATCCCTCAAAATATAATCAAACAAGCAAAACAAAAGTCCAAGATAGCTTTGCCTCACAACTAAATGGTCTGGTTTGCCTATCAAGCATGATCATATCAAAACTTGCAACAATGACAGTAAAAGAATAAGCACTCACACAAATGTGCCTACTATGCAAGTCACAGTCTATGCCCTATCATGTTAATAACATGAAACATAATAAACAACAAAAATCAATTCAACATGATATAATCATAACATCACCATCTCAAATATCCACATTCCATCATGAACAAAATCAAAACAATAATTGGGTTTAAATACTCTACACGACTAAGAGGTAACAAGAGAAATATTATACCCTACATGCGCGTGCGTGCACGTGTGTGTGATAATATGATGATAATTGGGTTATGAAATTAAAAAACAATGACATTTTAATACCTGATGTAATGTATGATAGTAGCATGATTGGATATGTTACATTTATTACCTAATTATGTGTATAGTGGGTACAAGTGAGCCCATGCTCAGTTCTATACAAATTTTGTTATAGGTGTTGAGCTTAAGGCATAAGTGGACCCCTAGATTGAGATTAGTTGGTATCTATATTATTTTGATCACCGACAAGATATTTTATATTAGATATTTATTTTAATATTTGATTTGGTTATAAGGCCAGCAGATGCTATATTATTACATGTACTGTTAGGAGCTCATTTGTTTTGATTGTGGATCGAGGTCATATTTTATAATATTATAATTTGATGTATACTCTAAGGGCAATTATATGGTTTTGATTAGGTTTATTGTAATTAATTGTGATTTGTATGCGATTTTATTTCATGCCTCAGGTAACAAAATCCGAGATGTGCCAACACTACTCTTAAAAACTACAGTACACTACTCATAAAAATTCAAATTAAAATGACATTAAAAGTAAAACAACCGAAATTCATTGCATTAAATTGAATGGTACAAAAAAATAAAGAAATAATTTTGCTATTGTGGCCTGAAGAGGGAAAAAAAAAGATTGAATTGATAAGAGGTATTGTGGTTGTGGTAGTAGTGGTGGTATTGACTGCTTGTAACTTTCCACAACTTGTAACTTCCCATCCCAGCACTTGTTACTTCATTGAGCGGTTGCAACTTGTGGTAATTGTCAACCAACTTTTCAACTTCTTCATATTTTTGAAGCCAAATATACTATTTTTACTACTATATAAAAGTCTCAGTAGGAGAAATTTTTTCTGACTATGGTGGCTTCAAAAATTCTATTTTTACTACTATATAAAAGTCTTAGTAGGAGAAATTTTTTCTGACTATAGTATCCTTGTCAAACAATCTAATTTGTCTCCTTCAAACATATCTTTTATTTTTACTATAAAAAGTATGAAAAATGAGTAAAACTTTTACTAGGCCATTACACCCTTTTGTTCTCAAATAAACTAATTGGTATGCTTTCATCCCCCCATCTATCTACTACTATTAAACATTAAATCAATTAAATTAAACTAAATATTAAATTAAATGCTACCACTAAAAGCATGAAAATGTCTATATAAAAGTCTCAATAAGTGGAAAACTTTTTTTTTTAACCATAATATCATTTCATTTTCAAACGGTCTAATTTGACTCCTTCAAATATATCTCACATGACTATTAAAAGTCTGAAAATTTGTAAAACTTTTAATGGATCATTATACCTTTCTTTTCTCAAATAAATTAATTGGTGTCCTTCATCCTACATCTATCAATGCTATTATTAGATATTAAGTTAATTAAATCAAATATAACTATTAAAAGTATGAAAATGTGTAAAATTTTTAATGGACCATTATACATGCCCTTCTTTTTCAAATAAATCCATCGGTGTCCTTTCATCCAACATCTATCTACAGTACTACTTTAAATATTAGATTAATTAAATTAAATATAACTATTAAAAGTTTGAAAAGATGTAAAACTTTTAACGGATCATTATACTCTTCTTTTTCAAATAAACTAATTGGTGTTCTTTTATTCCACAACTATCAGATTTGATTCGAGACTTTCTATTTTTCCAAAACTCCAAGCCGGTGTTCACCATGCTCCTTCTCATGCTCTTTTGTTCCTCTTATTTTTACATTCTTAGATTCCCATCAATTATTAAAAGTATGAAAATATATAAAATTTTTGATAAAGCATTATATCATTCTCTTTTGAAATAAAGTATTATATTTATTTTTGATATAAATTAATCACACATTTAAATATTATTTACACGTACATCGCACTCGACATGCATGCAACTATTAAATACTAAAAACACTGATCACATAAAAGTTAATTCATAAATTTCACGTCTAATGCAACAGTTCTCAAAAAGCAATCAATAAGTCTTTAATGCAATTAAATGACCAAAGCTTCTATCATCATTTAGGTGAAGGAGGATGTACAGCAATCAACTGGGCCTCTATATATCGCGAATAATTTAACAGGATATGTCCACCCGAATTGCACCCGTAGCCTACTCAAAAATCTCCATATTACTTTAACAAATGTTTTATCGAATTAATTTTGATTATTGACACACAAATTTACCTAAATTTAACAAGTTTCATTAAATTTTCACCTAAGTATATATATACATGTACCTCATGAGAAGATTATGTGTTAAATTTTAAATTAAGAAGGGTAATGTATATTTAAATCAAATAATAAAAAGCTAATTTAATTATAAACCAAAAAAATGACCTCCGGATATGTGGTCAAGTGATGTTTATGCATATATATAAGCGGTGACTTACAACACGTAAACCATAAATGAAGTAGAAAAAGAGGAGGGCCTGATATTTCCAAGCTGCTTCCATAAACGCGTTGTGCTTTGCATGGACGGATATGATATATATTTATATAAGTTCCATTATCATATCCACGTCGACATCTTGATATATACATATACTAATGAAATATCAAGAAAAAAATATAAATTTATTAAAATTATATTTGAAGAAAAAAAATTAGTGAGAGAAGAGAAAAATAAAAAGAAAATAAATAAAAAGAAAGATGCAAGAAAATAGAAGAAAATATAAAATTCAAAATATATATTTTTAATTATTTGAATGAATTTAATGTTAGATTTAGTAATGTATATAAATTAGTATCTCTTAATTTATGCATTCCTTATTTGTATATCCTATCATACTTAGATTATTGTCTCCTATCATCATTAGGATTATATGCATTCCTTATTTTGTATATCCTATCATACTTAGGATTATTGTCTCCTATCATAATTAGGATTATTGTCCTTTTATATAAGGGATCTTGTAACCTTGTATTCTAACACACAGAAATCAATATTAATATATAATTCTTTTCTTTTTCTTCTATTCTAACATGGTATTAGAGCTGAGGCTCTAATCTTTCTTCATCAGCCATTATTTTCCGACAAAGTTCTGGTATATCTCATCAGCAGAAGTTTTTTTTTTTGGTTCTTTCGCTTCTGTCATTGTTCTTCTGGTGCTTATTTCGACATCTGCATATATCATCGGATTCGTCTCTCATAAACGAACCCAACGCCACCAACCAGGATCCGAGATAAGCCTCCACGTGCCCTCACACGCGGCCTAAAAGTTGCGCGTGAACTTCACGCGCCGCTGTTCTTCATCCTTGCCTCGCTAACATTAGCCCTAGCCCACCCAACCGCTAGACCGGTTCAACTTTTCTTTTGGGCCGGTTCAACCACTTTCTGGCAGCTTTTCAGCCGGTTCAGACCGGTTCCTGGCCTTTTTCGACATTCTGAATGCACTGGTACTCTCTGTTTTATCTAATTCTACTCTGTTTTTTATTTATCTTTATTGTGCACTATGAAAGCTATTTCTGTGGACCGCTCTAACAAAATTATGTCCCTTTCGATCATTCTGGATGGGACTAATTATGTTTTGTGAGCCCAAGCCCTCTCTGGTTTTATCAAAGGACGTCGTCTGTGGCGCATTATTTCTGGCTCTCAAAAAAAACCCATCCAAAAAGACAATGAGGATCAGTCCGCTTTTGAAAATCGTCTTGATGATTTGGAAAGCAAGAATTATCAGATTGTGACCTGGTTTCGTGCCATTACTATTCCTTCCATCAGTCTTCAATTTGGCCGCTTCTAGGACGATGATCAGTATCCTTCTCCGACAAAGGCTATTTAGGATTTCTTAAAAGATCGCTATCAGACCACTGGTCATGCTCATCAGCATTAGCTACTCCAGACTCTTCACCGTTTGCATCAAGAGCCTGGGCAGTCCATCAATAATTTTCTTTCCCAAATGTCTTCTGTTTGGGATCAGCTTGGTTTATGTGAACCTACCTAGCAACACTCTGAAGATGCTCAATTGTACACTATTCACCACAATCATCAGCGACTTATACTATTTCTTATGGCTCTCCGTGACACTTTTAAGTCAGTTCGTGCCTCATTGCTCCATTGCATGGCTCTACCCATTCTTGAGCAAGCAATTTCAAAACTCTTGTCGGAAGAAACTCGTCTTGGCCTCCAAACCAAGGCGTTGGATTATGTTCTTGCTATATCACCGTCCCCGGTTCCAGATGCCGCTGTTGCCATGCCTCACACTCGATCTTCTGGCTCATTGGCTCCTCACTCCTACATCTACTGTCAAAACAGGGGTCTACCGTACACTCATTCCTTTGAGCACTATCCAGTTCGTGAGTGTTTGACTTGTCACAAAATAGCTCCTGGTCACTTTCAGCGTGACTGTCCCAAGGCTTCCTCCTCTGAGGCTCATTCAAAAAGGGGATCCTCTAAGTCCTCTACCAAATCTCGTGGCTCTCGTGCCACTGCTGCTGTTGTTTCAGATGGATCCTCCCCCTCTGGTCCATCGTTTTCTATGACTGATGTGGAGTCCATCATTCAGCAAGTACTTGCCAAAATTGGTGCTCCTCCTTCTACTACTCTCTCCGTCATGTCAAGTACTTCCTCTTGGTGTTTTGATTCAGGATGTTGCAATCATATGACTTCTGATTCTACAATTTTTTCATCTATTACTTCATCATAGTCTATTCTCACTATTCATACTGCTGATGGTACTTATATGTCTGTTACTCACACTAGTCATATCCCTACTTCATCTATTTCTCTTTCTGATGTTTATCATATTCCTTCTCTTGCTTTAAATCTTGTGTCTGTTGGTCAATTATGTGCACTTGGTCTCATTATTACTTTTTCTGCTTCTGGTTGTTTGGTGCAGGACCCACAGATGAAACAGGTCCTTGGGATAGGCCGTGAGCATGGACGTCTATTTAAGATTGTTCACCTCTAACTTCCACCATCCTCTGCTACTTCTACTGCTGCTTCTGCTTCCACTGCTTCTGTTTTTAATCTTTGGCATTGTCGTTTGGGTCACATGTCATTTAGTCGTTTGAAAACTTTAATTTCTAGTGGTCAATTAGGTCATGTGGTTTCTAAGAAAGTTGATTGTTTATCATATCAAACTACTAAACAACCTGCATTACCTTTTAATAAAAGCAATTCTGTTTCTCTTGCACCATTTGATCTTATTCACTCTGATATCTAGGGACCTTCACCCACTCCCACTATGGGGGGCTCTCGCTATTTTGTTATTTTTGTGGATAATTATACTCATTATACTTGGTTGTATTTTTTAACTAAACGTTCTGAACTTAAACAAATATACTCTGATTTCTCAGTAATGGTGAAAACTCAGTTTTCTAGTACAATCAAGGTTTTTCGAACTAATAATACTATGGAATATCTTGACTCTGAGGTCCTATCTTTTCTACACTCTCAGGGGACACAGTCTCATCTTTCTTGTCCTAGTACATCTCAGTAGAATGGTTGGGCTGAACGCAAACATCACCATCTTCTTGATACGATCAGTGCCCTTCTTATTTCATCCTCTTGTCTAGAAAAATTTTGGGGGGAAGCTGCTCTTACTTACTGCTGCCTACACTATTAATCGTGTTCCCACTTCTGTCCTTGGTAATTCTACCCCTTATGAATGCTTGTATGGATCCCCTCGTGACTATTCTCATCTTAGAGTGTTTGGTTCTACTTGTTTTGTTCTCCTTCAACCTCATGAACCCACTAAACTCAAACCACGCTCCCGTCTTTGTTGTTTCTTGGGTTATGGTATGTAATGAACATAAGGGGTATCATTGTTGGGATCCTATTTCTCGGCGTCTTCGTGTCTCTCGTCATGTTGTCTTTTAGGAACACAAGATGTTTTCTACTCTTTCTCCATTTTATCTTTCTCCTTCTTACCATACTCCTCTCCTCACTAATGTTTCCAAAGATTTGCATTCTGACATATTTGATGCAGATAGTCCACAGGTCTCTCAGACACCACTACTTACGGTTCATCTTGAGACACTTGGGCCTTTTGCTGGACCTATAACCACTCCTGATGAGCCTTCTTCTCCATCCCCTATTGTCGACCCTCCTCTTTTAGAATGTCCTAAATGGGTACTACAACCCTCTGTTCATCTTCGTGATTATGTTGTTGGTTCTACTGCCTTTTCTACTCACGAACCTTCTTCCTATCGTGAGGCTTGTACTAACCCTTTATGGCAGCAAGCTATGGATGATGAGTTACAGGCTCTTAAGAAAACTCATACTTGGGATGTGGTTTCCCTCCCTCCTGGGAAGAATGCTATCAGTTGTAAATGGATTTACAAAATCAAAACCCGTACAGATGGTTCTATTGAGCGACACAAAGCTCATCTTGTTGCTCGTGGTTTCACTCAGGAGTATGGCATTGATTATGAAAAAACTTTTGCTCCAGTTGCTAGGCTTACATCCATTCGCAGTTTACTTGCTATTTCTGCTGCTCATAATTGGGATCTTTATTAGATGGATGTTAAAAATGCTTTCCTAAATGGTGATCTTCCTAAGGAAGTCTATATGTAGCCTCCTCTAGGCTCTATACTATCTTCTCATGTTTGCAGGCTTCGTCGAGCGCTATATGGACTGAAACATACTCCTTGTGCCTGGTTTGCAAAGTTTAGCTCTACTATTCGTGAGTTTGGATTTACTTCCAGTTCATATGACTCTGCTCTGTTTCTCTGCACCACTACAGTTGGTTCTGTTCTTCTTCTTCTTTATGTGGAAGATATGATTATTACTGGGGATGACAGTGTTGGCATTTCTCATCCAAGCAATTTCTCAGTTGCCAGTTTGAGATTAAGGATTTGGGGTTTCTCAATTATTTCTTGGGTTTGGAGATCTCCCGTGATTCTTCTGGTTACTTTCTCTCTCAAGCTAAGTATGCTTCTGATCTCTTGACACGGGCTGGTATTTTTTATTGCAATACTGCTACTACTCCGATTGATCCACAGCTTTGTCTTACCCCTCTTGATGGTGCACCTTTATCTGATGCGACTCTATTTCGTCAGCTTGTTGGTAGTCTTGTTTATCTTACTGTCACTTGCCCTGACATTGCTTATACTATTCACATTGTTAGTCAATTCATGGCTGCTCCCCGTTCCCTACATTTTGCTACTTTGCTTCGTATTCTCCGATATGTCAAAGGCACTATGTTTTATGGTCTTTATTACTTAGCTCATTCTTCACTTGAGTTACATGCCTTTTCTGATGCCAACTGGGCTGGTGATCCTACTATCGTCGTTTTACTACAGGGTTCTACTGATCGTCGTTCTACAAACCCTCACTGCCCGTTCTAGTACTGAAGCTGAGTATCGTGCTCTCACTGATACCACTCAACAGCCCCTTTGGCTTAGATGGTTTCTTACTGATATGGGTGTCACTCATTCTGCAGGCACTATATTATATTGTGACAATCAGAGTGCTATTCAGATTGCTCACAATGATGTTTTTCATGATCGCACCAAACACATTAAAATAGATTGTCACTTTATTCGTCAGCATGTCAGAAGTGGCACTGTTCGTCTCATTTCTGTCTCATCAGCAAATCAAACTACAAATCTTTTCACGAAGGCTCATCCTCCTAGTCGTTTTTCTGAGTTACTCTCCAAACTCAAGTTGATTCCTGCATTACCACCTTGAATTTGAGGGGGCTGTTAGATTTAGTAATGCATATAAATTAGTATCCCTTAATTTATGCATTCCTTATTTTGTATATCCTATCATACTTAGGATTATTGTCTTCTATCATAATTAGGATTACATGCATTCCCTATTTTGTATATCCTATCATACTTAGGATTATTGTTTCCTATATATCATAATCAGGATTATTGTCCTCTTATATAAGGGATCTTGTAATCTTGTATTCTAACACACAAAATCAATATTAATATATAATTCTTTTCTTTTTCTTCTATTCTAACATTTAAAAATATAAGAAAAATAAAAATATTCATCAATGTATTTATTTTTTTAACTTAATTAGTTAATTTCTTGCATTTTCCATCATAAATCTAAATAAGAGGGGAAATTTAATTTATATCCCATTCTTTTTTCGGTGACAAATTGTTGAGCCAAACAAAGCCTAAACGGACACGACAGGAGAAAAGTTGACAAACATTAAATAAAATAATAAAAGGACATAAAGAAATTAATTACTAAAAAATATTTTATCCTTATCTAAATGGATTAACAAGTATCTATGTAACAAGAAAGCTCATGATTTGACATTGTATATTTTCAATCGTTTAATTTATTCAATTATTAAGATTATTTTTTTCTCTCCACTTTGGTTATCCTTTCGGTCACTTTATATGAAAACATAATCTTTTATTCTTCCTATATATTTTTCAATACCTCTTATAAATAAAAACTTTTAAATTAATATTTTTAAAAATGTTATAATAGTTGTAATAAACAACAAAATTTTACACCTTTGTTAAACACTATATAGATACCTTACTCTCTTTTGATTTGTAATTTTTTATTTTTACAGTTTGTTTTTATAATTTTTTATATAGATTTGCTTTATAAATTTAAATTTGTGCTATTTCAATTTAAATTATATTTCTGTGCCTTTAAGCACAGATAATTACTAGTAATAAAATAAAAGGTATTCATCAATATATTGATTTTTTAATTTCCTAACTTTCATTCATTTTTTCTTTCATTTTCCATCATAATGAAAATGAATTTTAATGCTCATCACCTTCGAGAGCTTGAAAAAGAACTCTGTGCTTATTGGGTTACAGGACCTGAGGGACGACGATCTCCAGAGCATGGTCAGAAAGCATGATCTCAACGACGATGGAGGCCTCAATCAGATGGAGTTCTATGTGCTCATGTTCAAACTAAGTCTCGAGTTGATGGACGAGTTCGAAGCTTGGCTCGATTGAGCTCTCTACGCTGGAAATTGGTTCGTGGCAAATGATATTTACGCTGGAAATTAGTTCGATGGTAAATGATATTGACAAGGCTGACATTATTGCTCTTACCAATGGAGGAGGGAAGGTGAGGTGGATGCCGATATACGACATCATTTTTGTGTTCTTGATATTGGGAATTAGGGGTGTAAATCGGGCCGACCCAGCTTGACCCGACCCGTGAATTCGGGCCGACCCGCCCTTAAGTCGACCCGACCTTTCCGCCCCAACCGAGCTTCAGGTCGGGTCGGGTCAAGGGTCATGCCACCCGCCCCAACCGACCCGACATTTTTTTATTATTTTTAAAAAAATAAAAATCAAACAAACACATTAAAATCATTATTGAAAAAAATTAATGTTTATTACACAATAACCAATTACATAATTAACATTAAATTTAAAATTACAATTTATAAATGTAGAATTATAAAATAAATAAATAAATGATAGAGTAATTAATAGGTGCATCACTTCACGTCTTATACATCCCAACTAGGTTGGCACCTATAAGAGTAACTATCATTTGTAAATATTACTCTATCTATACATAATTATTATTCATCACTAGATCCACTAGCGTGTTCTTTTCTTTCACCTAAATACATTGCATCAAAATCAAGGGTAAGTTACTCTTTTTCGGCATCTTCCTATTGTCTATTTTCTGTAAAGTACCAATCTCGTAAACACATCAAGGCTTCTATTGTCGGAGGGACCAGTCGACTCCTAAATTGACTGATAATGCATCCACTAGCACTAAATGCTTGCTCGGATGCTAAGGTAGAAACTAGAAATGCGAGTATATCACGAGCTAAAGCTGAAAGAGTTGGAAACTTTGATTGTTGTCCCTTCCACCAGTCTAAAAGACTAAAATCATCTTCATTTTCTATTGGAGGTGTACCGAGATAACGTTGGAGGTCAGATGAATTTGAACTTGCACTTGTTGCTGCATCTGTCTGTCGGGATGTTATTCTTCTCCAAATGGACGTATTGCCACCAAAGTCACGGTGAGAAGAGGACGTTGCAGCCATAGTTGGTTGGACAGTTGTACGATTGCTATCATACCAACCCAATAGAGTTTGCATTTCTTGTTTAATTTGATATAATTGTTCTTGGGCACTTTCATGCCCATATATCATCTCTAATAATTGAAAGAAAAGATCTTCTTTATACCTAGGGTCTAAAATAGTAGCAATACCAAAATATATGGGAAGTGGATTAAAATATTTATCAAATTTTTCCTTCATTACAACAACCAAAGAAGCATAATATTCTTGGGCACCATATTTGTTAAAAATTTCATCAATAACCCCTAATTGATAAATAACAGTAGAAGAATTAGGATAATAAATTTCACAAAATATTTTAGTAACAACATCAAAAACATGTAAAAAATCTTTATAGAAAATTGCATTTGCCCAATCAATTGGTTCAATACTATCTAATCCAATAGCTTGATTACTTAAAATAAATAAATCAATTGCTTTTTGATATTTAATGGCAACTTTTAACACATTATATAGGTTGAATTCCATCTTATATTAATTTCCATTGGTAATTTTCTAAGTTTTAAACCAATTTGATTGCATATGCCAGCAAATAGACTAATTCTTTTTGGAGAGCTCATGGCACAAACTACAGCTCTTTTTATTTTTACAATAGAAGATTCATAAATGTTCAATCCATTCTTTACAATTAAATTAAGTATATGGGCACAACAATGACCATGAAATAATGGACCATTTGCAGACAAAGCATTATTTAAATAATTAAAACAAACATCATTATATGAAGCATTGTCTAAAGCAATAGAAAAACTTTTTGTAGATAATTGCCACGATGCAAGTTCATGCAAAATAAGTTCCCCCGCGGTGAATCTAGTGAATGGTTGTTCAACTAATTTAAATAAAATAATGCGTTTATTTATTTTCTAATTTTCATCAATATAATGTGCAATTATACAAAGATATTCAATATCTTGGCAAGATTTCCACATATTGGTGGTCAAGCAAACATTTCTTTCAAAATTAGTAAAATAAGTTCTTAATTCATCATTTTTTGACTCAAAATCTCGTAAAACTTTATTTTTTGAAGTATTTCTTGAAAAATCATCATATTGTGGTGCAAAACTTTTGCGAATAAATTCTTCAAAATGTCGATTTTCGCTCATTGTAAAGGGTTGCTCATCTTTAACAATATATCTAACTAAATTATTTTGTGCTCTTGCAGGGTCATAAGAAAAATATTTAAATTACCCCCTTCATTACCTAATTGAGTTTGTGTTGTACGTGGAAAATATTGATCAATTAAACTATTAATGCGAGGATCCTGTTGGTGCCTTCTATTTAAATGTCTTTTTAAATGACTAGTTCCAAATGTATTTCTACCATCTAATAAATCCCCACAAATAACGCATTTAGTCTTATGCATTCCATCATCACGTGGAATTCTAATAAAAAAATCCCATACTTTTGAAGTGCCAAGCTGGTGTTGGGCGTGACAGGAAGATGATGCACCAACATCACCAACTATCGTAGTAGGTGTTGGTATTTCTAGACCTTGTGGTGATATAAATTGTTCCATTTGTTCTTGAGGGGGAAAGAATATTGAGTCTCCACCCTCCAAATCAAAAAAATAAGTGTTCCATGGATCCATTTAGAAAAAACAATTTAATTAAAAAAAATAAATTATGAAAATTAAAAAATGTATGTATGCAAATTAAAAAAATAATTAAAATACTAACTTGAAATAATTTGAAGCCTTGAATCACTTGATCTTGAACTTGATTCTTGAAATCTTGACTTCAAATTTAACAAAATGGAATGCACTTGAGCACAATTGAAGAGCACACTTGAGTATTGGAGAGCACAATTGAAGAGCACACTTGAGCATAATTGGAGAGAAATTTTGTTAATTTTTGTGGGGGGTGAATGAATGTGAGTGTGGGGTATTTATAATGGAAGAGGGTAGGGAAGTTTTGTAATTTTGTAGAATTTATTTGGAATAAAAAAAAAGATGAAGGAGATGTTCTGCCAAGCAGAACGGTAAAAAAAATTCAAGGAAATGGGGAGGGGTGCTGCCGTGCTGGGCACTACCTAGTGCCTGGCAAGCATAAAAAAAAATAGAAAGGCTAGCCGTTCTACTAAAGCAGAACGGTAAAAAGAAAAAGGAAGGAAGGGGGGCCATGGGGGGCAGGGCAGGTCGAGGCGCGGGCCGGGACGGCATGGGCCGGGTTGGGTCGGGGCTTGGGCCCGGTCAAGGGTGACCCAAGCCCTGACCCGGAGGGGGAGGGGCGAGGTCAGGCCGGTGCTGTACGGAGCTGCGGGCCGAGGCTGGGTCGGGACATTTCCAGGTCAGGTCGAGTTGGGTCGCGGGCCAACCCAACCCATTTACATCCCTATTGGGAATTAACATTAGTTTTGTAAATTTCTTCCATCTTCCCTTTCTCCGATGTGGAAAATATATAAAGTAATTTTTTTTTTTTTTTTGTTCAGTAGTTTTCTTCTTATTGAAATTGAAATTGGGTATTTGATTTTATTTATATATAAAATATACATACAATCAGTGGCGGAGCCACATGGAGGCAAGGGAGGCAATTGACCTCCCTCAATTTTTAATACAAAATTACTAAAATACCCTTCTTACTATTTTGGTTTTAATTAAAAATTAAAATATTTTGGCTTTATTAAAAATTAAAGTTAACTAAAAAATTTTTAACATAAAAAAAGTTTACAAGAATGAAACTTGGCATTTTTTGTAAAATAAAGTGTATCCTTTCAATACATTATTGCATACTTTTGTTCATATTATCAGTAAATTTAGCATATAAATAATAAATTTTATAGACAATAAAATTTAATAATAATTATATTTTTTTTTTGTAGCGAGAGATATCTCTAATAAATTTTAGGTGCTTGAACTATTAACCGTGATAAGTATATTCACTGATTAATATTCAAGAATAATTTATTCTTTCTCCAAAAATAATATTATTTTTTTCCTATTTTTAATCTAAAAGTAAATCGACCGTTGTTCTTTTCTTGGGTGCTCGGTACCCCCTCGGTAAAAATTCTGGCTCCGCTCCTGCATACAATTCATCACGTGATAATGTTTGCTATGATTTTTTTTTTCTGCTCTTTCGGTCTTGGGGACTAACATCGGTGCAATGTTAGATTTGCGGGTCAAAAGTATTCATATATTTTTTAAATTAAAAAATGGTGATTGTCATGAGTAGAGAGAGAGAGAGGGAGAGAGATCAACAGTAGTCGCCAGCTGTCCAGCCCACCGTCATCGCCTTGGCCAGCAGCTGGTCTGCTTATATATATATCTATATATATGCATAAACTTATATTTATTTTATTTGAAATTAATAAGGGTTAGTTTAGACATTTTACAAATGCTGAAAGGGTAATGTTGGTATATTGAATTTCTTTTCTAACTGACGCTATCAATTAACCATAAAACTTAATAGCAGACAAACGAAAGGGGTTGTGGATTACAAATATTTTAAAATAAGGGAGATGTCTGTCAATTTAAAATGTTGAGGGGGTCCACGTGTAATTATGCAAATGTCTAGGAAGTTTATATGTAATTTACCCTTTTTTTTATGGAGAGAGATACAGGTGAAAGAGAAAAAAAGTTAAATAATATGAAATAAAATGATAAAAAAGAAGAAAAAATAATTAATAAAAAATATTTGTACTTCTCAAAACAATCTAAAACTTTAAAAGAAAAAACAATTTTGTTTGGAATAAGAATTTTGTACAAAAAAAATGAAGTGAAAATAAAAAGAAAAAGAAAGTAATGAAAAACTATAAAATCCTAAATATATACTCTTATCTAAACAGATTTAAAAAAATTAAAATAAAAAAATTAATTAATATATTAATTTTTTTATCTATTTAATTTAATTTTTTATATTTTATATATTTCCCTTATATTTTGTATCATAACTTAGACAAGAGAATGAATTTAAATTCTTATCTTTTCTTTTTTTTTTTCGTGACAAATTCTTGATCCAGGCATAACTTAAATAAAAGGCAAAATTTTGAATCCTTCTCCCTCTCTCTCTTACATGCAAAGAGAGATACAAAGGCATGAGCAAAAGAGAAAAAGTTAACTAATATGAAATAACGTAATAAAAAAAAAGATAAAAATAATTAATAAAATTATACTTCAATTTATTTTAAAAATAACCAAAACTGTTAAAAAACACTTGAAGGATAAAAATATATATATAAAATAACGACAAGAATGAAAACATTGGTAAAAGTATGTACATTGAAAGTTTGTCACAGCTTATTATAAAAAAAAAAAAAAATGCCGCAACACTTGAAGGATAAAAAAAATATAAAATAAGGACAAAAATTAAAAAAATTGATAAAAATATGTATATTGAAAGCACATTACGTCTTATTATATAGAACAAATATATATATATATATAAGTTAGAATATAATAGAAAAAAATTGTAATTTTGAAAACAAAGAATCAAAATAAAAATTAAAAAAATGTAACTTTTAAAAAAAATTAAAAAAAAAAAAGATACACAAAAGAACAAAATGGTAATAAACCTTAAATATGAAGAATGTCAAAATCAGAAAAATTGATTTAAAAGACCTTTATCGTTACACTTAAAAAGGAAAAAAAAAAGAAAAACTAAAATAAGATAAAAGAACAAAATAGTAACAAATAAAAAATAAGAGGGGCATAATAGAAAAAAAATAATAATAAGGCATTTGAAACCAAACACCACATTCCCATTTATTATTCCCATTTATTATAAGGCGAAATAAAATAAGATAATTTGTAGATTCGTAATTTGTATAAGAAGATAAAAAGTGAATAATTTTTAAAAATTTTTCAGTATTTTATACCAAACCAAACGATGCTCGTATAGAGGGTTTGTTTGGAGTAAGAAAAAGTGAGATAAATTGAGAGTTCGTAATGCATGCAGTGAAAGAAAAAAATTGATGTGATATAAAGTTAACAGAAATTTATAAAATTTTTTATTATTTTTCAACAAATCAAATAGATATTACCTACAAATCGATTGACAATTTCCATGATATTTGTATCCCCCCCCCCCCGGTACTTGCTAACAGGTTTCAAACGCAACGCTGATTCGTAGAAAGTCCTGCCATGAAGTGTACAAATACTGACAAGCGGATTCGCTTAAGTTGGATACAAGAGATTTAAGATTTGAGATTTGTTTTGGCTGAACAAAGATTTTAAAACTAGGGTAGATTAATTATAAAAATTTAGATTGATTAAAAAATTTAAAAGTAAAGTAGATTGGTTTACAAAAATTTAAAATGAACTAAATTTGAAAAGCCAAAAAAAAAATTATAAACTTAAAAAAAAAAAAAAAATTCTTTCGGTCGGTCCGCCCCTACAAATACTGATGATCAAATTGAAATAACTCCATTATATTCATAATATATACATTGGTGAGATTATCAGTCATGGTATGGTAGTTTTCCTGTGAAGCCTGAATCGTTTCTTGAGCAATGGCTGCCAATGAATGAAGAGGAACAAAATTAGACGGCTCTATCTAATAGCTGACACATTTTAAAAGTTCGTTAACGCGTTAACGCGTTAGTTTACCTGAAGTAGCCTGGCAACTTCTTCATGTTCTCCGCGAGCGAAACGTAATTGATTTTTCTGCAAGTTCATGGCTATATAAGACCACCTTGTCTCTCTCTCTGTCTCACCATCTCCATCTCCATCTCTTGCAAAGAAATATGATTGATTGAGATTGTCGTTAATTACACCACATACCCCTACCCTCTTATGTCTCCAACACCATCCAAATTAAACACTTCTTCTGAAAAGCAGCTCACTCGCCATACTTGGTATCTAGCTGAAAGATGTCTAGTTTCACTGCACTTGTCGCTCAAGAAATCTCCCTCCAATCAAACAACCGAACCCAAATCTCCATCTCAATTTTTGTAACATCCACCTTGGGCTCAGAAAACGGCCAAAGGATCTCCTCCTCCAAGAACACCCCCATCCATGAGCACCATCGAAGGTCTGATAAGCCTTCCCTCCATATGAGATCATCAAGACCAATGGATTGGTCGCTAGAGTTTTAGGATCTTTCAAGACTCTTGATCATCGTCGAGAAAGTCGTTAAAAGATAAGCCCCGTGGTATCCTCAGCTCCTCCTTGCAATGCCCAGATTCACATCAATCTGCACGTCAGTCAATTAGCCTAATCATTGCCTCACTAGTCCGCATAATTGAAACCCCTCTCTCCTATATATATCCTCATTTGTTAGCCCTATAGAACATCATCAACTTTACCTCTAAGTTTGTGCTCTCTCTCTCTCTCTCTCTCTCTCTCTCTCTCTCTCTCTCTCTCTCTCTCTCTCTCCCCTCTTGCCATCCACCCAGACAGTTGGAGGTTTGGAACCTCCACTCTGGCCCTAACCATCCACAAACCTCAACGCACCACGAGATCAGTGACATGTGTCAATGGAAAGCTCTGAGATTCATTTGGACCTCGAATCTCAGAATCATGTCCTCGTGAAAGCAGATAGCACCAGTCCAAGCCATCGTTGGCGATTTGTTTATGTAATCTTTAGCGTACGCCAAGCATTCATTTCCAATACCACAGGAGAGAAGAGGTCACCTGTCACTGATGTGGCGTCTCGTTCGTCAGCACCTTCTTTTAGGCTCATCGGCAGCACCTCTAAATCCAATACAGGAGATGATGATGGAGTAAGTTATTGTTTGCTCTCTTTTCTTGCAACATGATCTAGAATGCGGTGGCAGGCCCCAAACCCAAACAAATTAGCACGTGAAAAGTTTAAGAGAATAAAATAGGAGATCTTATGAGTCATCAAATTAACTCGATATTTAATTTGCAGGATATACAACTTACAATCAGATCCAGCTCAACTGAAGTAAGTGCCACAGAATCAGTCCAACCTCATGGAGTTGATCATGGGAGCAACAAAGAGCGGCAAAAGGCAGAAATAGCCAAAATTGTGAAGGAAAGAGACTTGAAGTCCCTATGTGAGTTTGGAGGTGTCGGGGGATTTGCGGAGGCTTTGGATACTGATCTGGAGAATGGGTTGCCAAGTAACGTGGATGATCTTTGTTGCAGATGTGCAAGTGCACAACCCCATGAATCTGAATACAAGCCCCAGTCCAAGGCTTCTTCCATATCCTCCTCTATGCATGCAATAAGCACATGATTTGCCTCCTCATATTGTGTGCAATCCTTTCCATGGCCTTTGGTATTCAGGAGGAAGGAGTCAACACTGGATGGTATGAGGGGGTTTTTATGGTCAATGCGATCATCGTACTCGTAGTTGTTTCTGTAATACGCGAGTACTGGTACATATGGAACCCACCTGGGAGGAAGGACCTGTCGAGGATTGGAGAAATAGAGGTCCATGTTTTCAGAGGGGGTGGAGAGCATCAGATTTCCATGACCAATGTTGTATTTGGTGACATTATAATCTTGAAGGTTGGAGATCTGATTCCTGCAGATGGATTGTTCATATCCGGTGAATCCTTAGTATTGGACGAGTATTCCACCATTGATGACCAAAACCCATTTATGTTCTATGGTTCAACAGTGACGAATGGGAATGGTCGCATGCTGGCAACATCTGTTGGCAAGGACACAGTTTGGGGTGAGATGATGAGTAATGTAAATGTAACAAATGTTCCCAAGAAGTTAGAAACCTCTCTACAATTTCAACTTGACAGGTTGCACACCCGTACGCAAATCATTGGTCTTGCAATCGCTGTTAATATACTTGTAATACAGTTCATTCGTTTTAAGTTTGACAAGGCAAGTGACGGGGGTGGATTACCTGATCCCAAAGGAAAAACAACTGCAATCAGCCATTTTGTGGATGCTATTCTGAGTGTTGTCATGAAGCCAAGGGGGAAGGCTAGGATATTGGTAATTTCACTTACGGTGTTTTTGGCGGGGATTACAGAAGGATTACCTCTGATGGTGACTCTTGCCATCGCTTACTGGAATAAGAAGGCATTGTCTGGCAAAGGCACAACTCAAGATTTCTTGGCTTGCGTCACCACAGGCTCAGTCACAACCATATGCACAGATAAAAATTGTGGGCTAACATTGAATCAAATGGAACCTTGCATTGGTGCTGGAATCAACATCAAACTGGTGTCGGGATGTAATGTCTCGGAGCTGGAATCCATAGCAAATGATTGTGGACTGAACATACTCAAACCAGATTCAGTGGTGGTTGGTGAAAATTTTCGGAACTCTACTAATGAAGAGAGGATGGAAATGGCAGATCGAATTTGTGTTATGGGGAATTCCCTCCCTTCAGACAAGCTTCTCCTGGTGAAGAGTTTAAAACAAAAAGGCCACATAGTTGCAATGGTGGGTTGTCGGACAGATGAGACACCAGCAATTAAAGAAGCAAATGTGGGCATTGCAGTGGGAAAATTTAGCACTGAGATGGCTAGGGAGAGCTCCAACATCATACTCTCAGATGGGGACTTCAATTTCTTGGTTACCAATGTCATTTTGTGCGGACGATGTGCATATGAAAATATTCAGAAGTTCCTCCAACTTGAGCTCACCATGAATATTTCATGGCTACTGACAAGCATAACTGCGATGGCATGCTTCGGGGATACCCCAATGACAGCAATTCAGTTTATCTGGATTTGCCTTGTCGTCCCTGTTTTAGGCGGCCTGGCTCTGCTAACAGAGCCACCCACCGAGCAACTAATGAAGAAGTCACCAGTAAGACAAGTTGACTCCCCCATAACACGAACCATGTGGAGAAACATAGTCCCTCAAGCTCTGTATCAGGCCACGGTTTTGGTCATGCTTCAGTTAAAGGGACATGTTGTCCTTGGCATTAGCCAGACGGCTAGTAAAGCTATGGTCTTCAATAGTTTTGTTCTCTGCCAGGTTTTCAACTGGTTCACCGCACGAGACCTGGAGAAGAAGAACGTGTTCAAGGGTATCCATCAAAACTGCTGGTTTGTGATGGCTGTGGTTGCTGCTTTGGTGTTGCAGGAAGTGTATACTGAGATTGCACATTCTGTTTCGGGTAGCCCAAATCTGAATTGTCAAGAATGGGCTTTCTGTTTTCTAATTGGAATGGTTTCTTTGCCCATAGATTTGGCTACTAAGTTCATATCAGGTTTTATTGCAGATAGATATGGAATGGCGCATGGCTCTAACACGGGATCTGTTGGGATGACGAGTTCTGTTTCCTCAGAATCACTGGTTAATCTTGAGCGTCCGCTTATAAATGATGGTTCCCAGTAAATATTACATCATTGTGTCTATATAATCAATCTCTTTGTAAGCTCTCCTCAGTCTGTCATCCTCATGCCACTATGTTCAATTATATATATTTTCTGTTTGGAAAAATATGTCTCTTCTTTCTAGATTCTGATTGACGAGGGTATATTCGCAATGCTTAATTACTTATTTCATCTGAAGCAATCAACCATGATTTGCCTATGAAAACATCACTAGATGGATATAACATGACAAAGATTAACATCAAAATCACAGGTGCATAAAAAATTCAATTAAGCAAAAGCCTTCCTAAAAATTATGCAAATTCTTGCAGCAAATAGAAGATCTAGCAACCAGTGTTTCTATAAAATTTTCATCAAGTTCATATGTTGATTGAGAAAAGCCTAATTAATAGACATATCATGGAAGAGCATTGTATTTACAGGAAATAGCTTTTCTCAAGCATGGGCAAAAAAATTATTGTCTACCATTTCAAGAAGTTAGTTTATCAACTAATTGGATATATTCAGTACAATTGCAAGTAGTTTAATGAATTAAAAAAAAAAAAATCTAAAAGCAGGACAACTTGAAGTCAGGGAGTAGCATCTCTAAAATCACACACAAAAGCGGACATGTACACATACATTTGTGTAGAGAGAGAGACTCACAATGCAGTCTAAATCTTAGCCAAGCATTACAGATAAGTAGATTAGAAGTCGAATCTCTGGAATGATTGAATTCATATTCAGAATATGTGTGTGTTATGTAATGATTTTGAAGGCCGTCGAGGGGGGAGCTCAGCCAGTCAAAAATGCTTCCTCTTGCGGTCTTCTGTTGAGGGTGGTTCCCTTTAAGTCAACTGGAAGTCGATGCCATTTGTAGAGCTGGTGAGACAAGGACCACACCAACCTCCAATACGATGTCGTTTTCAACATTAGATCTCTTCCTGAGACCGCTACATGTTTTACTTAATATCTGTATTGCGTTTATTAAATAAATATAACTAAGATAAACTATCTTAACATCTTTGCGTAAAGAATGAACTGTCCTCCACAAAGTTCCAAGCAAACAACGAGGGCGAGAGGTGGTGCTCTATTTATTGAATTGATTACACGAGTTTTAAGGACACAAAGTGCAGGGGTGAAGCCATAATTCCACTACAACAATATTAGAACATTACTACAAAACAGTGTCACAAAAAATTCAACTTTTGTCCCAAAATAACTTTATTGAGACAAAAAGAGAATAAAAATTATAGCCGATTTATCACAGTATATTTGTACTAATAATTTCGTCGTGACAAACAAATCATTTGTGGGAATTATATACTCTCGTGACAAAAATAATTTTTCCGTAAAAATGACTTGCGTTGCAATAAAAATTATTATCACAACAACTAAATTATTTTGTTGCTGTATACACTCTTTCATCAAAATAAAACAAACTTTTTGTGATAAAATATTTTATCATAATATTGTTTTCACTAATTTTGTAGCAATAACTCGTACTATCGCTAGCGGCAAAATAAAAAATTTGACTTCTTTTTTCTCTAAATACAAAATCCTTACATAGATTGAGGGAAAAAATAAATTTGAAAGTTGGGTCAAATGTGTAAAATTAAAGTGAAAATTATACTCATTCTTAACAAAATTTGAGAGCGAGCAAGATTTTCTGCCTAAGCTTGTCCTCACATGGCTCTGTCTGTGACTATCGTGACAAATCTTTTTGTTCTAAGTAACAAGAGAATGAATATTGTAAAAAATTCTTTCATAGTATTAATATCTTACTACGACAAAATTTTTGTCATAAGAATGATAGACATAACAGTTCTTCAAAATAGATTTTTAGTTCTTTCTAGTACTTATAATTTAGTGACTTGTTATGTGGTTACTTCATGGTGAAATACCAATTAATCACTATGGCTATGTTTGGTATGTAGAAATAAAATGGAGTGAAATTGAATGAGAGCTGAGAATGGAATGCAAGTGTTGGATTCAATGTATTATATTCATTTGTTTGGTTGCCAACATGAAAATTATGCCAATGGAATGGACATTCAAATTTTCATAATTTGATTACATATTTTAAATATGATTAAATAAAATGAAATTTAATAAAAGTTACTGACATTAATTTTTTAAAAACTTAAGAAAAATTATTTTCAAAACTCGAATATGAGTAAAAAAAGGGGTCCAAGAGTAAAACGATCATTTTAAAACTTTAAGTTTGAATTGTGCAAATATTTTCTTAATTATTAAGAAACATGTCAATAAAAATTTTTAGTCTTTTGAGAAGCCTAAAATATAAATGAATAAAAAACAGGATTAAGGGGAAAATAGTCATTTTACAGTATGCCTAAATTCAAATCAAGTTGAAATTCTTTTAACTATTAAGAAATATGTTAATGGATATTTTTTTTAAGCTTTTTGGACAGCCTAGAATGCAAACTTGGAGAAAAAATGAACTCAGAGATAAAATCGTCATTTTATGGTTTAAGTTCTAATATAGTTTTACGATTTGAGTTCTGATCATGCTAAAATTTTCTTAATTATTAAAAAACACGTCGGTAAATTTTTTTTAATTTTTTAGGAAACCCAAAATACAAATTTGGGCAAAAAAACAAACCTATGAGTAAAATGGTCATTTTACAACCCGTATTTGGATCAAACCAAAATTTTCTTAACTATAAATATATATGTCAATGAATTTTTATTAGCCTTTCGGGAAGCCCAAAGTACAAATTTAGGCAAATAATGGAACTAGTAATAAAATAATTACTTTACAGTCTAAATTCAAATCTAGGCTGAAAATAAGATCAGGGGTAAAATGGTCAATTTATTTTTATTTTTGTTTATCTTTTTTCATTTTTTGAATCAAATCTTATTTGGAATGGAATGGTTATCCCATCAATTCAATTGTGGAATGTTTTTTTCTACTTAATGTGGGAATAACAATTCCTTAGGAATAGGATCCCGAATTAAGTTTTTAATACCAATGCATTTCATTCTATTCTATTTTATTCCTACATACCAAACACACTCTATAGGAATTTTTTTGCTATGAAAGTTTAAAGGTCATTATAACAAAAATATTTGTTACTAAAAGGCATATTATCATTTCGGCACAATTCTTTTTATCATAATTTACAATTATTTATTTTATGAATTCACTTCTACAGTTATGTAGCATATGAATATAAATAAAAATTAGAAATATAAATCTATTCAAGAAATTCTAGTATCCACAAACATTCTTAATATAGACAACCGCATAGGTTAACAAATAGATACGATTCCAGAGTTTCAAGGATTGATTGAGGTGTGTGTGAACTGGTCTAGATATCCTGAGTATTCAAAAAACATTACGATAATTAAAAAAGGAAAACTATCTATTGCTTGCATAAGTAATAGCTATTAGTAATTGTCAGAGCTAAAAGTCACTCATAAAACTAATTAAAATACTGTCAATGTAAATTCTAAACATAACTAATATTTAGAAAATAAAAGAACGAGAAATCTCTGTAATTGTTGCACCTCCAATTTCTCATAATTCAAAGCGTGGGTTAATCGCATAAATTCATAACTAAAAATATAACCATATCCCTTACAAGAGCCACACAACTAAGTGAAGCAATACTGGACATGCAATTCCAAAATAATATACAAAATAGCCTTAGGTAACACATAAAATATATACAAAATCTTCACATAAGAGTTAGACAATCCCTCAAAATATAATCAAACAAGCAAAACAGTAGTCCAAGACAGCTTTGCCTTGCAACTAAATGGCCTGGTTTACCTATCAAGCATGATCATATCAAAACTTACAACAACGACAATAAAAGAATCAGCACTCACACAAATGTGCCCACTATACAAGTCACCATCTATGCCCTATCACGTTAATAACATGAAATATAATAGACAACAAAAATCAATTCAACATGATATAATCATGATATCAACATCTCAAATATCCACATTCCATCATCAACAAAATCAAAACATCAATTGGGTTTAAATACTCCACACGACTAATATGTAACAAGGGAATCTAGCCAAAATATACCAACCCATGCACATAGCTAGGGAGTGAACATATAATTAATCCCTCACACAAAGTTTTGGGATGTACTAACACATTCCTCACACATAGCTTAGGAGCTACCCTCACATAATTTCGACATATAAACATGCCACCAGAAGCATTTGTGTCATTATGTGGGTTACTAGCCTACTAGAACAATAATCAAACTCTTGCGCAAGTCTAGGGGCTCTTAACCTATGGGTACATTTACCCTTTATTTTAGTATCTCTCAATCCCAAAAAAAATCAATATCAAATCATCTTATCACATGTCTCATTATTTCAACACCATAACATGCGCAAAACAACTTAATATGCATAGCATCATTCCCAATATTCTATATTACATAGTCTAAATTTCATAACCAATTAAGATTATACATAAAATTGAAATGAGAAAAAAATATCTAGGTAAGGCTCCATCATCTAGAAAGGCATCTGAACAAAGGCACTATACACACGAGGGTGTCGATAAGGTGTTGTGTGAACAACCAAAGATGGAAGGACAACAACCACAGGATTAGGACCAGGCATCTGTCCAAACAAGTGTTCGCAGTAGACAATTGTCTAAGCACCAACAGTTAGGAAGTTTGAAAAGTTCCAGCTTAATCTTTGTATTTCGATTTCACATAATTTCCAATAAATTGATTTAAAAATTCAAATGAATCTAATTCTAAAATTTCAGAACTTGTTAACAATGATCTCAATATAATTGCGATCTCAATAAAATTGCAATCTCAATTTTTGAATCAATCAACATGCATGTTCAAGTTAATATCTCATGCTAGAACTCACATGAAAAACCTAAACTCACATCCTGTGAAAACAATGCCCACCAAAATAATGCAACTAATAAGAGTGTTAGAATTCCTACCTCTAGCTTAAGATTACAAGCAAAATGAAGATGCAAAGAATTGATGGATGAATGATTTCTTCCATCTCTTCTTAGTTTTCCTACTTTTCAAATGGTTACTTCCTTCTCTCTTCTTAGGTTATAACTCACACACCAAATATATATAGACTGGCCCTCTTAGAACTACATAAACACTCAGCTCTCAAACTCACACAATAGCTTCCACTCAATACTCTCTCAATTAATTTAGTTCGATTGATCACTCTAACCCCAACACCCATGTGTGGTAGAGAGGTTAAGTGACAAACAAAATGGACACTTGGAGGGTTTAACTGGCATGTGGACATGTAAACAAGTAGGTGGGTTATCCACCCATGCATGATAGATACAACCATAATGGACATTGTCTTCCAAATGGTTGTCTGAACGACTCATCAACTAAACATGCTGTAGATGGCCCTTTGAACTTGATGGAAAATTTAGGTATCTAAGATATTAGTCTCAAGCAAAATGATAGTTTTAACCTCACACTAAAATAATAATAAATCATGATAGAAAAAAATAATTATAAATTAATTAAGCAATATATGAGTCATGCAAATGGTATATTACCTCCTCAAATCAGTTTAAAATCTTAAATAGTGATCGCTGTCCAAAATTGCATATGATTCTATTTTTAAGTATAAGATATCGATGTAGTTTTACTCGAATGTATTCGAGATTATCTTTTCATAGGGAGCTAAAACAATTAATTTCTCAAGTTACTAAGTGACAAAGTTTGAAAGCTTGGTTTAGAGAATCATTTGTAAATAATGAAAAACAAATGAAAAAGGTTAATTATGGAGTGGTTGTGTTGAAAGGATTTTTTTAAGTAGAAATTTTAAAAGCAATAAATTTAAATGTTTGAAAGAAAATATTGCACTAAAACTTAAATATAACTAAGAACTAGAAATTTAAAAGAAGATAATAAAAATATCTTGATTTCAATCCACTAGTAGTGGTATAGTGGTGGCCACCCCAAGCACTTTTATGACTCAACCTAGTATCATCAAAAGTGATATTTGGTTGGAGGATTTATATTTGAAGCTTGATTTATGGAAGACCAAAACTAGTTAGGGGTTTTGAAAATGGTTTTTAACTCAATAACACATTGAATCAAACACTTAGTTTACACAAATTAAAGTTCATATATATTCGAGCATTGATTGTAACATTAACGGCTGATTTCTTGAAAAAAAAAAAAAAACCTTAACTAGAAAATGATTACATGTATGAAATGTAAAGACGAAGCATTAAAAACCAAAATGGTTAAATTAACCACCACAACCACCACCTTCACTAACTTGAAGCCAAGAGAGGTTTAGCAAACTACCATATTTAGAGAAATAAATGAAAAGAGATGTATATTAATGATTGAATGCGTATCTTACAAATTAAAGCTGACAAGTCTAAGGATAACTTAAGGGGAGATTAAAACTTACAATGGAAATTAATTAAAGCAAAGTAAAGAAAAGCTAGAAACCCAAAAGCGATGAGATGAATCCCTTCAGACCTGCATATGATATAAAGTTGTGGTCCTCAATTGTGACGTAGTGCATTTGAGATCGCTTGATTAATAAAAATATGGTTTTAGTTTTGATTAAGGCCATGATAATGATTTTTTTAAGTTGGCACCGCACACTTTAGAAATGAGTGTGCCAACACTACAACAAAAATGAGATTTAATGGCAATCATAATTGCTATTGTAAACTTCTTTTAGTGACATTTTTTAATTAGTGACATTTTCAATAAATGCAAAGGATGCCCGTGCCATGGTAGGTGTTAGTGGCACTCTTAGTGGCACTTAAAAAGTGTCGTTCTAATGTGATGGATTAATTTCTTTTATGACACTTTAGATGCCAAAATATGTGATTTTTTCAGCACTTCCAAATGTCATTAAATATATGTGTTAGTGGCACTCTTAGTTATGAATGGCACTTAAAAGTGTGTCTTTTATGACACTTTAAATGCCAAAATATACAATTTTTTTGACACTTTCAAATGTCATTAAATATGTGGGCTAACGACACTTCCAAATGTCATTAAATATGTGGGCTAACGACACTTCCAAATGTCATTAAATATATTGATTAGTGACACTTTAAATTTTTAAAAAGTACTTTTATATGATCTTTAAATGACATTTTAAGTGCCATAATTAAGTGTTTTCATGGTACTAGTAAGTGCCATTAGAATTTCGTTTTAATGACAAATTAATATGTCATTGTTCTTCTTTCTTGTGACATTCATGTACACAAGTTGAATTTTTTAATGACATTTGGAAAAAACATTATTGGGATTTTAAAAATGCCAGGTATTAGTTAAAATGAGTGATATATTTAAATGCCATAAAAATTAATATATTAAAATATATTTTATTGTATTCATAGGTTTATAAAAATAAATTCACTGAATACTTTAATATTCATTTAATAATAATTGTACTATTTCATCATAATATATAGAAATGAAATCACAACAAAGTCAAGAAAATTATAATGAGAAATAAAAAATTTAAATAACATAAATATACTAAAACGATGGTTTAATGTTCTCCCACAAACAAAATAAACATAAATACGCTAATAGTCATCATCATCCATCTTCCACAAAACAAAGTTACTCAACTTCTAAAAAGAAAAAAATAACAAAATAAAAAAAAGAAACTATATCTAACACGTCTATTATCTCAACCAAATATTCAACTCAACTGACTTAAGTATTCTCGGCTATCGTCCACAATCTTTGAAATCTATGCAAAAATTATAATATATAAAAAAATTAGAAATTACAACTTATATAGTTAATACTGAGTAACATTTTTTGTAACATAGGAAAATTAAAAACAAAAACTTATCACAAATGGAGCAGGCCAAGCAATATGAGCTCCAACAGCTTGTCCAATTGTCTTACATTGTCCATAGGTTCGTATCAAATATTCATTAGGTTTTGTTGCAACTTCAATAAGTACTTCCCAGAAGTCGGGCCCTAAATCTTCTCCATTTACTTCTTTAGAAGGGTCTATACTTTGAAAGACACCAATTGCAATTGTTTCTGTTGGATATATAATACTCTTGATAACAACTGTATCTCCAACCTATAAAATGAAAAGACCTTCGAATGATAATCAATATAAAAATTAATAAATTTATTTAATCATGCCATATGTCACTACTTTCAACCCACAAAATAAAGTAGCAATCTGGGATAAGAAATTCTCTTATTTCACCATATAAAAAGCATCATGCACTAGTTATCTTTGGATTTGAGCAAGTGTTTTTTGAATGAGACTAATTCCCATTATCTCCAAATAGTAAGTAGAACGTGTAGGCTTTTTATAGTAATTTGTATATTCTGTAAAAGAAAGACTGTGAAGTTTTGATACATTGTGGGTCTAAAATTTGTAGGACCTATGTATGTTAAAAAAAATTGCTGGAGATAATGTATCATGGTGTGGTCACAACCCAATAGGTGATAAGGAGCATGCACCTAATAGTTCACAAACACAAGTTTGAAAAGATATAAATAAAACTGAACTTGTGTGTTAAAAACTTATGTTTGGTTCTCAAGCTTACCCAAATTTTACGGCATAAGCTTGAACAGCCTACGTTTGGATTATATGTAGCCATGAAAAAACAAAAACATACATGTATATGTATTTTGATAGGTAATTTAATGGAAGTCAAGCTCGAGTCTCTTCAATTGGGAATCCAGCCAAGGTATTTGAAACTTGTTTTCTATAATACAGTTGCTCCATGGAGCAGTAAACATGAGTATGCTACTGTCTTGTAGCTTAATAGAATTACTTATCAAAACTAATAGTTTTTGTAAATGGGTAGCATCTCCCTGATGTCATTCAATAATATGTTTTTATTTATCAAAAAATATATATAATATGGACAATGCTACATAATTATCTTTAGGATCATATAATAAAATTATTGTTTTAGATATAAGAAAATTGATCTAATTGAATTTCAAGCATGACCTCAATAAGAGTACCAAATTGCGTTTGCGTAGCTAAGCCCATAGAATATCGAGTTGCCAAATCATGAGCATTGAGTGCATTAGGTACCTAACAAATAATAAATACATTAAATTTATATGCATGTATTGAGGTAAATAATCTAAACAATTTATTTTATTCTAATTAATAAAGAACCTTTTCACATGTAGTTGATTTAGAATGAGCATTCAAAAGAAGGGACTCCAGTTGCTGAATTTTTTATCTTAGTTCTACAAGTTCTCCTTGCATATCATTCGTTTTATGACACTATATATCTTTTCGCAAATTAGATGGCGAGACACCAAATCCATACATACGAACACTTCCGTTCTTTTCTTTACCCATGACTTTTGTAAATACATCACTTTGAGTATGACTTTCTGATGAATGTGAATCCAAAGATGTCATTTCATCCATTTGTGCCTGTAGTGTAAGAGAAATTATAATTTGATTATGCACATTAAAATTAATAAACTATTTAACAATATTATAGCAAACATAATAATTATCTACTAACCATTATTTCTCCAGTTGCCTCACTGTTAGGAGTTCCATCATTCTTAGAATAACATATTTTAAACATCTCAACTCGAGTTGTAGAGCGTTATAACTTCTTTTTCTACACATCCATGAAAAGCAATACATATATTTGTTGAACACATGTAATTAATATGTAATAGTAACATTATGTATAAAAGTATAACATAAAAAATTAACATACTTGCTCACTACGAACACGTGGAAAACTCTTTGATCCAGTAGAATGATTATACTTGCGTTGTGATCGACTTATCTTATTTTTTTCACTTCGTGCCTAAAGTTGACAATTTTCAAATCATAAAGGCATAACCTATTTATAAGTGATGAAAAAAAATTGTAAATTATCAAGAGATACCTTTGCTTCTTCAAACCGCCAATATCGAATTAGCTGTTCCCATTAATCAGCATAAACTCTATCATCCTTGTATTGTTTTTGCTCCTTAAAACTTAAATGCTCTTTATAATATAAACTCTTCAAAGTTGCCTTCCAATCCTTTAATTTCTTACCAGATTCATTACCCAAGTTCTAGCATTATTTAGGAGGTCAAATTTTGACTGCGTGAGATTCATTATACACAAAAATGCAATTATTAATCATCATTTATGATTAATAATTAATAAAAAAATTGCAATTTCTAATAAGAATGACACAATTTTACTAATGTTCATGTAAATATACAATGTTTTCTAAAATAATAGTTTTCTCCAAGTGAAAATATTCATGATAGTTCAAGCCTATTTCTCAGTGCATTTTCTAGTTACATTGCTAACTATGACTAAAACTTCAAATGTATTTAACACTTAGTTATAGCTCATTGGACAAAGCCATATATCAATATTTATTGTATATGAATATTTATTAAATAGTTGCAAATAAAACATTAGTACTAAAAACTTTAAAGAAGTATTTACCTGCACTAATGCCCATATATTATCTTTATAATGTGAAGGAACTTGATGCCAATCTTTGTAAATGAGTGGTGCATTTTTTCCATCACGCACAATTGTACCAATAAACAATGATAACTTGCTACCCATTTCATCATCAGGCTGACCATATTCATTGAAACTAACTGGAAAGCGCTTACCATCATGTGTACCCCAAATACTATGCATTTGAGTAGGACCTCTTTTCTTTTTTTGGTTGCTACCATCTTAGAAGAAAAAAAAAATTAAAGCATTAGCAAAGTCAATCCATGAATAAATATGAATAGCATTAATATATCCATTAAATAAATACAAAACTTTAATACCCATACCAGAATTATCATTAAGTTGACTTGAGCTTGCCTCACCTTCAGATGGAATGAACTCACCCATCCTACTAACATTACTTGAACGAAACTAAATGTATGGGTCCATAATTGACTTGATTTGTGAAATTGATTTATGCTTATCTGAACACAACTTACGAAGACAAAAAAACCAAACACGTAACTTAATGACAATATTCAAAGAAAAATTAAGCTTCAATAACCTTAGTTATGAATATCATACAATTGACAATGAATCACAATAATATATTTTGAACCCAAGCTTTTAAGTACTAAAAATAGCAATTGAAATCAAGTGCTCAAATTTGACAAAGTCTTAAATAAAGATCCATAACACTTTCCTAAACATTAATAAATAAAATAGTTTGAAACATTAGATCAATTTGCATTCAAATATTTTCTAGAATACTGTCGTCACATGAGAACATCAAATTCTTCACCACCTTCATCACTAACTCCATCTTCATCAACACTTTCTTGTCTCAACACTTCTTCAAGTGATGCATCTAAAGTTGTAACAGACATATCTGTCCCAACTAAATTAAAATTATTGTCTTCATCACCACTTTGAGTGTTACACACTATACTCTGTAAGTATGCATCCACATTGTCCGCAGAAGATCGTGTAGTCATATCATAAAAATCTCTTGGATTTATTTTGATAGCAATGTGCCAGTCTTTTCGCTTGAGATCTTTCACATACATAACTTGTTCTGCTTGAGAAGCCAATATAAAAGGATCAGCATCTCTCATCAATTGAGACAAGTTAACTAGCATGCAATCTTTATCTTTCTTCTTCCCAGTTTGTGACACCCAATCACCTTAAATAATACAACCCTTCTCCCAAAAAAATAGTCGAGCTCAATTATATCTGTTAACACACCATAAAAGGTAACATCTCTAGAACCATTTACAAAGTTTTGTGTTTTTGCAGTCACAATAATTCCACTATTTTGGGTTTTTCAATTTCTTTCAATCTTTTTGGTGTGAAATCTAAAACCATTTATTATATACTTGTTATATTTTTTGAAAACTCCATTAGGTCCACGAGCCAAACACTTAAGGTCGTCAGTTATTTGATTATCTCCTGCAACACATAATTGTTCAACCTGTTTTCATATAAATAAGATAAATCAATTCTCAACTCATACAAAATTTAATAGAACAAACTAAGAATTCTATTATATTATACTTACATGTCTCTTGAACCATGTTGGAAATGTTTTACTAAGAATACGATCAATTCCTATGTCACGAAGGTGAGAATTTTGTGCGGAAATAATGCTACGATGTTGTCTGCATGTTAATTGTTAATTATGAGTTAGTAAGGATATATGAACACTATATAAATAAGGTGATTATTAGTACCCTTACTCAATAAATGGGTGGACTGCCTCACAATTGAATAACACATATCGATGTGCTTTTACTTTTGAGTCATCGTCCAATGTTTTGATCACCCTTTTACCTAATGGTCGACCGGGCATTGAGAAAATAGGTAATCCTTCTTTATCATTAACCCTATCATCATAATTTCGAGGCATCCGATTAAACCTTGTCTCAACTCCTTCCATATACCTAGAGCAAAATGTCAAGCATTTATTTGCAAGGTATCCCTTTGCTATCGAACCTTCTAGATGACTCCTATTTCGCACATATGTTTTCAATGTAAGCAAGTACCTAATTTTGCACAAGTTTAAGTTTATAACATAAAGTCATTATATGACAGAACAAACATTGAGTAATTGTATATAAAATAAAATAACTTGCAAAAGTACAAGTGTCACCTCTCAACAGGATACATCCAACGATAGTGTACTGGTCCAGCGTGTCTGGCCTCTGTTGCTAAATGAACAACCAAATGCACCATAATATCAAAAAAAGAAAGGGGAAATATTTTTTCCAAATGGCAAAGGATTATTGGAATTTGTTGTTCCAGACGCATAAAGTCTTGAGGTTGACCAACTTTAGAACATAATTCCCAGAAAAAATTACTCAACTCAAGTAGAGGTGAATATACATGTGAACTCAATAATCCTCTTGTTGCTAATGGAAATAATTGCTGCATCAATATATGGCAATCATGACTTTTAAGCCCCAATATTTTGTGTTGTTTTATGTTAACGGATCGAGAAATATTCGCTGCTTTTTCCTTTTCCTTTGAACCGTGAGAACTGAGAAGTAGGTAGAAACATATTTTTAATATTATTTTATGTTATGTATTTTATAACAAAAATTTATTATTCTAAGGATTTATTTAGTAATATTCTTGTTTATATTTAAAAATTTTTTTAAATGAGCAATAAAAATCTATTTGGTAAATTTATTTTTATTTTTATTTTTATTTATTTATTGCTAAATAAATAAAAACCTGTTTGGAAATTTAGATCTAAAATTAGATAAAAAAAAATTATATTTTCGTGCTCATTTTTTTTTCATAAATAGCTTGTGAAATTTACGCCAATAACAAAATAACTTGTTAATCTTTGCTGTATCCTATTAAATTTATCTATTATATTCAAATATTTTGTTATAAAAAATTATTTTATGATAAAAAATTATATTATCACAATGACTTATTTAGTAAACTAAAATATATTACTATTAAATAATAATTATAATTAAAATGATTTATTTTAATAAATTAAAACTATTTTCAATTAGTATTAATTACAATATTAAAATTTTTTTATGTTATTAAAAAATTATTTACTATTAAATAATATTTTATGGTCAAAATTATTTATTAAATAAATAATAAGGTTGACCATATTAAAATGATTCATTTTATTAAATTATTGTATTAACTTAATTTTTTAATTTATAATTTATTATTAAATTATCTTCTTTAGGGGCTGTTTAGTAATATTGTAGTTTTTTCTATTTATGTTTATATGTTTATATTTTCTGTTTTTTATTATCTGTTGTCGTTTTCTTTTTTTAAAATGAAAAATTAAAACTGTGTTTGGAAATATAATTTTACTTACAATTACTAATTTTTTATTTTCAAAAAATATTTAATTTTACTAGTTTTTAAAAATTAATTAAATTTAATAAATATATTTTATATTTAATTACATTATTTATTAAAATTAATTAATAAAACATAAATATTATATCACTTAATCCAATAATATAAAATATATTAATTATAATTTAATTATATTATTTACTAAAAATAATCGACTAAAATATATTTCATAATAATTGAAATAATTTAATTATGATATTTAGTAATAATAATTTAATAAAATATGATTCACAATAAATACATTAAATAAATTAATTATTAAATTAATTTAATTTAATTTAATTATGGTATTTATTTATTATAATTTAATAAAATATATTTAATATTATATAATTTAATTATTTTAAATTAATTATTAAATTAAATTAAGTTATATTAAATAATTTAATTATAATATTTATTAAAAATAATTTACAAAAATATATTTAATATTATTTAAATTAATTACTTTAAATTAATTATTAATTAAATTAAGTTACATTAAATAATTTAATTATGCTATTTATTAAAAATAATTTAATAAAATATATTTATGTTAATTAAATTATTTATTAAATTAAATCAATATATTTTATTTTATTATTTATTAAAAATAATTTAATAATATATATTTCTTATTAATTAAATTAACTAATTTAATTTAATTATTTATTAGAAATAAATTAATAATAGATATTGCATATTAATTTAATTAATTTATATTATTTATTAAAAATAATTTTAGCTTAATAAAATATTTAAATAAAATAATTTTTTTTAATATGATGTAACAAAAATGGATAAAATATTAGATTTGAAAAAATTTTTACAATAGAAAAAAACAGAGTGAAAACACATTTTTTCTATTTTCATTTTTTTGTTTAATTTTTACTTTTTAAAAAACAAAAAATATAGAGCGTTGTAACAAACATGTTTCTGTTGCCAGTTTACAAAACTTTAAAAATATAAACAGAAAAACAGAATCAAAAACATTATCAAACGAGACCTTAGTAATATACTTCTAAAAATTAATTATGTTTTATGCTATTTATGGTGTTTTCCTAAAATAAAATATGAGCATAATAAAATATTAGTTTAGTTACATTATGCAAAAGGTAAAATATTAACAATAACCAGTAACTATGGCATTCTAAACAAAATTAGTATTAAATTTTTTATATAGTTGAAATTTTGGACAAAAAATTCAAATCAAAAAAATTATTAAAAAAATAATTATTAATCGTTGGATCTTAGTTTGTGAGAGAAATATTTTCAAAAATCATCCTATTTTATTATATAGATATACTGCATTTTTTATTGTTTTATATTAACATATTCAATATGTATATGGTTGAATGACACTTTTATTTTTTAAATGCCATAATTATTAAATAAATAGTGACATTCTCTAATAAAGTGTTATTAAATAACTAAATTTTATTTGAAATTTAAAGACCTTTCTTAAAAGTGCCACAACTGTTACTCAATGAATAATGACATTCTTTACTAATGTCATTAAATCATTACAATCAATTTGATATTTAATGACATTTTTTAAAAGTGTCACAACTTTGTCAATGAACAATGGCATTTTTTTATCAAAGTGTCATTAAATCACTACAATCAATTTGTTATTTAATGACATCTCTTGAAAATGCCACAATTAATAGGTAAGGCATGACATTCTATCATGAAGTGTCGTGAAATTACTACAATTTACATGAGATTTTACAACATTTCTTAAAAAATGCCACAACTATTGAATAAATAGTGGTGTTCCTTATAAAGTGTCATTACAATATTGAAATTTATTTATTATTTAATGACATTTTTTTTAAAAATGTCGCAACTAATAGGTGAAGGGTGACATTATTATAAAAAATGCCATTAATTACTTTAATTTATTTATCTTTAATAACACTTTTTTTTAAAATGCTATAAATATAAAATACAATGTCATTTATTCACAAAATGCCATTAAATCTCATTTTTGTTGTAGTGAAAGAAACCTGAATTTTAGTCTTTTATTTAGAAGTATTTTTTGTTATATTTTAAAAATTATGACAAGTCCTTTATAAAGTGATGCAATAGCCACACTTTAACTGCTGATAATCCTTCTACATCATTTCCTATTAGCAGGATATCATCAACATATAATACCAAAAAAAACCACTATACTTCTGTTGCATTTCTTATAGAGTTATGGCTCATCAAGATTTTGATCAAAACTGTAAGACTTAATTAGTTTATCAAATTTGATGTTCCAATACAAGAAATTTGTTTTAGTCTATAGATTGACCTACAGAACTTGCATACCTTATGCTCCTGGCATTAAGCTACAAATTGTCTGATTGTACCATAAAGATGTTATCCTCAAGATGCCACTAAGAAAGGAAATGTTAACATTATTTGTCATATCTCATAATTGATATGTCTAGTAATGGAAAGTAGGATTTGGACAAACTTAAACGTGGCTACAGGTGAAAAAGTTTCCTCATAATCAATCATTTTTTTTCTAGGAATAACCTTTCGCCACTGGTCTTACTTTATAAGTCTCAACTCTACCATCTAAACCCCTCTTATGCTTGTAGACCCACTTATAACTAATAGGTTTAACATTAGCAAGTGGATCCATCGGCTCCCTAAGTTGACTGGAGTACATAGACTCCAGCTCTACTTTCATAGCATTTTACTTATGACTCGCGTCTATGTCCTTTACTACCTCGTTATAGTTTCTCGGATCTTGTTTTTTTTTTTTTTTAGGATCCTCTTATAAGATTCTCCCAAAAATATGTATATGTCAAGTGCCCTAATAGACCTCCCACTACGATAAAGCCCCAGTGTTTGCACTGGTGCAAGATTAGTACCTTATACTATTGATTCTTGAAATGTTAAGTTTATTATTAAGGTCCGTCATTCAGCAAGGAATAGAGTAAGAACCTGCCTTTAGAGGATCTACCCCAATGGGAACATAACAAGGGGTTCTAACATCAAATGAAAAAAAAAAATCTTTTGAATTAAAGAATCAAATCAAGAAGAAAAAGAATCCACAAGCATATTATATGTGCTCATTCTCTCAGATTCAGGAACCTTATTATCTAATACCACATCTGACATAGAATTGCCTGGCATATGTAAAGGTATATGCTGGAATTTCATAAATACTCAGGGTTGCAACCAAATGGGAGCAAGAGTAAGATATTTATAAGTGGCATCAATCTCCAACAAAAGCAACACTTATGTTCATTGCTTGGGTTCCAGATGGGAGAATTGCCTGTGAAGTATCTTGGTGTGCCTCTAATCTCTACAAAGCTTAAATATGATGATTGTAAGGAGTTAATTGACAAGATCCTCAAAAGAGTACAGAGTTGGACATCCAAGGCTCTATCTTATGCAGGAAGACTAGTGCTTATCAAATCCATCCTCTTCAGCATACAAGTGTACTGGAGTATCCACTTCATATTTCCAAAAAAAAGTGATCAATGCTATGGAGCAGATTTTGAGAAGATTTATGTGGACAGGTGCAGAATTAAAGAAATGGGGTTGCAAAGTTGCATGGAATGATGTATGTCTTCCTACTAAGGAAGGGGGACTTGGCATACGGAACCTAATTGAATGGAATAAAGCTTCAATGCTGAGACATCTTTGGGCCATCTGTACTAGAAGACAATCTTTGTGGGTAGATTGGTGTTACTCCAACTTACTAAAAGGTAAATGCTTTTGGGAGATTAAAACCCCATCAGATTGTTTATGGACATGGAGAAAAATACTGAAACTTAAAGAGGTTGCTATCCACTTGTCTTACTATAAGGTTGGGAATGGTGAGACTATATCACTTTGGTACTCAAATTGGCATCCGATGGGCCCCTTAATTCCTAAGTACACGGCTAGAGTTGCTTATGATGCAGGAATCCTAAGAGATGCTAAAGTCTCAAGGGTGATAGCAAATGGACAATGGCGTTGGCCCTATCCCACCACTTGGGAGCTAAGAGAGATAATAAAGGAGAGACCACCAGAGTACCTACCTTCTTGCCACCAAGACACATTCGCTTGGAAAGCCTCCAAAGATGGAACTTACAAAGCTTCAGCTACTTGGAATGCCATCAGGATTCATGCTCCAAAGGTTAGATGGAACAAGCTTCTGTGGTTCCCTAACCATGTCCCACGTTTTAGCTTTATATCATGGTTGGCAATAAAAGGTAAACTAAACACTAAAGACAAGATAGTGAAATGGGGAATCTCTAATGACACAGCATGCTTACTTTGCAATCAAGGAGTGGAAACTATAGAACATCTCTTTTTTCAGTGCTCCTTCTCAAGGGAATTGAGGCAAATGGTTCTCAACTTATGCTCCATCACCAAATGAACTCAGTCTTGGCCGAATGAAATTGAATGGGCTTTAGGTAAATTCAGTAACAAATACTTCATTAGCACACTATGCAAGATAGCTTGGTCTGCCTTGATTTACTATATATGGAAAGAAAGGAATGCTCGGATCTTCATGGGAACTTCATCAACCACTACTATGCTAGTTAAGGAAATCAAACATGTTGTTAGAGTGAAAGCTTCTCAAGTGTATGCTTTTAAGCTCAATGATGAAAATCTTAACTTTTGTAACAGATGGGAGATCCCATTAAGTAATTATGTATAGTTTGTACAGTATACGGGGGAATGCCCCCTTGATGATGTAAATTTTCCCTATAATCCAAATTCACTTACTTACCAAAAAAAAAAAATATATGTAAAGATATACTAATTGGTGTTAAAGTTGTCTTACTTATTTTCTCTATAACCAAATGGCTTCAAAGTTTATGGTTCATAATATAGTCCTTCTCAAGGTAGATGGCATTTGTGCTAAAAAATATTTCTCTATCTTTTGATTTATAAAATAAATCACTCTTATTTCCTTTTGGATATCCTATAAGTAGGCATACTTCTGGTCTTGCTTCCAACTTTCTGTTGTTATCATCCCTGATGCAATAAGCAAGACAACCCCAAATCCTTAGATGTTCCATATTGGGCTTTCACTCACTCCACAACTCTTTAGGTGTTGTAGCAACTGCCTTGGTAGGTGCCAAGTTCAATAAGTATATAGTTGTTTCTAAAGCATATCCCCATAAAAGAAATAGGCAAGTTAAGTAACTGATCTTACACCTTACCATATCCAAAAGAGTTCGATTACTTCTCTCTAAAACATTATTTTGCTTTGATGTGCCTAGGGTAGTTAGATGAGAGACTATCCCATTCTGATGTAAGTTATCCTCAAATTCACCTAAGAGGTACTTAACATCTCAATCAAATCAAAGTGTCTTTAGGCTTTTACCTATCTGTTTTTCTGCTTTAGCTCGAAATTCTTTGAATTTCTTAAAGGTGTCGGACTTACGCTGCATAAGTTAAACATTGTCATAACTTGAGTAATCGTCAGTGAAAGTGACAAAATACTTAATGCCTCTTCCCAATTGGATATTCATATGGCCACACACATCAGTGCGTACCAATTCTAATATCTCTTTGGCTCTATGACCACTAGTAGTAAACTGTCTCTTAGTCATTTTACCTTCTAAATAGGGTTCATAAATTGGTAAGGGTTGAAGGACTTTTGAACCTAAAGGTCCATCCTTTAATCAACTTTTTTTATACTACTTAGATTAATATGACCAAGTCTTAGATGCCAAAGATAAGTAGAATTGTATGAAGGTTCCTTTATTTTTAATGATAATGTCTAAAATGTTCTAATTTTTTCTATATCTAACAATGTGGGGACCTTGGAGTCTGCAATCAATTTAGGATTAACCGAGTATAAGCCATCCACTGATGTACCAGAACAAATAAATTTTTCAAATTTTTGTATTATAATATAAGAGGGAAAAGTATTGAAAAACCATTTTTTATTAGAAAAAGAAACAGAAATCAAGTTCCTTATCATATCGGGTACATAGAAACAATAATCTAAAACTAAAATCCTATCATCAAAAGATAATTTGACTACTTATATGGCTAATGCCAAAACTTTAGCATATGTCTCAACTACAAACTGATCTCATCATTACTGAGTTGATTCGTTACCTAGAACCCCTACAGAGAATTGCATACATGATTTGTGGCTCTTGAATCTTTGCACCAGGTATATGTAGAATTCACCACATAAATATGTTTCAGCTAATAGTAAAGCAACTATACTTTGCTTTACATGCTCAAGAAACTTTGGGCAATTTCTCTTCCAATACCCAGGTTTGTCGTAATAGAAATATATATATATATATATATATTGGCTTATCCTATTGACAAGTATTTGGCTTGGTTGCCACATAAGATGATTTCTTACACTTGTTTTTCTTCCCAACCTTACTGTCTTCTAGCTTAATCATAGAAGAACTAACCTTAGACTGAACCATATTAACACTACCTTTGACCTCCTTTGATATAGCTTCAACTGCTTTTAGTTCATTTAATTTAAGTAATAGTAAAATATTTTTTTATTCATAGGACAATTTTATTTAAACTAATTGAATGAATTAGGCAAAGACTAAAGTATCATATCAATTTGGGAATCCTCATCAATCTCAGCTCCAACAATTTCAAGTTCATTTAAAAAACCCATTTTTTAAAATATGATCTTGAACTAAGGTTCTCTCAGTCATTTTGGTGTTAAGCAAGTTATTCATGGCTTCTTGCTTAATAGGTCGCACTTGTTCACCAAACTTCTCTTTAAGACTTAGCATCATATAAACAGTAGTAACTACATACTGATGTTGATGTTGTAACACATTTGGCAAAGATGCCACAATGTAGCATCTTCACATTTCATCTACTTTCTATCACATATTATACGTGTCTATCTCAGTCTGTGAACACTAGCCCTTGGCATATCAAGGCATGGCTGGGTAAGTACGTACTTGATCCCTAGCGATAAGCACAATATGAAGGTTTCCTTTCCAATCAGCATAATTTGGGCAAGCGAGTTTGTTTTACCTGAGGATAACAGCAAGTGGATTAAATGGACTTGACATACGAAAAATTAAAAAACATAAATTCATACATTAGCAACTATGAATTTTCCATCTCATATAATATATGTAATCTAAACTAGTGGCACTCTCAAACCACATCTAAAATGAGATTCTTGATCTCATTAGCCATCTAATAAACTCTTTAGCATCTTTTCAGATGAGCACCCAAGGTTGGTGATAAGCTACACGTCTATCGACCAATGCGGATATCATTGCCACCAACTCCTACTATCTAGGCATCTTGTTCCAAGAAAGAATTGACAACTGACAATTTGATCTTCTAATCTTATCAATTACCCTTTAAAGGAGGACCCAAGGCTAGTGACAAGTTAATTATAAGATTAGTTAAGTGTACACCATTGTTAAAAACTACAACAATCGTAGGTTAACTTAAACTGGTTCCCCCTATTCGTACCCACGTACGTGCGGACCCTCTGTACAAACGGGTGTCCAAACAACTGAGATCCTACTTGAATTTTACTTATTTATTTGAGTTAAAATTTAGGAATTTGCTATGTATTGATATATTGGGTATAAATAAACATTTGAATCATGTTATAAAACTATTGAGATATATGGTTCATATTCAGATTGAAGAACTAGCAATGAGCGAGGAGTGTCTGAAGCGAAATGTAGCAGAGTGTAGTGAGCGGGCCAATAAGCCCGCTCACGTAACAGAGTGGAGTGGAGCGTAGGAAACTCCTTTGCAGGGATACATGTGTTGTTGCGTGAGGGATACGGGGGGTTACGCCCCCGCAATATGGTAAAGGTATTTTGGTCTTATTGACAGGGTCAGGATTTTTTAGTATATATATTTGTTTTGTACTATGTAACCCTACAAGGATTTTAATGTTAATAAGAAAAATATTCAAGCCGTCATGGATGTAGGCAATCTGACCGAACCACGTTAAATCTTTTGTGTTGGTTTCTTGCTTTCTTATTGCTTTCTTCATTTGTATTCACACTACAAACTGGTTTCAGAGCCCTGGTTAATATGGTTGGGGCTTCTGCAATGGCAAAATTCGATGTGGTGAAGTTCGATGGGACTGAAAACTTCGCATTATAGCAGAGGCGTGTGAAGGACTTATTTACGCAACAGGGGATGATGAAAGCACTAACCGGCAAGAAACCTAAAGGAACAAGCCAAGCAGATTGGGATGAACTCGAAGGAAGAGCCGTCGCTACGATTCAACTCTGTTTGGCAGACGAGGTTATGTACCATGTCATGGATGAGAGTTCTTCGGCGAATGTTTGGATGAAATTAGAGAGTCAGTATATGTCAAAGTCACTCACCAATAAATTGTATCTCAAGCAGAAGCTATATGGATTGAAAATGTTGGAGGGTATAGATCTGGTTACCCATATAAACATATTCAATCAAATTATCAACGATCTGCGGAGACTTGATGTTACATTCACAGATGAAGACAAAGCACTGATGTTGTTAGTATCTCTTCTCTCTTCGTATGAACATCTTGTGACCACGTTGTTGTGGGGAAAAGAAACCCTAGATCTAAATGAAATGTCAACTGCTCTACTTTCTTTTAATCAACGAAGGCTGAGTAACGACGAGGGTACACAAGGAGTAGGGCTTGTGGCAAAAAGAGGTTCTGATCGGGGAAGGAAGAATGAATGGAATACTAACAGGCGATCTAATTCAAGATCTAAATCACGTGGCAGAAATCTGAAAGGAGTTGAATGTTATAAGTGCCATCAGATAGGTCACTACAAAAGGGATTGTCCAAAGTTGAAACAAGGAGACGACAAGAATCTGAAGGCGATTCAAGTTTTGCTAACATTGCACAGAATTATTCAGATTCTGGAGATGGAGATATGCTGTCAGTTTCAGTAAGTAATCTTGATCGGTTGCATGACTCATGGATATTAGATTCTGGTTGCTCATATCACATGTGTTCACACCGAGATTGGTTTGACTCTTATCATTCAGTAGATTGCAGTTCTGTTCTAATGGGTAACGACACTACATACAAGGTTACCGAGTAGGGAACCGTTAAAATCAAGATATTTGATGGAGTAGTGAGGGTGTTGGGTAATGTCAAGCATGTACCAAAATTGAAAAAGAATATTATCTCTCTAGGTACTTTGGACTCAAGTGACTCTAGTTACAAGTCAAAAGGTGGAGTCCTGAAGGTTACAAAAGGAGCCATGGTGGTTATGAAAGGTCAAAAGCAGTCAGGAAACATCTACAAACTAGTAGGGAGTACAGTTGTAGGTGGAGCATCAATTGCAGAATCTGAATCAGATGACACGCTATTATGGTATATACAGTTGGGCCATATTGGAGAGCATGGTATGAAGGAGCTAGCAAGGAGAAATTTGCTAAAAGGTACAAAGACTTGCAAGCTAGATTTCTGTAAATTTTGTGTCCTCGGGAAGCAGTGCAAGGTACAATTCAAGAAGGCCAAGCATATTACTTATGGTGTGCTAGATTATGCGCACTCAAGCGTGTGGAGACCAGTGAGAGAATCGCCTAAAGGTGGTGCCCAGTATTTTGTCACCTTTATTGATGATTTCTCTCGAAAAGTTTGGGTCTACTTCATGAAGCACAAGTCTAAAACCTTTGCCAAGTTTAGGTTATGGAAAGCTAAAGTTGAAAATCAGACGAGAAGAAAGATCAAGTACTTGAGGTCTGATAATGGCACATAATATAGAGATAAAGATTTTTTGAAGTTTTGTGAGGAGCAGGGCATTCAACGACATTTTACAGTGCGAAAGACACCATAGCAAAATGGTGTGACTGAGAGGATGAACAGGACACTTACAGAGAGAGCAAGGTGCATGAGGTTGAATGCAGGGCTTCCAAAAAGTTTCTGGGCAAAAACTACTGGCATGGCTTGTCACGTCATAAATAGATCACCACAGATCACATTGAACAATAAAGTTACAGAAGAAGTATGGTATGGCCACGAGGTTGATTATTCAAATTTGAGAATTTTTGGGTGTCCTACTTATGTTCATGTGTCTAGTGATGAGAAGTCCAGACTTGACCCGAAGTCCAGAAAGTGCATTTTTCTCAGGCATGAGAAAGGTGTTAAAGGGTTTAAGTTTTGGGATCTTAAATAAAAGAAGAATGTGATCAATCAAGATGTGAAGTTTGATAAAGCTTCTATGCTTAGGGCTTTTCAAGAGGGTAAAAGCAGTGATTCAATTGATGATAGTGGCAGTAATAAACAGGTTGTACAGATTGAGTTTGACAATTCAAATGAAGAGGCTAATCTTCCAGATGTAGATGATGATGATACAGCTGACTAGGAGCACTAGTCCATTACTTTGGGTAAAGACGTGTCATTAAGCCACCAATAAGGTACAGTTTTGAAGATATGGTTTCTTATACACTCATTACCTGTAGCAGTGATTCTATTACTTTTCAAGAGGCTTTTAGTTGCCAGGAGAAAAATAAGTGGATGGAAGCTATGGCAGAAAAGATGAAGTCTCTACCTAAGAATAGTACTTGGGAGTTAGTGGAACTTCCTGAGAGAAACAAACCAATTGGGGTGCAAATAGGTCTACAAAAAGAAAGAGGCTATTTCAGAAAAAGAAAGAAAAAGATTTAAAGCCAGATTAGTAGCAAACGAGTACTCACAAAGAAAATGGATCAGCTACAATGAGGTGTTCTCTCCTGTTGTTAGACACACCTCCATCAGAATAGTGATGGCTATGGTAGCACACTATAATCTATAGTTGGAGCAGCTAGATGTAAAGACCGCGTTTCTTTATGGAGATTTGGAGGAGCAGATTTACATGGAGCAGCCAGAGGAGTTTGCAGAACCAGGTACTGAGCATCTTATCTACAAACTAAAGAAGTCATTGTATAGGCTTAAGCAGTCTCCTAGGCAATGGCACAAGAAGTTTGACTCGTACATGATCCAGATTGGCTACACTCACTGTGAGTATGATTGTTGTGTCTACTATAGGGTACTTGATGATAATTCTTATATCCTGTTGATGCCCTACGTGGATGATATGCTGATAGCTGCAAAGAGCAAGATTGAAATAGACAGATTGAAATCACTGTTGAGTAAGAAGTTTGAAATGAAGGACTTAAGGGTTGCAAAGAAAATCCTTGGTATGGAAATTCGCCGAAATAGAAAGTCCAGAAAGTTGTGGCTATCTCAAACTGATTATGTGCAGAAGGTACTTAAGCGATTCAGTATAGCAGATGCAAAACCAGTCAGTACACCTTGGCGGGTCACTACAAGTTATCAGTCTCTTAGTGTCGAAGGACTGAAAATGAGGTTGCAGATATGTCAAAGGTGCCGTTTGCTAGTGCAGTGGGATGTTTGATGTATGCGATGGTGTGCACTAGACTAGACATAGCACATGCAGTGAGCATGGTAAGCAAATATATGGAAAAATTAGGAAGAGAGCATTGGAGAGCAGTAAAATGGATTCTCAGGTGCTTAATAGGTACAACAAATTGGGACATTATGTTTGAGCAGCAGAACGGTGGAGCTTTGGTTTAGGGGTACGTGGATGTTGATTATGCAGGCGACTTAGATGATAGAAGATCCAACACAGGGTATGTGTTCACTTTGGCTGGTGGACTTATTTGTTGGAGATCGATGGTGCAGTCACTTATTGCACTATCCACAACTGAAACGGAATACATGGCAATGACAAAAGCTGCTAAGGAAGCTTTGTGGTTGAAAGGATTAGTCACAGAACTGGGCATTGAGCAAGGTGGAGTGAAGCTGTGGTGTGACAGTCAGAGTGCTATTTTATTGGCAAAGCACCAGGCGTACCATGCTCGAACGAAACACATTGACGTAAGATTTCACAAGATCAGGGAGTTGCTTAGTTTGGGTGGGTGATTGATAAAGTTCATACTTTAGATAATGCAGCAGATATGTTGACAAAGTCGATCACTGCAGAAAAGTTCAAGCACTGCTTCAACTTGATTAATGTCTCCAGGTGCTAGGTAGGAGACGGTTCCCCCCAACTCACTCGTTGCAGGTGAAGTTCTGCAGAATTTCCTAAGGCGTAAATATGCACCAAGGGTGGAGATTGTTGAGACATGTGGTGTTTTTATATTCAAACTGAAGAACTAGGAAAGAACGAGGAGTTTCCGAAACAGAACGTAGCGGAGCGTAGAAAACTCTTTCACAGGGGTACACGTGTTGTTGTATGGGGGGTGCGGGGGGCTATGCACCTCGCGGTACGGTAAGGGTATTTTGGTCTTATTAACAAGATCAAGATTTTTTAGTATATATATGTGTTTTGTACTATGTAACCCTACAAGGATTTTGAAGTTAATAAGAAAAATATTCTAGCCGTTGTGGACGTAGGCAGTCTGACCAAACCATGTTAAATCCTTTGTGTTGATTTCGTAGTTCCTTGTTGCTTTTTTCATTCGTATTCACACTACAGAAACAATATATTAATGTTATATTCTCAAGCTTATCCAATCAAATTAGAGAGGCACCACCTTGAATCTATATTCGGCTTATCTTTTGATTGATAATTAACATTTATTTTTAATTCTGGGAAGGGATTATTTATTTTAGAAGTCCGGATAATGGACTTTCTTCTGTTCCTTATCTGAGGGTTCACGATCCCTATCTCAGGGACACATATATATTGACAAACTAATTACCAAATATATATATATATATATGTGTGTGTATATATTGACAAAGGGGATGTAAGAGAGTGGTAGAGTAGAAAGCAGAGAGTTTAGTTTTTCTTTCAGTTCAAGTTTTATGTTTTAGGACTAGGAGTAGATTTAGTTTAGTTTAGGTTTAGTTTTGATTCATATTTAAATATAGTACAGTTCTACGTTTGTTATTCGTTTTCTTCTTTCAATTCAACATTGTTTCAGTTTCCTGCTTTTCAAAATAATTTTAATTTATCGTTCTTCAATTACAAGTCTGTTTATTACCTTTATTTGATTTTCAGCTTTTAATTATCAGTATACTAGACAAGTTTCTATTTCCTAATCTAGACAATTAATGATGGATGGTGTTGTAAGTTTATGTGGGTGTTTTTATGCGTTTAAATTTTAAATTTGCTTTTCTAGAAGCATGGGAAGTTGAATGCTGTTAATCTTTTTAAAGCAATTAAAGTTGGCTAAATTTTCTATAATCACTGGTACCTTAACTGATTTTAATTATAAAAGAAATCAAAAATTTTAGGTTCACTGTTAAAGTAGATTTTTACTATTTATTTTTAAATATTTAGGACTGATTGATTATATATATTTTCTTAAACTATTGATCACATTTTAGTAAAATGCGGTATTCCTGAATGATTTTTAATGATAAAATATTATAATTAATATTTGAGATTTGCTTTGCTGATTCTAAATTTTAAATTTTGAAAAATGTTAGAACCAATTATATTCCTTAGAAATAACTGTTACTTTTCAGTAGACCTCAAATGGATATATTAAATTTGAAATCAGTTTTCAATGTTTTAAATTTAGAAAATGAGTAAGGACTAATTAAATTTGAAATCACTGGTGGTCATATATATATTTAGTTTAAATTGTATTTGCAGTGCCAATGCTGATTTGTGACTCTTGATTAACTATTTTAATTTATGGCTTTATTTTACTACTTTTATTATTTACCAGACATAGTTTATTCATAGGATTGAACCCAAAAAATTAAATTTTATAGTATTATTTATCTAATAGTTAATTAAAATTTTTATTTTAATTAAAAGCTAAACAATGTCTAGAATTAGGTGTAGAATCAAAACTTGTAGTATATGTTTCTTATGGATTCGGCCCTAGACTTACTACATTAAACTATATCGTAGCCCATTATAATTAGGAGTTATATTGAACTGCTATTTTGAGAAATGATCATTGACCAATTTTCACATTCATCAAATATCATGACAATTTGTTGGATTATTCATGATCTCTAATAATAAAGAACAAACTATCACCGACTTCTTAAAGTGATTCGACTTTACTCAACTCAACTAAATAACTCGAGAGCATTTTTGAAATTTTATCTGAGGTTTCAAACTCTACAAGGGGGCTGTGTATTCTAAAACAAATTTCCTAACCTTGACCTAACTTTGCCTATGGCTAAATTCCTTTGTTCAGTGCCTCAATTTCACCTTTTTTTTGGGGGGTAATTTGGTTTTTAGTAATTGTGGCTTAAATAAAGCCATAATTGACTTCTATCAATTCAATATTGATTAAAAGTCAATTTGGATTCTAAGAATTTCTCTTTTTTTTTTTTTATTTTTGATAATTTTTAGATATATCGTTTTTTTCCTATTGTGATATTTAGGCTCAAGAGCTTTTATTGTAAATTGAATTTGCAGCCACTGGGGGAGATTTATTACCTTGAATGTTCAAAAAACTTATTTTTAAATAAATTTCTTCTTTTGTGAATTTCATAACCCTATTTTAAGATTTTGGCGTTCATTTATAACAATATCGAGTAGCCTTACCTCTAATTTGAACAATATCAACCTCATTACAAATGCGTTTTGGGTCATCTAATTGGATGTAGCCCAATGAACAGTTTATTGTGAGAAAATAAATCTTATATAAATAACTATCAAACAAAATGAGGTTTTAGTTGAAATAACAACTAGTAGTCTAACAGTTTTAATAGATAGGATAGGGGTGTTTGCGGTGGGCTTTAGCCCAATGTAAAAAAAGAAAAGAAAAAAAAAGATTTATTAAGTAAATTTTGGAAAAAAAAAAAAAAAGAATGAGTCCAATCTATTTCTTAAACAGCTCATCTCATCCCTTGAAAAGTCCAATCCCATCTAACTCCGCTCCCATTTTGCTATCACTCCGAGCCCAAGCTCACAAAAATAAAATGGGATCAAGAATGAAATAGCAGCGCGCTCCTTCCTATTTGAACTGAGACAAAAGAAAGCACAAAATACTACTAAACTGAAATCAATAACTAACTCCTCACATTTTTCTTTTGGAGATCTTTGTAATACACATAAACCAACAAAAAAATTTGGAGAAGGGATGGATGGAAAACTCCTAGCCTTCTTGGAAGAAAGTCGTGCTTTTGCGCTTCTGTTTAAGGAAGAAGCTCGTATTTGCATGAACCATGACCTGCCATCACAGAAAACAGAGAGCTTTTAGGTTGAGCATTAATATATATATATATATGTATGTATGTATGCATGTATGTATGTATGCATGTATTTTATTGACTGAATCATTTTAGACAAACGATTATAGTACCCCAGAGTTTCTACCGAAACTTCCTTGAAATTTTAGCGTTGTTAGCGTAGTTCTAAAAGCTTATGCGGTTAAAAAATAGTCTTAATAATATATATTAAATTATTTCAACATTCTCTTTCACGTGTGACTCTGATTGGAACATAATATGCGAAAAAAAAAACGAAATTTAAACTTAATACTTCTTAGAAGAGCTCTTATTACCCATTGCTTCAAAAATTTAAATTATAAAAAAAAAAAATACTAGTCTAACAGTGTTTGCCGGGTCATTTCAATAAGTTTTATTTGTCTCTTATTGTAGATGGTTTCACAAGAAAAGGGTAGGACTTTGAAAGCTTACATAAAGACACTCCCACTAAACTACTAATAGTCGACGGGATTTTTTTTTTTTTTTTTTTTACCGTTTAGAGTTTATACGATGGTTTGTAGAGTTTGAATCTTAACCAAGATATATTTGGGTGTGTTTGGATTGGGAATTTGGAGATGAGAACAGAAAAATGTGCAGAAAATGGAAGGAAAGGAAAAAAAGAAATACAAAAATTCTAAGTCTCTTGATAAATCAGATTTGGTCCAAATCCAAATATTGTATCAGATCTGTCACATTCAATCTGTGACCTGATAAATCTAAATTCTTTAAACCCGGGCTTTCAGACTTAGGTTGAGGGAGAGAAATATTTAAATATAAACCAAAATGGTGAGATAATTTGAGATTGAAAGCAAATGCATTGATAATACCCAAGTTTAAGTTGGAAATAAATGAATCAGTATGCCTACATATATATACATATTGATCAAATATCAGATCGGATTTACTATTATTAAATCTAAATCGGATGTAAATTTCACAGATCTGGTTCAGGCCTATAAAATTTCATATGCATGATTTTATTTGAGTAGATTAAAAAATATATAAAATAAAAGATATTTATTAATAAATTAATTTTTTATTTAATTATTTTTAATTTCTTAAATTTCATATTTTTTCTCTTCTATTTTTCTTCATAAACTAGAACATTAATAGTAATTTTAAATCCTTATATTTTTTCTTTTACTTAATTGAAATACAACATTAAACTTTCATGCATGCTGGAAACCTGTTTGATAGATTTAGCCTTTAGCAGGATGAACTATTGAAAGCCAAATTAAGAAAAATATCCCCAGTGGATGTTTTTCCCTTTCCCTAATTTTGGCTCCCAACTACAGAAATCCATTGGAAAGAGGACCCTGGAAATGCAAGTAATTTCACTCACATGGGCTATGTTTTTTTGGGCATATATATATATATATATATATCCATTGTTGATTTTATAGTTGTTCATTAACTATCCCTAATAAGTGACTCCTATATCAAGTTAATTAAAGTTCACATTCTGAGGTAGCTAGGAATGTTATTGAGCGGAAAACTAAAGAGTAAGGAGGCATTTCTTTTATTTCATATATGTATACGTATGTTTATCTTACTTGGATCAAGAGCAGTGATGATGGCAGCAGCATTGAAATAGCAAGTTGCTCCTTTGTGCTTGAGCTTCTGATAGTAGCTGTTGAATGCAAAGGAGGCACGGTCCTTGAGGGTGTTTGGGAAATAGCAAGGTTGGTTGACTTGTATCTTGCTGCAATCCCCACCATTCCCACATGCCCAATCAAGGGCCTTCTGCAGCTCTTCGTCTGGGGTCTGCTCATCAGCTATGCACCACTCCTCAAACTCATCCCCATCTAATTAATAATTACATCAACCCCCAAACACAGTACATATATAATATTTTAACTAAATAATTAAATTAATTATATATTGAAACCTGATCTAATTGTCTTATTATTCCATTCATCAGCCCCCGCCCACCCCCTTCTTTTTTTTACTCTCGCTCTCTCTCTCTCTCTTCTTTTACTGGATATTTACCATCATAATTTTTGTATAACGTAATGAATTCTTTGGGCATTTCAGAACGATGCATATAAATGAACTCCAAGCAAATGAAAATGTGTTACTATAACTAGTTTTTTTTAAGCACAAATTTAATGCAATTGGGATTTTCATGGAATGCACCAATCATGTTTTCTTCAATAAAATAGCACTGTAATATTCTTTCTATTCACTTGATTATGAAAAGACAAAGGATTCATTATTTCTACTTGGTTTGAATCCAGTGCAGGGAAGGAATTAGGAAGGGACAGTAGAGGCTATCCACAATTATTGTAGATATTTTTATTTTTACTGTTAAAAATTTTTAAGTCCAAAAAAGTTAGTATATATTGGTACATATTACAGTCTCGTAATTTATGTAATGTGTATAAAGTTGGAGTTTTATAGAGATTCACAAAGAATTGTAAAACTCCAAACTGAGTAATATGGTTACTTTTTTTTTATTTTCATTTTTTGCTTAGATCTGTATTTACTGTTAATTTCATAGATATTTTGTCCTCACTGATAAGGCATTTCTAATTCCCTCCCTGGATGGGTAATGGGAGAAATTTTAACCATATGAAGCATCCCAATCTGATCATCTTTCCCAAGCTCTGTATAACTGATGATGAAAGATTTTAAGTAGAAATTAAACAAATGGATTAAGTAAGAAACACTGGGAAGTTTACCAGATTTTTGTGGAATTGTTGACAGAAAGAGCAGAGCAAGTAGAAGAACTCTCGGCAGAGAAGACGACATTGCTCTTCTGGAGCTGTTGCAGCTGCAGCAGCAACCTTTATCAAAACTGAAACTTGGCATGCCCCTCACCAGATGCGGTAAGAGTTCTTTACTATATGCCTCTGAAGTTGGTTTTTGAGAGCCTAACAAACTTCCTAGCTTTATAGAAATTTGCTTTGCTATTAGGGTCTGTTTGGAAAGAACAAAAATGGGTTCACAGCCCTGGTTTTGAACCTTGTGAATGATGCACTTCAAAGCTACTCGGGTGGTGTTCCACAAAAGAGCCCAAGATATGTTTTCTAACTTCAAACCCAGGAAGCCAACCGTATTATATTGGAAGTGTGTCTAACCTTTCCACTTTCTGGCCAGATTGCCCAAGCAGACCATAACGCTAAGTTTGGATCAATAATTTGTCAAGAGAAAATTAATAAGAAAGGTATTCAAAATTCCTGCTCTTGTTTGGTTTCGCTAGAAAATAAAAGGAAAAAAAATACGTGGAATTTAAAAAATTAAAAAATTAATTTATTGGTGAATGTTTTCTCTTTTCTTTTATATTTTTTATCCATTCAAATATGGAGTTGCATCTTTTGCTTTTCCTTTTCTTTTTCCTTTTTCTTTCTCACATTAAAAACAGGGTGAGGAAATGATTTACAGGCATTGTAAGATGCCTAAGTTACCCTTCCAGTGACTTTCAAGTTTCCGGGTACAAGAGTTATGCCGCTTCGGATTAGTTGGCTGGTTAAGGAAACAATGAAATCCAAGATTGCACATTTATGAGAATTGAATAAAAAGTTAAAACCTAAATGACTTTTTATCATAATGTTTGTAACATCCAAGCATTTATAATAAATTAAATGTCATGATTTCATTTAGAACAAATCAATTCACATTTGAAAAGAAATTATTTGGTTATTAATAAACATCTGCATAAGAAATGAATGAAAGATAACATCTAAAGAATTAATCATAATGTTTGTAACACCCAAGCGTTTATAATAAATTAACGGTTATGATTTTATTTAGAGTAAATAAATTCACATTGAAAAGAAATTATTTGACTACCCATAAACATCTAGATTGATCCAACCCTTTAGAATTATGAAACCTCATATAATATTTTGCAAAATGCTTTGATTTATTTATTTTTTTTATTTCTTTTTTTTTTTTTTTTTTTTTGAAAGGGTCATGTGGCCCATTCACAAAAAGCATAGGCACACTAAATCGATAGTCACGGAGAATCGAATTCCCCTTCATTGTGAAGAAAACTTGGAAGGAAAAGCAACATTCCATGGGCAAAATATATCAATACAGATTCTTCTTTATTCTTTGCTTCCCTATCCAGATTCTTCTTTAAGCTGCTTTCTCATTGGAGCAGCTTGCCAAATAATTTATCCACGAGCATTGATAGTTTATCAATACTAGAAAAGAGAGGGTCGAATGCCCAAATTTTTTCATTGATAATATTACTATCTGAAAAAAGGTAAAAAGTTAAATAAAATTAAAGAGAGTATTTGAAGATTAATAAGTATTTGTAAACAAATACAAGAGTGAAAGAAATAGCGGAGTATTTTACAATGAATGAATAAAAGTGATTGCAACATTACAACTTTATTTAGTTTTTAACTTACTATTATGTACAATTAACTCGAAATAGAATTGTTTGAAATTTCATCTCGAATTAACACTTCAATTTTCTTGATACCATGTAATTTTCTCTTTCAGGTAGAATCTCTATGTAATTTTTTTCTGTGGCAAATTTTATAGATGGATGGGAGAAAATCACATTGGAATTTAACTTCTCTAAAATAATGATCTCATTATTTTATTTATTTATAAAAGACAAAAATTAAAGAATTAAGAAAACAATATGCTTCTTTAATAATTATCCCTTATTTATTTATTTTCTAAGAGATAAAAAAAATTAAGAAATATTAATTATTTTTAACAATGCACCTGCTAACAAATAACTCAATTTAATTGGTCAATCTTGTCATCTTCCAACCGTGTGATGGCACTTAATTTTTCCACACTTAATTTTAGTAAATCCCACGTAATGCATGGCATTATTTGATTTGTCAATTTTATTATTTATTTAGGCTTTTCTAAGATACACGAAAATTTGTGATCAACTAAAATTTACGTAGCAATTTGTGATTAGCCAAAATTTATGAGTCTACAACCAGAACACAACACTGTAGGAAGCTCCATAATAATACATCACTAAGGCTGGCCTTTTTTGTATCTCATCAGTAAGCTGCCATCACTAAGGCTGGCCTTTTTTGTATCTCATCAGTAAGCTGCCTCCCTCAGAATTATTTGTGGTTATTGTCATCTTTATTATCACGTTTCCGCACTACAGAATTTTTTTTTTATTTTTGTAGTTCAGGTTAATGGCAATACACAGATGCGGAGATTCAATAGCTCAAGCAACATTGAGAGTCAATAGCCAAACAATGTACGATTTCTCCATCAATCAAGGTAAAGTTAACCATAGTTGAACTCATCATTTAGGTTTTGCTGCTATTTAATTTCAGAACATATATAAGTTTTTGTTTCTGGGAAATGGTTTTCACTCATGCGTGTGATTGTTCATCGATTTTTGTGAATTTTATGTTGGTTAATTTTGGGGGTTTCTTTTTTATCTTTGTAGATCACATAGAGAAAAAATCGAGCGAAGAGAATCGTCAACATGGCTGATGCTCTTGTGTCCTTCGTAGTGTAGAGCAGTCTTCCGACCTCTTTGACTACAGCTTCTGCATGCGTGTGGACAATCGCCTCCCCTTTTTGGATGACTGGTTTTATAGTCAACAGAACGCTTAGCTTATGACACGACTCCAGGATGAATCCCTGGCATCTCGTACGGAGTTCATGCGATCACTTCTACATTCTGTTTCAGGAGGTCCGTCAGCTCCCATTTTTCATGGGCAGGCAAATTCTTTCCAATCAGAAAAAATCTCTCCTGATTTGACTCATGGGCAGGGATGGACTCTAGCTCTTCAACTGCTTTTTCGTCGGGTCTTCTTCCAATGTCCTCCAGGGTTGGCGTTTCTTCTACCCATAAATAAAATTAATTGCATATACATATATATTTATGGCTAAAATAAGAACAGGAATTCTCAACACCCACAAGAAAAACAAGGAAAGCTACACTTACCCAAATCAGAATATTCACAACATTACAAGAAAATAACAGATAAGATGTTCATAAAGTTGGAAAGCTCTATTGTTCCTCCTCTCTTTTAGGCTAATAATAATGTTCTAACATGACAATACGAAAAGAAACGTAATTCACACAGCAAGCACTGAGAGACAGTAATAGACCAAGTAACACAATATAGAAACACCTAATCAATTGTCCAACGCTGACTTACTCAAGGTGGAATTGCGCCGCGGATGTGGATGTCATTTGATTGTCCATCTGGCTTTGTAGGTACATTATAGATGTTCTTGAGCATGTCCTGCACCTTGCAATACATGATCATTTGTGACGCATCATTTCCTCCGGCACTGCTCTGCGAAGCCCGTGAACTCTCCTGAAACTTAATCTTCTCAAACAGATATTGCTTCTCAGCTTCAGCCTCGTTCAAACGAAGTTTCAGATACCTGCTGGCATAATCTTCCTCTGACTTATCCGATTTGGCGAGTGCAATTCTTTGGAGCCTCTCGGCTTCTCGCCTAGCCTCGCTGGCTTTTACTTCAAACATCTCGGCCTCAGCCTGTTTCAGCCTCACGATGCTTTCAAGCTCATCGATTTGTTGTTTCTTCCTCTGCCTCTCCATCTTTAGAGCAGCCACTTCCCTAGCTTTATCCTTGAGCTCTTGATCACAAGCCTCGAGAGCCGAGCGAGCTTTCTTTACCAAATGCATCTTCTCCTCGGCCACCATTTCCATCTTTCTGCTGGCTTCATGCACAACATCCGCAATCCTGTTGAATGCCTCTTGTGGAGCTATTAGCCTACCACCTTCCTCACTTTCCAAATTCTTTGATGGGTCCGCCTCAAGCTCTGTTGAAACAGGAATATTTTACAGGAGTGGGAGAAGAAGAAAGAACTTAGCTCATTCGGTAAATAAAATTCTCTGTTGTGAATAGAATAGTTAGAAACTAGGCCAGCATCAGTCCATTTTGAATTACATTTCATGCATAGATCTCCCAAGCTTTTATTCCCACATGCTAAAATTGGAACATTATATATAATTGGCCTTTACTCTCATGCTAAAATTAGAACATGAAATATAATTGGTATATTTCCTTCCTTTTCCATTGGCATCAGCTACCAAATAGGATAAGAAAGCACAAAAGAACTTACAAATTGTAAGACAAAAAATGATCCATGGTCCTGAATAGTTCTGAATGAAGGAAACATAAATTATAGATTTTCACATTATCAAAAGTGAAAAAGCATCTCAGCAAGTTCAAGGATAACAACAAAGCAGGTGGTTACAAGAATAACATAGAGCAAAATTTTTCTCCAATCAACCTACTAATATAAGACAATTCAGCTGACCAAGTCCCAAGAGTATCAATCCACAAAGGGCACTGATTTAAGATTCAAAAACAGTTCAAAATAATGGAAAATGTTATCAAAATTTTAGATTACTCCACTGAAACATTATGCGTTAATCTGTAATTAAATTGAAAATAACTATTGAATGGGCAATGTTACAAGCAAAATGAGTTTTGGGAGTAGAGAGCTGATTACTCCAGCATTTAATCCGCCCTTTCTGGGCTTAAGACACTGGGTATATGGTGATCAAGAAATTGGAAACAGAGAGGGACATGTTTGTATCCATCACTCTGTTTCAAATTTCTTGATAACCAATTTTGTAACAAGTACATAGCTAAGAGAAAAAAATTGAAGAAATAGATAATGGAGAGTTACAACCGAAAAAAGGAAAACTACAATCAAGAAAAATAAGAAAACACAACCAAAAAGAATATTGTGATAATCCTAACCATAACACTCCCCCCCCAAGCTAGAGCATAAAGAATAAACATGGCCAACATGGAAGATATCTGCTAGAATGGATATAAATCGAAGGGCCTGGCAAGGATGTCAACTAACCAAGAATCCGACTGCACAGACGGAGTAATGGAACATGTTTGAGGAGATCAAAAATAAAGTGACAGTCAACCACAATGTGCTTGGTACACTAGTTAAAACACAGACTATTGGTAATGAAGATTGCAACCTGATTATCGCAATACATAAACATTGGGGCTGAAACTTCAAAGCCAAAATCACAAAAAAGATAGAAACCTAAAGCATCTCAAATGCAATATGAGCCATAGCACAATATTCTACCTCTGCATTGGAACGAGCAACAAAAAATTGTTTCTTGTTGCACCAAGTCACAAGACCACTAACAAAAGTACAATACCTAGAAATAGACCTCTAATATGTACGATTGCCTACCTAATATGCATCACTATACCCCCATCACGTTTGACGTGGTAGAAGGTCTCCAGAGCAAACCTCGAATATGTAAATTCTTCAAATACCTCAAAATGAGGTTGACAAGAAGCAAGCATGAACTAACCAACCACACGCAATTCATAAGTAATCTCAAGTCATGTCATAGTGAGATAGATTAATTTCCCTGCCAGACGACAATATCGACCAACATCTATAATTGGACCTACACTCTTAGACTTAAGTCAAACAGAAAAATCCATGGGGGTATCAACAGGACAAAAACCCAAAATGGTAATCTCAGAAAGAAAATCCAAAACATATTTCCATTTGAGTTAGAGAAATACCCAAGAAGGAACGAGTAAAAACATATTTCCCGTTTGAGCTAGAGAAACACCCTAGAAGGAACAAGCGATCCTAATCCCTAGAAAAATAGTGTAATAATCCAAGATCCTTTGTGTGAAGCTGCTTGCCGAGAGAACTCTGCAATGTATAAATACTCACAGTGTCATCACCTAGGAAGCATGAACACTTCAAAATAAGTGTCATATCCGTATCCGACACATATTGAACACTCTAAGATATATGTCGAACACGCCACATAGTGTGTCCTATTGTTTTATCATTTTTTTCTTCAAATATATTATTAAGACAAATCTAGATTTAGTCAAAATTCCTAAAATTATAAAATCTTATAACTTGTATTTTATTATGGTTTGTAGATTGAATTATATATTAAATTGGTTTTGTTGTGGATTATTCACATATATAGCTAATAAAATTATACAAAATTTATAATTTTTGGTCGTATCCCTACTATGTCCGTATCCTCATTTTTTTAATATTTTCGTATCCATGTCTGTACTCGTATCATACTCGTATTCTATATCCGTATCAATGCTTCTTAGGTCAACACCAAAAATAATGATGTCATCCTCATAGACAAATAAAAAAATAATGTGAGAAGATGACTAATGTACAAACATTGAGTGATTAGAAGTGGACCATTTGAAACCATAATCTAGAAGAGCTGAATTGAATCGATCAAACCATGCCCGTATAGACTATTTAAGTCCATACAAATCTTTATGCAGGCAATGAACAAGATGCTCGTTACCTGTAACAACATACCCTAGTAGTTGATCCATATATACCTCCTCTTGAAGCTCACCATGCACAAAAGCAATTTTAATGTCTAAACAAAGGCCATGACTGACTCACTGCAACTACTAAAAGGATGTGAATTGAGTTAAGACAAGTCACTAGTGAGAATGCCTCCAATTAATTAATGCTGTATATTTTGAGTATAGCCCTTTACAACCAAACAGGCTTCAAGACACTCCACTGAACCGTCAAGAAAATATTTAACCATAAAATACCCCAATGACAACCAATTGTTTAATTCCAATCAAGAATATTTATAAGCTCCCATGTCTGCTTTTGGAGAAGCACGCTCATCTTGTCATCCAAAGTAGCCTTCCAACCATGAGATAATAAGACTTGCTCCAAGGAGCTAAGGGCAGCAATAAAGGACAAGCCACAAAGAAAGGATAGGATACGAGGTAATAAACGGTGATAAGATACAAAATGGGCAATGGGATGTTACCTACAAGAATGACTACCTCTGGTAGCAAGAAGCTCATGATAAGGATTACTAATATTAGATAACTTAGATGATGAAGAGAGCTGGTAGAAGCATCAGGATTTGAGCTAATAGTAGGTGGCTCAAGAGAAGGAGAAGGGGAACTAGCAGGAGCGTTTGGGTAATAACAGAAAACTTGCCTATCTTGAAACTGCTGATAGACCTACAAAGGTATAATTTCTGGGAGAACATGACAATGTAAGGTAATGTGCGAAGAACCCCCCTCACAATGGATGGGAGATGGGAGTGGCAAAGTCAACCCATACCCATTCACCCGCCCAATTAAACCCATAATAAATGGGTTTGGCTCCTGTCATTTTATTAATTAGGTTGTTATTGGGTAATTTGTAAAACACCCGTTTATAAATGGGTTATTTAACAGGACCCATAAAACACCCGATTAATAAAGAACTTAACTAAACCTTCTAGGATGAATCATAATGCACGTAACCAAAGAAACACGTATTCTCTATTGTTAGATGAAACTCTCTAATTCACTATGTCTAAATCTTGAATTTTGTTCTCTCTCTCTCTCTCTCTCTATATATATATATATATTGAAATTAAGTTATTCACTTGTTTATTATGAATATTTGAAACTCTATAAAATTTTTCACCGATTTAGTTTTAGAGGAATTGAAATAATATTTTTATTTTTATTTTTTTCATTTCATTTTCTTATATATACATATATATATATATATGTATATATATGTCTAAAAAAAAAACAATCATTAAACCCCCATTTGCTCTTTATACTGGATATGGATTAAAGCTAAAATAAAAATAAACAAAGAAATTGAAAATGAAAGTTAGTCAATCCTAAACAAATTGAGCCTAAGAGTTAGTCAATCCTAGTTAAATGCTAAAGAATAAATTTCACTATTAACTGAATGGTCTCGATGGATAGTGAAGCGCCTTAATTCAACCATTTTAATATTTTTTTTAACCAAAAATTAGTAGTTAAAATTTTTGATGCGTTTGTTAAAGAAAGTAAGAATTTTTAGTAACTTTTAGTAACTTTTGATAATTTTTGAGTATTTAGTAAAATTTTTATCAATTTTTAATAACTTGTAACAATTTTTGTGTGCGCTTAGTAAATGGGTTGACTACGGGTTCATGGGTTTATAATAACCCGTGTTCAACTCGCCCATATTTAACCCGCCTTTTAAATGGGCTGATTTGGGTTACACCCATTTAACTTTCAACCCGTTTAAACCGATCACCAACACGCCCAACCCGCCCATTTTGCCACCTCTAACGGGAGATCTCCCCCTCACGAGAAGAGAGAGAATGTTAAAAAACAACTGTTGACCGTAAAAAGAAAAGAATAGAGTGGCCTTAAAACTATAACATCAATACTAACAAAGTATCGATAAGAAGGATGGTAGTAATGACGACAACCTTTTGAAGTCCTAGAATACCCAAAAAGACACACTTCTATGTTCAATGGGATAACTTATCTAAACCTAGATCAAGAATATAAAAACAAGACATAATCAAATGTACAAGCAAGGAAGCAAGGAGTGGATCGAGGATAAAGAATGAAGAAAGGTAACTGATGGTCCAAAACAATAGAAGGCATGCGATAACCTTTTGAAGTCCTAAAATACCCAAAAAAAAAAAAAAAAACTTTTGTGCTCAATGAGATAACTTGCCTAAACTTGAATCAAGAATATGAACAAATGGGACTAAGGAAGCACGGAGAAGATCGAGGATAAAGAATGAAGAAAGGGGCTAATTGATGGTCCAAAACAATACAAGGCATGCGATTAGTAAGTTTACATGTAGTAAGAATGGCATCCCCCAAAACTGCTTAGATGTGCATATTTATCATCATAATACAAACAACATAAAAAAATATGACGAGGTTTGTGTTTAGCAACACCATTATACGGAGAAGTTTTGACAAACTAGTTTGATGAATAATGTCACAATCAACACAGAAAGACTCCATGACTGACTTGGTACATTCTAAAGCATTATCAAACCGAATAGTCTTAATACACAGGATGGTAAAACAGTGGAAATTTCCAATTTAGCACCAACCAAAGTGCCATTAGTGAAATACACATCCCTATCAAACACAATAGTCTTAGGAAGGCCATACAATTTAACAATTTCATCAATGTATAATCACGCAACCCTAGAAACATAAGAGTTCTTACTACAAGGAATGAAGTGTTGCCATTTTAGATAAACGATATTCAACAACAAGAATGGAGTCATGCTTTCAACAACGCATGGAAGACTAAATACAAAGTCCGTGCGCACATCTTGCCATAGACAACTAGGGACTAGAAGGGATGCGCAGAGGCCAATGTTTGTTTCTTATGTTTAGCCAACTGACAAGTGCGACACTGAGTAATGATTCTAGTCACATCCCTTTCAAATTAGGCCCATAAAAAATGATCTTCAACCCCTAATAGTTTTATTACGACCAAAATGTCTGGTTAAACCATCTGCATGAGTCTCCCGAACTATAAACTCACAAACAAACATCCTAGAGATGCACAACTTATTAGCTTTAAAGGGAAATCATCCTAAAGGCAAAAGCCACTAGAAGGGTCAAACTAACCCTCAGGCAAAGGTACAAAAATGTCTTTAAGCCTATCAAGTCCTATAACTTTTGACACTCATGGCAGTCAACAAGGAAACATGTCTACTTAAAGCACCAACGGCTAGGTCCTCAATTCCTTCCCTATGTTTTAAAACAAAAGAATAGGTTTGCAAATACTCAGTCAATTCCAACGACTATGCCTATAATTAAACTTTTTTTGAGAGTTAAGATATCGAAGGGCTTCATTATCAGAGTAAAGTACAAAAACTCCTTAGGGAGTAAATAATGGTGCCAATGGCACAAAGTCTATACTACAGCATACAACTCCTTGTTATAGGTAGAGTATTTTTGCTTGGACTCAATTAACTTATCACTAATATAAGCAATGGGGTGGGGCTCTTGGTTAAGAACTCCACCCATACCCATACTTGAACCATCACACTACCTCGAACATCTTAGAAAAATCTGAAAGGGGGATCACGGGGGCCTCCATCATTTTCTTCTTAATAGTCCTAAAAACTGCTATCCTCCGTCCATTTAAAATCACCCCTTTCATACACTCCGCTAACAAAGATATGATCATATTAAAACCCTTAATGAAACAACAATAGGAGGAGGCTAGCCCATGAAAACTTTAAACATCATGAATTGAGGTAGGTTTGGCCTAATCCACAATGGCTTGAATTTTTCAGGGTCAGTAGAAACACCAAAGATGAGACAATGAAGCCTAAGAAAGAAACTTTATCAACAAAAAATGAGCACTTTTTCAGATGAGCATATAATTTTTCTTTCCTAGGATCAAAACAAACTTGAGAAAAATGATCTAAATGTTGCTCTTTAGACTTGCTATACACAAGGATGTCATCGAAACCTACCATTAAAAATCATCCCATAAAAGACTTAAAAGTACCTAGGTCATGACTCGCATAAATGTACTAGGGGCATTAGAAATCCTAAAAGGCATTAACCATTCATAAAGGTTATTCTTCATCTTGAAGGAAGTCTTCCACTCGTCTCTTAGCCTAATCTTAATTTGGTGATACCCACTCTCCATATTTATCTTAGAGAATATAATGGCACCTATCATCATGTCTAGCATGCCATTTAATCTAGGAATGGGAAAACAATACTTCATAGTGATCTTATTTATAACTAACTATCAACATACATCCTCCAAGATCTATACCTTGTTGGGGTCAAGAAAGTTGGAACAACATAAGGGCTAAAATTCTAACGGACAAGCCTCTTATGAAGGAGTTCACCTACCTGCCATTGTAGTGTGGCATGCTCAGAATGATTTATCCTATAATGGATACATTTGGAATGACAAAAATTTAGTAAAAATTGATAAAAGTTGTAGCCTTGTAATTCGAGATATAAGACAAGAAGTTTGAATATTTTAGAGATTTTCGGGATTTTTTTGGTAAAATTTAGAGTTTCAAACAGAGCTAATGGGACAAGTTTGGGAGGGATGATTTTGGAACAAAATTTATAGCGTGTTGGATGTTACACAAACGAGACAAGTGGTCAGGTAAATCCTCAGGGAAAATATAATGAAAATTCTAAAGCACTTGAAGGGCCTCGTCGGAAACTTAAGGTTGTGAGTATGAAGAAACTTCTGTAACAATGACTACAAACACAACAGACTCTCTAACAACCTCACACTCAAACTCTTTTGAGCTAATGATATGCAAACCTTCAATCTTCACAACTTTCCTCATGGGGATCAACAAGCTTAGGGGGAAGAGGGTTGAGATGAATTTTCTTGCCCTTAAACACAAAAGAGCATGAGTTTGTACGACCACGAAAATTTACGCCATTATTAAACCACCAAGGTTGACACAGAATTATGTGAACGACATCCATAAAGATCACATCACACCAGATATGGTCCTCATACTCAAGGAACTGAATGAGCACTAAGTACCGCTCCTTCATTGCTATGGACGAGTTATCAACCCAATAAACATTACAACGATTAGGATGAAGAATGGGATTCAACCTAAGGCGGGAGATGGTACTTGTAGAGACAACATTAATGCAACTTCCACTATCTACTATAGCTTTACAAGTCTTCTCATTTATCTTGATATAGGTATGAAAAATGGAATGATGATGTCAATCATTAGCCTCCTTAAGCTGTGTTAGAATACAACGCACTACACCAAATCGAGGGATATCAATAATGCAATAGGAATGGAACTTCTAATGTAAACTAGGAAAGTATCACTACAGCCATCCCCTAAATCACCAAACTGCTCAAGATTAGGCTCATATACTTGTTCTTCTAGATGATCATCATCAATTTGCCCAGAATGTTATCCAATAACAAAGGCTTTCTTAAGATAATTAGCGAACATATGACCAAAACCTTTACAATTAAAGCACTGCACACGAGAATAGTTCCTAAGAACATTAATCATGGCTCCCTTGCCTTTAATTTCATCCAATGGTGGGATACTAGCTTGAGGCAGACCTAGGACAGACTTATGGTTCAAAGGAGAAACTTAGTGTGAGGAAGAATGACTATCCAAACTTGGCCACTAGACCCTTGGTAACCAACTCATAATCTTGGAATAAGGTGTAAGCATGGTCGAAAGTGGTAACACCTCTAAGAACAAGTTCTCTCTTAAGGTCATCATAGAGTCCTTGTCTAAACCTACTCAAGGTCATGGACTCATCATCTCTGATATTGTAGCGCAACCTAAATTTATCAATCTAATCGCATACTCAGTCACAGATCTATTGCCCTCCTTAAGATTATTCCATTGGTCTAATAAGTTAATCTTATATGATCTAGGCAGATATTTCTCCTAAGGCGACCCTTCATTTCATCCCAAGTTCAAACGGGGAGGGCATGGTGCCTAGCCAAAAGATCCTTGACACTCTCCCAAAACAAGTGAGCATCACTAGACAATTTCATGCGTGCAAACTCTACTTTTCTTTCCTTTGTGAACCTATGCCAGTTAAAATACAAGTCCATATTTCTAATCCACTACTAAAAAAAACAAGATCTAAGCGACCGTCAAATATAGGGACCTCTAACTTAATGTTCTCAAAGAGACATTTTTCTTAACGAAAATGGGTATCATCTTGAGGGCCATAATTACCACCCTCTCTCTCACAATCCCTATGAACAGGATTATGCTTATGCGGCACTCTACTATCCCTTCTATCGTGACGATTTAGATTATTGGGAGAATCCAAATAGTCAACATCCAAAATGGATGGTGGCATTGTTCAAGATTTACTACTCGATGAAGTGAGTCTTGGATGTCATGACGATTAGCAGTCAATTCAGCCTAGAGTGCCATTAATTGAGTTTATAGCCCTTCGAGGATTTGGGCTATTCGATCACTACCTTCATGAGGATCCATCTTATGATTAGATTTATTATATGTAAGAAGACAACCACTACGCAATTGCATGCAATACTAACTCAACTAACAATGATTGAGATCATTAAACAACTTATTCAAGTGAATCACAATAATTCAAGCACAAAAAGATGGTTTTGAATAAGAGTGTTTTTATTTTTTATTTATTTTTTTTAGGAGGGGGGGGGAATTGTTAAAATCTAAATTTAATGCAACCAATAAAGCTGATATGTCTTTAAAAATTTTTTAAAGAAATGCCCATAAAATAACCATTAACTTCCACAATCTAGTTAAAGTCACAGTTAAAATTGAGGACAGAGTAACTTTTTTTTTTTCAATAGAGGGTAATTAATCAAATGGTCTAGGTGAACAAAACCAATTGGAGCAAAGGGAGACAAATAATTATTATGATAACAAATAGTGGCTAGGCAATTAAAAATGTGAGCTATTATGGTGCTTAGAGAGAGAGCATATACAATATCTCAGATTTCCGTATTAATATAAATTGATGGTTTTTAACACGTTTTGGGTGTGATAATATGTTATTTAAGTAAAATTAGTCATTAGGGATGTCTTATGATTGAAAATTTTGGAAGTAATAGACCAAATAACCCAAAAATTGGCATTTTGGCTCGAAGGAATGCAGGAGAGAGCCCAAGGCCTCAAGGGACACCAGAGGTGCCTAGGGGGGCGCCTGACCTATGTAGCAGATTGACAGACTGATGTGACTCAGGCTAGTTTGGTTGGGCATTACTCCTGTGACCTCCTATAATCAGAATAAGGGGTAGAGGGAAGGCGTAGGGCCCTATAGCATGGTTGGAAAGCAAGCCAAGCATGTATATATGTATATATGAGAGGAGAGAGAGAGAGAGAGAGGTTTAGTGTTTGGAAGAGGAGAACCGAGAGAGAGGAAGTGGAACCAGAGGAGGAACCAAGAAACTTGGTTTTGGTAAGTTATCCTAACCCTTACCAAACTCATATTAATTTTGCAAGATTGGAATTAAGCACTCAATGAACACTTCTATGTGTTTTGTTTGTTATTTGGATCAAAATGTAAGGAGATTGATCAACTCAAAGTTGGAAGCCTAAAACCAGATATTCACTACCTTTTGTGTTCAAAGCTTGAGGTAAGGATTTTTAACCTCTTATTAGCATATATGAGATGTATTGAGTTAGAAAATGTTGTTATGATGGTTATTTAAGAATTTGGAAACATGAGGAAGAGATTCAAGTAGTGTAATTTAGGTGTATGTGTATATGTATAGCTTGAAACCAAGATTTTGTTTTGATAATTGAGTGAATTAAAACTTGTTTTGATTGACTCCTTAAGAGGTTTTTAGGTCCTAAACAACACAAGAAAACAAGGTTTTGGTTAAAACATTGGATTTGTTAAGTTTGCGAGACAAAACCATGAGTTATAGCTTGAACCAGAACAAAGTAGCTCTCTGGACAACAGGGGGCGCCCGGGGTCCCTATGCGAGTGCCCGGGTTGCTTCATCCAACCTGGGTTGAGTAATGAGGGTGCCCAGGTCCCTCAAGGGGGCAACCAAACCCCTCCAAAAAGCTAAAACTTGGAATTTTATTGTTTGTCATTTTATTGAACACACAAGGTTTTAACTTGCTCATTTACTCAAGTAAAGTTTAGTTTATAAGTATAAGGACTTGGTTATAAAACGAGTTTTTGGGATAAAACATGAGAAAACTTGCAAAAAGCTAAACTTACCTTTAAACGAGCGCCCAATGGTGCAGAAGGGCACCCTGGCCCTTGCTGCAGGCACCCAAGTCCCCTACAAGGGTGCCCCAAGTGCTCCAGAATTTCAGTTTAGGTCTTATTTAATGTATTTCTCAATTTTGGACATCTTACTCTTGATATATAATTCTCATTGTGTTGTAATATAGTTTTGGACATCTTACTCTTGATATATACTTCTCATTGTGTTGTAGTAAACTTGTAAATAAGTATTATATAATGTTTGAGTTAAAAAAAAGTTGAAAATATGTTAAGAAAATAAGAGAATGTTATAATCAAGAGATAGTATGTCGAATCAAATTGAGATTTTTATGTGGGTTATTATGATGATATTATTTGTGATCTAATTAAATAAGACGATGATGTTAATTGTTACGTGGCTGAAAGAGGTGATGATGTTAATTGTTAATTGAGATGATGACATGAACAAATTACGTAAATGAGATGGATAAGTAAATAAGAGGAAATGTAAATGACATTGAGACATGGAGTTGGTGGGTGTAAGAAAATAGGAAAGGTACAGAGATTACCCTAGCGTTGAAAGACCAGAAACCTGCACAGGAATTAGTGTTCATGCCAGTAAGTTAGTTGCCTACAACAAAACATGTGATGTGACTAATCGTGGCCCTTAACAACGACGTGTGATGTGGCTAATCGTGGCCCTTAGCAATGACGGGTGATGTGACTAATTGTGACCTTTAACAACGACGTGTATTGTGACTAATCGTGACATTGTGGTTAATCGTGGCCCTTAACGACGACGTATGATGCGGCTAATTGTGGCCCTTAACAACGACGTATGATATGGCTAATCAAGGCCCTTAATGACAACGTATATTGTAGCTAACCATGGCCCTGTGGCTAATCGTGACCCTAAACGACGACGTGTAGTGTACTCACCCCGTGGATTTAAAAGGAAATGAAAATGTGATGGTTAAACATTAGTGATGATGTTAATTGAATGTTGAAACTTATAATGATGGTTGTAATATAATGGTATGGATAGATGTCTTCTACTTACTTAATTATGCTGAATCTTGCTATTTATGATTGCTTATGATTAAGTTGAAGATGTTGATTTACTTGTAATCATATTACATGCTTTTGTTTTATATATTATATATACTTTTATGATACTTCGTGAGCACAAATGCATTAGTAATTATGTCCTTACAGACTTTGTTGCAAGAACAGATCATAAGGACTAGGTGGCATTTGGTGGGATTAAAAGTGCATAAGTTATTGCAGACATTACATTTCCATTTTCTTAAGTTAAAATCATATTTAGAATTGTAATATTATTTTAATTTACAGATTTATTCGACTGGGTTGTAAAGGCCATAAGCATATGTTTGAGTATGATGGTTGTGGGAACAGTTGGAGCATTATAGCATGGCAATGGTCGAGGCTTGGGTTAGATTATGTTATGATATTATCTTGTGTGGATGTTGATCCAAGGTGATGAATGGCTCCAATAAGGGTATAGTCAGTTAGTGTATGATTTGTATATTGAATCACTCACCTCTTGGGTCACGAGATCCAGGTCGTGACAGCATAAGTCAAGGGGACTCAAGTGTGGGCTTGTAGTAGAAACAACACTGATAAAAAGCCAAAGGAAAAAAAAGGGACAAGTGAATACGATATGCTGTCAAGTGGTCCAATCATATTATGAAAGTGCAAAAAATAGCCCTACAGTGCCTTGCCATGGCCGGACTCCCAAGAACTTCGTTGGAGTGTCGCCTAGACTTTGCCAAAGTGTCAATATCACCAAAAGGTTGTCGGTGAGATTTGCCGAACGGAGGCAATTGCGATGGTGTTTGTCTAAATTTGATTATGTCAACAATCACTGAAAAATGAAGGTTGAACTCATAATGTAGAGATCTATGGTGTCTGATTTGAACTGCTTCTAGGAATAAGTGGATGGCTTCTGGGATTTAGCGTTTGGTCAACATGGTTCATGGCGTGATGCAAGGCTCAAAACGAGGTCAACTAGATTGTTCGTGGTTTGGAGTTGGTCTAATTGACACTTAGCAGTGGTAACAAGTGGTCTTCTATCTTCTTTGACACTAGTGGCTCTTCTATCTTCTTTGACACTAGTGGCTAGGGCTTCAGACTCTAATGGATTTGATGATGGTCGTCGACGTTGTACGAGGCCCCCAGTGGTGATGATTGGTCTCATCAGTAGCTGAAAAGAGGTCTTTGTTCATCATCGATGATCATAGCAGCGAAGTGATTGATAGAAGGGGTTAAGGGTTTGCAATGCTACTGGTGTTAAGGCTAAGTCAAGTTTTGGGTCTAGTTGAGAGGTTTTCACCTTTCTTAAGATTTGGTTGGGGGTGTTCACAGGAGTCACCAGCACCAATAATGGGCTGATTCTTGATGTTTGAATGGTGGCCCAAGTCATAAAGCAAAGGACTAGGGTCTGGGTACTATTGACAGTGACAAAGGTTGTAAACTTCAATTGGGTTCTTGGTTACATAGATAGCAATGAAAAAAAAAAAAATTTACTAAGTTTGGCTCTGATACCAAATTTGATATGGGACAATAGAAATTAAAGTAAAGAGAAAAAAAAGATTAAGCAAGAGAGAAAGAAGGAAGAAGAAGAAGACATAGACATCATGCCAATCAATATTCTTCATAATTCAAGTCTACCAAATTCCAAGAATCTCAAGTATTTAAATAAGCTAATAGATCCTCAAGATAACTAAAAATAAAATAAAACCAAATATTAAAATCTCTTAGCAATCCTACCCAAAATAAACTACTTAAAACAATAAGAATAATAATAACAACAAATAAAATGAAATGAAATAAAACTCCAATAAGACTCTATGATGTCCTCATCATTCCCCCTCTTTCTCCATCCCCTTCTCTTTACTGTCTTCCCTTGCCTCCCATTCTTTTCTCTATTTCACTATTTCCCCTCTAATTATCTTCTCCTATATCTTATTCCTCCTCCTTCTATCTCCTCTATAATCTCTCTCCTCCTCTATCTCTATTATCTCTTCTTCCCCCTAATCTCTCTATCTATTCTTTAAACTTAACTTCTCCTCTCCCTCTAATTTCTCGTCCCTCGTCTCCTTTATCCCTGTCTCTCTCTCTCCTTATCACTTCTCTTCTCCTCTCAATTTCCCTTCCCACCTTACCTATCCTATGTCAATAGGTATTAGAGCAAAATCACTAGAAAATCAAGAAGGATAGATTTTAATTTTGTATTTATGATTTATATTCAGAATTTATTAGGCAGGATTTTATAGATTTTTATGATTTTGTTGAGATTTAATTTTCAATTTAGGGCTACACTATACAAAGGCTAAGCTTGTATTGGATTAGGAAGCTTTCATGAATTGAATATTGAGTTTCTTCTCTTCCCTTCTCTCTCTCTAGCCATCCATCTCATGTATCTTCTTCTCCTAGTTACTTGTCACATCTCTCCCTCCCTCCCCCCTCTTCATCTTTTTTCCCTTCCTATCTCGACATCAATTGGTATGGGATTCGAAACCTATACCTTCCCCAATCACTGTTTAGAGAATCAAAAACCCTAAAACGATCAATCAAAGACTTCATTCACTGCTTGAGAATGGAAAACCCTTGCGCTAGATCCTTCCATTGTTTTTTTTTTTAAAAGATAAGTAAAAAATTTTATTTCAAAGCACTATGGGATAGCATCAAGATGATGCTTACATATGTTACAGAACTTTACTAAGTTCCGGAGGCCGGGAGCCTCAATTCAAAGTATCTAGGAAGTTTAGAAATTACTGGACGAAAATCAAGAAGGATGGATTTTAATCTCTTATTTAGTATTTATTTTCTGAATTTAGAAGTTGTGGAACTTTATAGACTTCTAGGGTTTTGTTGAGAATTGATTTCCCAATTTAGGGTTGGTAGGCTAAATTTGTATTGGATTAGGGAGCTTTGATGAATTAAACTGAATATTGACTTTCATCCCTTCTTGTCCCATCTCTATCTCTCTTCCGCCTTTATCTATTCTATTTCCATATCCTTCTATTCTAGTCTCTTCTCCTCTTCTCAATCCACCCCCCCCCCCCCCGATACTTCATCATTTTCTGCAACCACGTCCTACATCACTAAACTTGTTTTGGATTGGAGTGTTGATGAATTAAATTGAATATTGAGTTTCCTCCCTTTTTGTCCCTTCTCTGTCTCTCTTCTCCCTCTACCTATTCTGTCTTCTCCTTCTATTATATTGTCTCTTCTCTTCTCTATCTATGACTCCCCCCCCCCAATCCCTTTCTCCTACCACATTGTACATCACTATGACTATAGCGAATGGTTGTAATTGTATACCTTGTAATAGGGGGGAGCTAATGAGTTGATGATCCAATCGAGCAAATAACATCGTTTGCTGCACGATCAGGCATTATAAGGATTCTAGTCATTTAATAGGTAATTTGTCTTGTAACATCTCTTTCCCAATACCAATCAAACAAACCTCGAAGAATGCTCTAATTCTAACCACCAAAACACTTGTCTACAATAATCTCGCATGGAGGAGGATCATGAAACCACAGACAGACACAAATCTGAGAAGGGGCACAAGTAAATTTTTTCATAATTTATAAAAGATACTACATTATTTACTATAAATACTCAAAAAATTAAACAAAGATAAGGGAATTTTAAAAACTTATGGGAGGTCACGGCCCTGGCCAGCCCCCCTCTGGGTCTGCCCGTGCAAAAAACTCTTAGGGTACTCATAATTGGTAGGTATCCATGGAGAGGAGGTCCTTGGAGCCAAGGTAAATCTCATGGACACCTAGTGTAAATTTATTGAACGTTGATGGAAATATGGAGTTTCCTTAGTCACAGTGAGGGAGATTCAAAATGTGTGCTGCAAGACTAGGTGGCTTCCCTTAGTGGAGCACTAAGTACCAAGGGAGGTGCCATGTATTGGAGAATTGACTACTTAAAGAGGTTGCTATAATGGTGAGTTACTTTTGAAGCTACTGAAGAAATAAGCAAATTTAGTAAAATGCTGTTCTTAATGCATACCTTGAAAGAGCAGTAATATTAATTTACAAGCCATAAATTCTGCCATTCCATTGTTTAATTTCTCTATTAGTTCCTCGCACTTCCAGAACAGTTTCCTCCCTCGGGGATCCTCACTCCCACGGAAAATCCTACTCACATAATCAAGTTCTCGTTTCAGTGCCTCCCGATCCCAACTTGGTGCACAGTGTTGGAACACGTCTTTGACCCAACCCAATAACTCAGATGTCCGATTGCAAGCTCGGCACCTGAAAAGCATATCTGCTGGAACTGAACCAGTCTTAACACCAGGACCCATGCCAATAAGTCCATTACGAATTGCACAATCCGTGTGTGTCCAATGAGAGCACAAGTCACAACCAATCCACCGGCATGTGTTCACCTCAAAATCAAACTTGTTACAGATCACACACATGCAAAGGTTGCAGAAACCATTTCTCATAGAACAAGTTTCACACGTACAGTCATCAGCTGGAAGTGGACTTCCGCATGCTATGTTTCGGCATCTCTTGTAGAGGAAAACCTCAATGAGAGAAGCCTGAGAGAGACTGACACTTGGATGCAAAAATGCCTGAATCCCAGTTTTGATTGCAACAAGAATTTCTAGCTGGACCCTGGAAGCCCTAATCAAAGTTTTATCAGTCAAATCACTCCTACTCTGTACTAACTTCTGCAGAAACAGAAATTCATCTCTATGCAAAGAACCACCCGTTCCCTCAAGAATAACCCGAAGTTCACTTTTTAGCTTTTCCAGAAAGTCATCTGGAAGATTCTGCATTCTTTCAGATATAAAATCCAGTCTTTCTCTAGCCACATCTCTGAGAGACATCTTATCCGAGCTGGAAATATGGCGGATGACAGAATGTTCAGTAAAACCATTCTCCCCTTCCTTCTCCTTCTCCTTCTCCTTCTCCTTCTCCAGTTTTTTTGCCATCAAGGCCTCAGCAGTAGGCCAGGTTTCACGTGAGCTGGCACTTTCTGATGGGGACTCATGGACTTGGTCAGAGTTTGAACCACGTTCTTGAAGATGGGGAGACCCACATGCATCTGGTGAAACCAAGGATAGGGATGTCTGCAATCCTCCAGGCCGTGGTTGTTGACGAGGAGGCAGCATTTTTGGTGAATGCTGGTGATGGGAATGAGACCCAGAAGATGTTCCCATCAAACAGTCTGCACATTAAATCTGATAGTAAGTAAACAAGCTTGAGATTCCAAACACGATAACAACTTTTTGCTCGAATTAACAAACAGAATACAAATAAAAATATGATCTTTGAAGTACACTAATAGTTCTAGAATAATACCCAAATGGGTCCGATGACCAAAAGTAGGAGCATAACTTCTTTACAGTGTAAACCCTAGCTGCACATCACAACAACAATAAAAAAATAAAAATCTGCAGCTTCACACTCCAGCAGGAAGACGAGAATACACGACCTTGTAAACAGCAAATCAGCAACCCAACTCGAATCATACCCAGTACTCGTGCACAGGGGCGGAGCCAGAATTTTTGCTCAGGGAGGCACCGGGCGCCAAGGGGTATCGGGCGTCAAGGGAGGGCACCGAACGCCCAAGAAAAAATAACAATCGACTTATTTTTCAATTAAGAGTAGGAGAAAAACGATGTTATTTTTAGAGAGAAAATAAATTATTCTTGAGTATTAACTAGTGAATATATTTCTCACAGTTAATGGTTCAACCACCTGAAGTTTATTAGAGATATCCTCACTACAAAAAAATATAATTATTATTAAATTTTATTATCTATAGATTTTATTATGTTATATGCTAAATTTACTGATAGTATAAACAAAAATATGCAATAATGTATTAAAAGATACACTTTATTTCATAAAAAATACCAAGTTTGATTCTTTTAAATTTCTTATATGTTAAAAAAATTTGAGTTAACTTTAAATTTTTAATAAAATTAAAATATCTTAATTTTTAATTAATTTAATTTTTAAATAAAATTAAAATAATAAGAAGGATATTTTAATAATTTTATTAAAAAATTGAGGGGTCACTTGCCCCCTTGCCCCGCCCCAACGTAGCTCCGCCCGTGCTTGTGCAGTAACAAAATCTAACGTAATTAATTTGCTTGTGTATGAATCTAACGTAATTAATTTGCTTGTGTATGCACAAATTCCAAAATCCGAGTTAAAAAAAAAAAAAAACCTAGCTTTTTCAACCTTTTCCAATCAAATAACACGACAAAACTGCAGATCAAGTAAACAAACTTCAGCATTTCGGAACGAACCGAATGACCAAAACACCAGATCAAGTAACAAACAATGAACATAAAAGCTTCAAACTTGCGACTGATGCAATCAATTGACAGAATAAGAAGAATCAAAACAGATCAGAACAGAAGGGAACATATAACCGACATCTAGGAGTCAGATGTATGAGATCACTCACCAGAATACTTCAATCGAGGAAAGAAATCAAGGGAATAGAGAGGGAGAGCAACGCCGAGACTCGAAGTTGTAATGCCTTTGCCGCCCTCTCTGTCGAACAAACAAACCCTAGTCCACCAAATTCCTGACTTTAACAGTGAATTTGCCCCAGTTTCAAAATAAAAAAAGAAACAGTGAATTTGCAAAAGCTTCACTTAAAACTGAATTCTCGAATAAGCCGGTCAATATTACGTGAGTTGAAATTACCAAAAAAAAATTACGTGAGTGGGTCACTGCTGTAATCATTAAGGATACGTTTGTTTGAGGGGTTAGGTGACGAAGTATAAGTAATATTATGGATAACATATAAAATTAGATGAAAGATGAGATTAACTTTTTTTTATGTAGGATTATTTTTTTGATGTTTGGTTAATAGGATATAAAGTGGAATAAAAGATGTGATTTGATATGTGATGCAATAGAAAATAATTTTGAACTTTTAGATCTTGGAAGGAAACACATCCGGTTATGGGGATAAATAATGCCCCAACCCCCAAATTACACATCCCCAAAACTCCTCACTAAAACTCCCATCCGTAGGTCCCATGGATTAACAAAACAACCAAACAAACACCTCATTACTGTGGGACCCACGGATGACTTCTCCAACCTGATCATATAATCCGGCTATCCAACACGGCTAAGGGATATTTGATCCGCCAAAACAAACCAAAATTTATTAATTTTTTATAATTGTTTTAATCGAATTTTACTGCATATTAATTTTACATTAAATTTTTATATTTTTATTAAATTCTTTTACTAAATTTTTGCCAATCAGACACCTCACAATAAATCATCAAGTTGAAATCGCCTTCCGTTATGCTGTTTCAAACTCGAGCCAAACGTATCATTTTTTTTTTTTTTTTAAATATCTCCCTGTTTTATTTTTTTTATTAATTTTGATCCTTCCTACACACGAAATTACATAAAATTTTTTATAAGCAAAATATAATTTTTAAATATATTATAAAATATTTCAATAAGATTACATAATTTCATAAAATAATTATTCAGTTTTTTTTATACCCATATTTTTATTTGAGTTAATATTAGTGAGCCGATATTATTTTTATTTGATCAAAATTGAATTTATATATATATAAATTTATACCTTGCCCAATTTTTTATTTTACCCAATCTTAAAAATTAATTGTATGTTATATTTTATCAAATGATGCGTTTGGAGTAACCAAAAATGAAATAAAAAAGTGATTAACTTTTATCTTTTTTAGTATTTTTCATCTTTTTTTTAGAATTTTTTGTCACTCCAAATGTATCCAAAATAACTCAAATACTAACTAGTAATAATCAACATGACTTATTTAACATTAAAATTGAACTTAAAAAAAATTACTCTCTAAATTAATATAAGTTTGGCACTTCCAAACTTAACTAATAGTCGACATTTTTCTTTGTATTTCAAATTTAAAATATACTAAAAATTGTTACTGTGAGAAGAATTAAATTTTTATTAAATTTAATTAATGTTTAGTTTTAATTTATTTTTCAGTCCTAATTATTATTTAAATATTTTTTCTGTCTGTTTTTTAATTTAATTTCAAATATATTTGAATATGTAAGGTGGCATTTAGTTACTTTTTTGTTTTCTATTTTCTATTTTTGTTTTGTGTGTTAAAAATCTTAAAATCAAGAAATCGAAAATACTCTATTTTTTTGTTTTGAGATTTTTTTTTTTTTTTTGGTTAAAAACTCTCAAAATGACTTTTTGTTATTTTTCATTTCATGTGTAAAGTCAATTTTTTTTATTTTCGAAAATAAAATTTAAAAACATAAGTAATCAAACGAGTTTTGAGTTATTTCTTTTATTTTCAAAAGCACAAAATGGAAAATGAGATCAAAATAGAAAATAGAAAATAAAAACAGAAAATAGAAAACCAAACCAAATGAGTCCTAAATTTTTCAAAAATAATGAACCAATAGGCAAATTAGTACATTTTAAAAACTCATTAAATCACTTCATATTACTTACAATCACATAATACATTCCTAGTGACTATACAGACAAATGAAAAAATTAGAGTTGTATTCATGTATCGATATGAGACAAAATGAAATATGAAGAGAAAAAAGAGTAAAAAAAAAAAGCGAATATTGCGTTAAAATTTTCTAAAAAGAAATGTAAAAGATAAATAAGGAGACTGCACATGCGATTTGTCTAATGAGAAAAAATAAAGAATTATACAACTTTGATGTATGTTTATATACATAATATAGATTTATAACTTACATATTGAGTATTATTAATCAATAAAAATTTATTGACATTACAAATTTAAATTTAAAATTGGAAAATTTTCTAAGAAAATATTTCCAACCTTAAATAATATTTCGACATTTTTTTGTGTTTTAAAATTTAAGATATAATAAGTGTTATTATTATAAGAGAGTTATATTTTTTTAATTTAATTAATATTAAATAATTTTTAAATTTTTTTCAACTTAAATTAATGTTTAGTAAATTTTACAATTATAGTGAATCAATAGGCAAATTTCATTTAAAGAATCGATGAGTTTACTTTACATTGATGAAACTCACATGTCACAATCATATTAGAGTTTGGTCATTTACTGATGTGGGATAAAACGAAGTAAAAGTTTTGTGAATTAGAACGAAAGGTATAAAAAAATAAGAGGTAAAAAAAAAAGAAAATATAATGGTAAATATAGAGAGCGCTACACAGAATTTAGTAATAATTTTTTATTTTGAATTAAAAATATTATTATTAATTGTACATTATATTTAAAAAAAAAATATAGTCAATTTAACCAATTTGAATTTAAAATTAGAATTTAGAAAAAAAATAACTCTCAGACTAATTTTATCTAAAGATTTGTAAAAATATAAAAAATAGAATGATAAATATAAAGAGTATCACATAAGATTTGATACTAATTTTTTGATTGGTTGTATGAAAATAACTCAAATAAAAAATATTATTATTAATCGTATGTGCTTTATAAAATAAAAAAAATATAGTCAACGTGATCAATTTAAATTTAAAATTAGAATTTAGAAAAACAACTACTGCCAGGCCTAATTAATATTCTATATTTTTTATATTTTTAAATTTCAAAAATACTAAGTGTTGTTAGTATGAAAGAAATAACCTATGTATTATTTAAGTATTTTTATTTGTGTTTTTTAATTTAATTCTTAGGATATATTTGTTTTAGCGATAAAGGAGAGCAAATTTTACGAGATTATTTTCACCTTGGATGAGGGGGTAATAATTACCCTGAAATAACTATTACCTCCATATGGGAGGTAAATTGTTACTTGGTAAATTGTTACTTGGGTAGGGAATAGGTAATGGGGTAATGGAAAAATTTTATCCCTTCTAATTATCCTATAAAATTTTTTTATACCCCAATAAAATCGTAGTCAACGTTTTTTTATAAATAATTATAAAAATATTATAAAATAATAATTTATTTAATCAAACTAAAATTAATTAATTATTAAGTTATTTTATCAAAATGATATATTTTATTTTATTAAATTAATACTATTGAAATATTAATTTACGACTAAAATTATTTATTTTCTCAAATTAAAGTTAATGTCTAGTAAATAATAATTACTAATTAAAATAATTCATTTTATTAAAATATTTTAGTAATTAAAAATTATTTATCATAAATAATATTTACTAGATTATATGTTGTATTAATATAATTTATTAAAATTAATAATTTATTTAAATAAACTAAAATATTTGTTTTATTAAATTATTTCATCAGAAGAAAAATAATTTTTAACAAATAATAATTCATTATTAAAATTAATTACTATTGAAAAATATATTTTCTATTATATATTTTATTAAAATTAATTATAATTAAAATAACAATTATTATGATAATTTATTATATTATAATATTGTACTAAGATTAAATATTAACTTTTATTTCTTGGTCAATTTTTTCTCATTTCAAATATAATTAAATTTTACTTTTTCAAAACTTTTGACACTCCAGACATAATATAATTATTATCGGATAATATTTATTTTTTCAATCCAAACATAAGTATCATAAATATGTTATCTCATTAATTGTTACTAGGATAACAATTATCTCAATAATGTTGTACCCCCAAAATTTTCACCTTATACTAAATATTATCTTAATGTATTTGAAATAAGTAAATTTTACAACTATATTGGATTTATAAGAAAATGGATCACTTTTTGGAACCCATCTATATTTATTCTACTAGTATTATATAAAAATAAATAAATAAATAAAGTTGTTATGTTTTAGTAACGTGGGACAAAAAGTAACAAAAGTTTTATGAATAAAAAACAAGAAAAGAAGAAAAGGGGAATAAATGACTTTAAAACATAATTTAAAAATCTATAAAAAAAATAAAGAAAATAGAGATCAAATAAACATACCACGTAAGATTTGGAATGAAGGAGGTAAGGAGAGAGAAAACATATTCTTTTAATAACGTAGATAGATTGCAAGCTTATCCATTTATTAAATATGCTATTATTAGAAACACGCTATTATTAATGACAACTTCATTTTAGATAGGATAAATTACACATAAAGTTCCTAAACATTTTCGTAATTACACATGGACCCCCTCAACATTATAAATTGACAGGCACCTACCTTATTCTGAAATATTTGCAACCCAAACTCCCTTCCGTCTGCCTGCCATTAGACGGCATTAATTTGACTGGCATAAAGTTAAATATACTCCTCATAAAGTAGACCCCTCGTTAATTTGAACTCACTTCACATAGATTCGAACAAAACAAAACATGTCTACTCTCCATCAGAATCTTCATCGGTGGCGTCTTCGCCTTCTCCTTGGAGATCTGCCGGCAAAAATCCATGCTTTGTAGATCTCAGAGGTGTCTGATAGCGTATTAATTTGGGAATTTTGCCACCATTTTCATCGTCCATCGATGATTTTTGCTGGGTCACTACCTTGCTAATAGTATCATGTTTGTGTAACGCAATCTGTGCCCTAACCACCCACCATTGATGGCACCGCCTAGAATACCTTGTTGTTCGCACAAAAACTTGAATCTTCTGGTGAGAAAAGAATCGATTTTTGGTTGAGAAACCTCACCAAACTTGGCTTCGACGTGATTGGAACCGACCTTGATCGTGACTTCAATGGCAAAGATTTGATCACCTGTCTCTGCTCCTATGAAGAATGAATGCTCCAAATAGATAGAAGATTATCATTTAGACAAAAACTGTTATAAAGATTCGATTTACATGCATTTCTATCACTCAACTTTGTTAATTTCCCTCTTATATTTGTTAATTTTTTAAATTTTCGCAGCATAATGTTTCTTATCCTCACAACCATTGCCTCAGAGTCCACAAAAATTTACTCTATATATATATATATAGGCAATTTAGCTCTAACAGAACTTTGCAACAGATAAGTAGAAGTGGCTCTATGCATTGGGTGAATGGCTAGTGATTGTCAAGAATCAAATGAGTCTCAAGAACCATATCCCTTTTCCAAAAAAAAAAAAAAAAAAGAGGGGGGAGATCAGCTACCGTCACCAGCTGCCTAGCTCGCTGCCACCACCCCCTGCCCAATCACCGATCTGCTTATATATATATGTATTAACTTATTTTATTTGTAATTAATGAAGGTTAGTTTAGACATTTTACATATGCTAAAAGGATAAAGTCGGTATATTGGATTGCTTTTCTGGCTGATATCATTATTTAACCATAAAAGTTAATGGCAGTCAAATGGAAAGGGTTGTGGCTTACAAATATTTCAAAATTAGGGAGGTGCCTACCAATTTAAAATGTTGAGGGGGTCTATGTATAATTATACAAATGTTTAGGGTGTCTATGTGTCACGCCCTGGATTTTCATAACCGAATGCCCAGGGGTGACTTGGAATTTATTTGTTAGGTATAAAAATAAGATGATAATAACACGCTGTCACACCCCAGAGTTTTTCTCCAAATTGGGGTTGACTCGTAAGAAAAATTTAAGATAGTCAAAATCCTATGATTATCCCAAACAATATTTATAAGTCGTTGGACTGAACCATTTGATGGGATTTCAACTACAGGGCACAAAATAAAGATGGAGAAAAATATTACAGAGCCATCTAAGTGTCCCAACCACGCGATTAACATTACATACCAATTAAAAGCAAATTAGGTCTAAGCTTAATAATTACAGTCATCCAACAATTGTTACAGACAAAAAATAAAGTCCTCCAGCTCTACGCAGGAAAGAAGAAAAAAATAGATAACTTTTCTGATGGGAATATTTAAGAGAAATTAATCTCTTTCCAGTTCATCTTCTGTATCCCTATGCTTAATATCCTGAAAAAATATTCCCATAAGTGGTGAGCTACTAAAGCCCAGTAATCAGAATCTCCTAGGTGCCTATATGCAGTGGTTGTAATGCTACACTGTATTAAGTAACCCACTACAGTGAATGTGTTTAGGTGGCATTCTGCTTATGCAACAATTAATTCAATAGATCTCAACTGAATAATGTAAATTATACTTACAACGGTTCGATGAAACCGTCACTGTAACTACTATTTTACTTACATGTAAAAATAGTTAAATATTGATGTGTGTACCACAATAAGTCTGTGTCGCAGTGGTAGGGATCTCAGATTTAGATCTTCAAGGTCTCGGGATCAAACCCCGTAGCGATACAGGTTTCATACATATATATATATTTATAAAATATTAATCGAGAGGAATTAAATATAATTAAATAATTTCAACACATCATTCATACATAACAAGAGAGGTTGCTGGTCACAGTAAAATTTTGTAAAGGAGTTTAATCTAAATCCTCCTAAGATAATCATACTCCTATCCTCCTCTACCCCCAGCCTTGGGAACCAGTGACTTTACGGGCTTAGCATCCAATGCATACCGACGGTGTCACCTACCAAAAAAAACCTAACCGTCGCGACCGGCTACCTGACTGGCCAGGTCAGAAGGGAGCATCTCCCAAATAAAATGCATGTTCCCATCTTCATCTAAAAGGCTATTTCTACCCACCCATCACCTCATTGCCAAAAATAACTTTAGCACCGAGTGCCTTAATTTCTTCTCACCCTTTTACATTCCAAGGGTACTTTGTATGGAAATCAGACATTTTTAATAACAACCGGCAATGTTCCCGGGTGATGAATCAAAAGTAGGATTATTCAGTCACAAGCAATATATATTTTTTTTAAAGTACTTTATCTAAATCCATAATTTAATAGCAATTCTCAATAAATCAAAGATTTAACATAGTCATCAATATCATTATCACCAAGGTAAGTACTATATGTAAATTAACAAGTAGCAAGTAAAAAATTTAGAATACAATTAGTATTTTAGTTAATTGTTTTGACAAGTTTACCGTACCAAATTTGATAAGAATAAAATTATTCCTAATGGTATATTAATTAGGCCGAGGTTGGTAGCTTAGTGGGTGGGCGACCCTAATTACGAATTAAAGTCGCAAGTTCGAACCTCATTGGCTGCAAATCTCGGTTTTTGCTTCTTTTACCTTTTATTTTATTATTTTATGGAATATAAAGAAAATAAATAGCTCTTTGACTTATATTTAATTTTTAGCAAAATTGATAAGTTTTATTTTATTCAAAATAATCTAAATAAATTTCCAATCATCATCTTATTTATAATCAAACCCTTATCATAGGTTTTTGGCTTCAAGATATCCACAATTGTCCACAGAATTATTCCAATGTTTAGGAAGGTATTAAATTAGTTTCATCAAATTCACTTAATCATAAAAATATAGTTATATAACTTGTTATGTTGACAAAACAATGCCTAAAAAATAAATCAAATTCATTTAAGAAAGACCAATGAGAAAAGAACAAGTCCATTTTTTCTTTTGGGCATTTTATCAAATACTAGCATTTTAGTTTGAATAAGTCATCCAACTATCCATGATGAAATTGATTATCTAAGTCAATTATCATCAATATTAGAGTGTCAAATAATACATAATATCTAGTTTAAAATAATTTCATATCAATAGAAATTATTAACATGACAATAACTAACAGAAGGAAATTGGAATTTTAAATAAATCTTTAAACATAATATTCTAAACAAATCCAAACAAGCATCAATTAAAGCTAAGCAGAATAGCAGCTTGAAAGAAAATTCATATAAAATAGAGCAGAACTCCAATATCTATAAACTTTATATCTGTAGAAACTAGACTTCAAGACCCACAACTTTCATGTTTTACACTTTTTAAAATTCTAAGGTGTAAAGGTACAAAAACAGTTTTGAATTCAGTTTGTTCAGAAAATACAACTTTACACGTGCTCAGTATTTTGGGCATAACTTTTGACTCACAAATCGGATTGACGCAATTCTTTTTGGGTTGAAAAGAAAACTGAAAGGGCTACAACTTTTATGTTTTAGCTGAAGCCTAATTCCATCGTTTTCGAGGTCAGAAGCACATAAGAAGTTACAAATAGAGAGCTGTCAGCATACTGAGTTACATTAGTCAAAATTTTGGCTTCCCTACCCCCAATATACGGGTATTTATTTTTATCACAATCAAGTTTCATACTTCAAACCAGAAAATGCATCAAATATTAGGAGGTTCATCATCCTACCTCAATGAAGATATTAATGACCAAGTCTGAGAAGGAAAAATGAGTTAGCTTTGAACACCACCCAAATTGGAAAATTCCAAGCCTTTCTTCTTCCTCCAAGAAACACCAAATCTTCAGCCTCACTAATTAATAATTTATTATTATTTCTCTCTTATTTTCTTCTCTTTGAAGACACACAATTTATAGGGAGTGTAGAGAAAATTATTAGTGGAGAAAAAATCAACTAAGGTAAGATCATGCCTATACAATTGGTAGCATGATCCAAGAATCATGCTTACTTTTTGACTATCTAACCATATCATTTAAGAAAAGCATTGGGAAAGATGTATGGAGGTGGCATGATCTGGGAATCATGCTAGCTTTTTTGACAAATTAAACAAAATTATTTAAAAGATGCTTTAAGTGTTTAAATCATGCTAGGTAAGTAATTTGGAAGAATGCTTTAAAGTCATCAATGTACGGTCTTCTTTTTGACTAATTAGCCACCTAATTTTGAAAGATGGTGAGAGTGTATGGAAGATGGAAAATGAAGTTGTCGGGAAATAATTTAGAGCAACTATTCATGAGTCAACTCATTGAGTGATAAAGTGAGTTGAGGTGACTCAAAGAAAAGGGTTGACCCATGGGTTAATGGGCTTGGTTTGAACCAAATAAGTAATTGGGCTAGGAAGTGTTTGGATAAAAATTTAGAAATTCTACATTAAACTCCCACATAGGGTGAAATTAAATCCGAAAATCTTTCCAACCAATTTCAAAAATTTTCAAATCCTCAATTTTCTAGATTTTTATTATAACAAGTATCACCACCACACTTAAGCAATTTAATTAAGAAAAAAAAATTAAGGTTATTACACTATGTGTAATTTACCCTTTAAAAATAATATTCAGGTTGATGACTTCATTATGAATATGTTGTTCAAATTGACGACTTCAATAAACGCTATCTTAAATCTACTATTGTAAATGATGATTTCAGCAATTGACTTATTCACATAATACAATCTTTGACTGATTTAATTGAAGTATTCAGTCTTTTAAGTGAAGATTTTGGGCAAATCTCCTCTGACTTTAATGTTTAATGTAGAAAGTGCCCTTTTAAGGTTTTGTTTGGTTACAAAAGAAGTTTTTTTTAATAATTTTTTTTTGTCTTATATATATTGACCAAAAATTGTTTTTTTAAAAGATGTAGTTTTTAAGCGTGATAATCGTAAACATAACAAAAAAAATAAAAAACATAAAGCTAAAAAAAATTGAATTTTTCATTACTTTTTTACTTAAATGGATAGCTTTTACTTGAACAGACATGAATTTTTCGATTTATTTTTACGAATGCGATTAACACGCTTAAAAGTTAAATTCAAAAAATAAATGAATTTTGGTGAAAAAAACCGTATAAGACAAAAAGAAAGCTACTTAGCTATTTTCCCCCCTATTTGGTAACATTTATATTTATTGTTTTTATTTATATTTACAAAATTTTAAAAACTAGTAACAAATATGTATTTGTTAAAGCCCTTCTTATTTTTCGTTCACAAAAAAATGAAAAATCAAATAGAAAAATATAAAAAAAGTGTTTTCATTCTCTCTCTCTCTCTCTCCCTCTTTAAGTTACAAAAATTTTGTCAATTTTTATCACTTTGTCTATTGTTGTTGTGTCATATTAAAATGAATTATTTTAAACTAAAATTATTATTAATAAATAATATAATTAAATTAAATTGATTTATTTCATAATTAATTTAATTTAAGTTAATTAATTGAATTAGTAAGAAATATATTTTATTAAATTATTTTTATTAAATAATTTATTTAATATAATTTAATTAATTTTTAATTAATATTAAATGTATTTTATTAAATTATTTTTAATAAATAATATAATTAATTTATATTTAATATATTATATTTCTATTAATTTAATTTAATTTAATTTATATCTTTAATTATATATTATTAATTTAATTTGTTTTATATTTTTAATATATTTTATTATTTTATATTAAATTAATAACTAAAATAATATATATTAGTAATTTTATCATTTTTTTAATAAATATTATATTTAAAACAATTAATAGAAACAATTAGATTAAATTAAGTTATTTTTAATAATTCATTTTAATTTAATGATCAATTATTTTAATTTAATTAATTTAATTTAAAATAATTAAATTAATATGAAATATATTCTATTACATTTAATTAATTGTTTTAAAAATTAATACAATTAAATGTTTTAATAAAATAAAAATTAATTACTATAAACAAAATTGAATTTTCAAATATAGTTTTAGTTTTGATTTTAGAAAAAGAATGACAAGTAAAATAAAAAAACTAAAAAGCATAAATAATTAAATATAAACAGAAAAATAGCAAAATTATCAAATCGGCCTTTTGTAAACGAAACCTAGCCTACTTTACCTTTATATTCGCATACTTTATTATTGCATTGAAGACAAAAAGTGAAGTGTCCTGATTTAGTGGTCACTTGACCAATCTCCTTTTCATAATAACAAAATTCGATGAAATTTTTAATTTTTCTTGATACATTTACAAGATTTTGCTGAAAATTAAAAATTTGATTAAATCACAAGAAATAAAAAATCATAATAATTTTTTAATAAGCATGAATTTTGCGATAAATTCACAAAATTCGTGAAGTTGCCTAATCTTCCGTTACTCTAAACTTCTCTTGTTACAAATTGCATACACTACTAGAAATTTAAATTATCTAATAGTATTAATACATTAATAACTAATAAATACAAACTAATGAAAAAGAAAAAAAATTGGTTGCGACGTTAGAATTGAGGCAGTGCCTTAAAACTTTGAACGTTGTTTATTGATAGTAATATTTTTGATTTGTTTTACTTCAATTAAGAATAACAATATATATGATATATATAAGTACAATTTAGATTTACTTTTTAACTATTAACAATTTATGTATACAATATATAATATAATATAATACATATAGATATAGATATATATCTTTTGATATTTAATTGGTCATGTTCAAATTATTGAATAAGTGAACCACACAAACAAAATATTAATACTATAGAATTAATTTATAACTCTATATTTGTTTGTTAAATTAATTTGTGCCTCTATAACCAAGATTTATTAAGTAAGACATATTATATCATTATAAACTTTTACAGCTACACATATTACATAAATATATAAATAATTATACTTATGTACATAGCAAAAATAATTTTTATAGCACTTCTTAAATTGACATAAAATAATCATCTATATTTGCATATGTTGTATAACAAACATTGATATAAAAATTGTATATTATTTTTTTGACTTATTATTTTTGCAAATAATTTAATAATAATTTTTATCTATGTAATTATAGTTACAAATATAATAAAGAAAATGATAAATTACACATAGACTCCCTAAACATTTGCGTAATTACACATGGACTCCTCAACATTTAAAAATTATCTTAATCTCTCTTATTTTGAAATGTTTGTAACCAAACCCCCTTCCGTCTCCCTACCATTAGGGTTTTACCCAAAAATGATGACATCGGCTATAAAGTTTTGTTAACTTACCATTTTTACCCTTTTCTACCTATTAGCATATGCAAAAGAACTGAAATACCCTTCAATTAAACCTTTAGCCATTCTAACACATTAAATCCCTCCCTTCTCCATCTGCAATGAAGCTCAAGTGAGTAGTCAGAAGAACTCGACCTTGAACGAAACCATATCTCAACTCGATCTCAATTAAAGAACCAAGGTCCATTGATTCTCTTCGTCATTTGTCTCGATCAATTCTCTCTGTGTTAGATCTCTCCCTCAATCCGTTCTCCTCGTCAGTTCAGGCAATACCTCATTTCAGTTAGGGTTCTTCATTTTTGTTAAACAACATTCGTTTAATGAAAGGTACAATAAATTTTCTCTCTGTTCATTTTTAGATTTTAACTTCCATTTGATATTTCTCCGTATCGAAAGAAAAAATTGAACTTAGGTGATGCTGCTTTAGTTTAATTTGTTGGGCATTGCTTTTTGTCCATTGTTTTGATAGCTAAGGGTTTTTGGAAGATTATTATTTTTATTTATTATTTTTATTGATTTTAATGTGGGTTTGATGTGGGAAATTGTGTTGTGATGAATAAATTTAGAGAGTTTATGTTGGAGGTTCTTTATTAGGATTGATATCACAATGGTGGCATTTATGTGGTTTCTATTTTGTTAACATAATATTTGTGATTAAAATTCCAAACCCACTACGGAGATTACTTCTAAACCAAGGGAGATGAATTAAAATAAGAGATTTGCTAATCTATCAATGGAGAATCATCACCTTTCCCCCTTTTATATTAGAATTAGGGCTTATAAATTTTGGGTAATCAAAATACAAAAGAAATGAGGGGTCTTTGTTTTAACTGAAAGATAAAAACAGTGTGCTCCTCGTAAAAGAGGCTGCATTACTGGTATTCGGAAAAATGTCACAATGAAGAATTTTTTTATGTTTTTTTCTTTTTTTTTTTCCCCATCTTTGGAGCCACCATGCAATGTAGCTATTACCATTTTTAAGTAATTAGCCTATATATTCATACCTCTTTTGTCTATTTTTTTTTCTTTATATAATAATATGTCAACAAACAATAGTGGATGTAGCAACTAGGGATTGAAGTATCGTAATAGGCAGTGTCGATGTGGAAAAAGGGCTATTGTTGCCATATCAGAGTCAGTAAACAATCCTGGGAAGCTTTATTTTTAACGTGTTAAGAGGGAATACAATTACTTTACCTGGTGCATTGCTCCATCCATGGATGAAAACCAAGAAGTCAAGCAACAAACTGAAACCAATGAAGTGGTGCTTCCAAATGTAATCAATGAATTTAAGGGAATTCATACAAGACTTCAAACTTTGGAAGCTAACTAAGGAGTTCTAAAGCTTATGTAATTTTCATGGGGATGGTGTTTATTGTGTTGGTTGTAATATTGGCAAAAATACTTTAATCATTAATTTGTAGGACTATGTGGTGGTCTTTTTGCGGTAGACAATGGATTATTGTAAACAATCATTAGTAACTTGAGTTTATGATAAACGGTTGTTTTGTATGATGAATTTTAAATTGGTAGTGATCGTTGAGTTTATTGGCTTACAGTTGTTTTGTATTATAAATATGAAATTATTAGTGATCCTCTTCAGTTTATTAACAATGAATTGTGCCTTAGTTTTGAAATTATATCTTGTGTGAGATAGACATTGCCTAGAAAATAAAATTGGAGGCATTTGTTGAGAGTAGTTCATGGCTTTTAGTTAAGAACAAAAAGTTGGTGGCATTTGTTGTTAGAAGTTCAAGGCTTTTGTTGCAAATGTTAAGAAGAAAAATAACTCACTTCAATAACACTTGAAGTGTTGAATAGATTTGAGAAAAAATTTTGCTACAAACCTCTATTTGGTTGGCAAATTCATACACCATTTCCCTGAACCATTCATTAGAAACATAATGACATGCATAAACAAAACACATTGAAGCATTTTGACAAACAACATACCTGTACATTTTGATCCAAATTTCACTTCCAGATGAGCTAAATTTCATCTTTTCCCTAAACTATTCAACAAACAACATACCTGTGCATTTTGACAAACAACATGCCTGTTCATTTTGATCCAAATTTCACTCCAGATGAGCCAAATTTCACTCTTTCCCTGAACTATTCAACAAACAACACAGCTGTGCATTTTGACAAACAACACACTTGTGCATTTTGATCCAAATTTCACCTCTACATGAGCCAAATTTCACTTTTTCCCTCAACTATTCAACAAACAACATAGCTATGCATTTTGATAAACAAAACACCTATACATTTTGACAAACCGCATATCTGTACATTTTGATCATTAACATCCCCTTTAATTACAACACACTAATATCATTCATATTACATAAAGTAGCTAGTATATAACACATTGCATTTCCGATTCTTTTGACTAATGGTCTCCCATTTAGTCTTTGTATTTTTAGTGACAACACCTTCCCATGTACTAGCCTGCTGGGACCTATCATGAATTCTTCCTAATTACGCTTGAAACGTGTAATTGCAAGTCCTAAATTTTCACATAAAATCAGGCATTTTCTTAATTTATTTATGAGTTTTGTTAATATTTCACTAATATGGATTATTTTTCTTAATTGTAGTGAAAACGGTTCAATCAAAGCAATTGGGAGTGCTAAAGACGAAGAAAACGATGAAGGATAGCTCGTGGTGTACTTGTATGGAGTGGGTGTCTGGACACCTTTAAGACCGCAGAACAAGAAGTTGAAGAAAATTGAGTCTGGAGCCTACTGTTGTCTGGACACCCCATTTGGGTGTTCGAACACCTAGGACATGCGGGGAAAATTTATTTGCTCCGTTTTTGGGGTTTCAAGCATGGGTTATAAAAACCCCATGAGCAGCCGTCTAGGGCATTTTCTCTTGAGTTTTTTCCATCTTCTTTTCATATTTTTCTAAACTTTTAGAGATCATTTTAGAGTTTAGAAAGGAAGTTTTTCCAATTTATTTTGAAGATGTTTTACATGCTTTGCGCAGCACTTTGTGGAGTTGTTTCCGTTTCGCTGATTTTGCGTTGTTCTTTCTTTTCCTCAAAGTACGGTATTGTTTTTGCTTAGATTAATAAAATTTTTATTCGTAGTTTAGTTTCTATTCATTCTTTCTTCCCATTCTTTAATTCTAGTTTTAATAATTGGATTAAATTGCATGGATTCCATTATGAACGTAGCGTAAAACCCTAGTTCTTGATTCAATGAATCAAGGAAGGGTAGTTTATGAAAAACGAAGGGATGTGTGTAGATCCTTCGCATGGTTTGTAAAAACCTTTACGGAGTGATCTACGATTGTAAGAATCATTTTATTTTGTTTCAAATACCTTTGAAAACGAAAACCTTTGACTACATTCTCTGTAATCACTAGTAAAGGTTTTCGGGTAAAAATTAATTTAATAATTTTGAGCAAATTAAAATTGATTTCTTAAACAAATCTAGATTTGGTTGTTTGAAAAACCTTCGAATACAAGAGTTTTTGACTAAATTTTCTGTAATCACTGGTAAAGACTCTTGAATATAATTTTCTTAACAATTTTTTAACAAACCCTAATTTAGGTTTGAAACCGAATATTTTATTAGAAAATCTTTCCAGTTTTATTATCCATAATGAAACGTGATTTTAAAATTGAGTATCGGGCATTTTTGGAACTTTAATGAGAATATCTTTCCCAATCTATAGTTCCTTTGACGTGAACTATAGATTGTAATTTTAACACATCCCGTAGTGAAGTTGTAAACTACCCGAACTTGTGAAATTGGATCTAGAACTTCATAATCTTGCATTCTTTAATCTATCTTGAATTTGATTTTAAATTAATTGCTTGTTTTCTTGAAATCTTGATTAGGTTAGAGCACTTTCTTTACTTTTTGAATTCATATTTAAGCATTTTTAAAATTATAAAATATTTTTATTTAGGAATTGTTTTCTTAGCAACTTTCTTTATTTAATTCTTGGTCAGGTTTAGTTAAGTTTTGAATTTACCACCTTTCGAATTTAGGTAGAGAACTCTTACAATTTCCTAGTATTTAAAATTTGAGCATTCTTGATAACTTAGAAACTAAAACTTTAGGTTCCCTGTGGATTCGACCTTGGACTCACTGAGTTAAAACTACACCGCACACCCTTGCACTTAGGGGTTAGTTTAGACGCACTATTTAAAAGCGGCCACTTACCATTATGTTACTTCTAATCCTATCAAGTAAAGTTAAAATTGGTTTAGTCCGCAACTCACCTACCTAGTTATTAAATGATTCAATGAAGTTATTGGTAAGGTGATCTACCCTCACAATAGGATTGAACTTATGTTTGGCCTATAATTCTAATGGAACATTCATCATCCATTTATGGGCAGCTGGGCGTGCAGTTTTAATCTGCTTCATTGCCCTCCTAAACTTAGTTGCATTGCGTGCCCTAGCAATTGTCCAAAAAAGGCTTCTCAATTGGATGGCAATATGAGATTGTTTGAAATTGCTGTATAGATGCCTCACACACCGTCTTTGCGTTGCACTTGGGAAGAATTCACGAATTGAAAGCTCAATTCCCTTAACATATTTTGCTTGTAAAATTTATTATAGAGTTTAATCGTATGGGAAAAAAACTATTGAGGTAGCATTAAAATACAAACTAAATTACAATCCAGCAAGTGTTGAATTCATGTAAGGAATCAAAAAATAGAAGACAACAAATGTGCCACCCCTCGCGAAGTACTAGACTTAATACACCTGAAGTTGAGCTGAACCTTGATTTTAGGTTTCCACCGAAATTGGCACACAATAGCATGTAGTATTAAATAGAACAACACAGTAGCATGCAGTATGAAACACAATTTCATAATATCAAAATAATATGCCAGTAGAAAATCATCAAGGATGAACTTGGTAAAAGCCTATTGAGGTAGCATTAAAATATAAAATAATTACAATCCAACAAGTATTTAATTAATGTAAGGAATCAAAAAATAGAAGATAATAAATGTGCCACCCCTCGTGAAGTACTGGACTTGTTGCACCTGAAGTTGAGTTGAACCTCGGTTACAGGTTTCCAATAGGAATTGGCACACAATAGCATGCAGCATTAAATAGAACAACACAATAGTATGTAACATGAAACACAATTTCATAATAACAGAATAACATATCAATAGAAAATCATCAAGGATGAACTTGGTAAAAAACTATTAAGGCAGCATTAAAATACAAACTAAATTACAATCCAGCAAATGTTAAATTCATCCAAGGAATTAGGAAACATAAGACAACAAATGTGCCACCTCTGATAGAGTACTAGACTTGTTATGCCTAAAGTTGAACTGAACCTCGGTTACAGGTTTCCACTAGGAATTGGCACACAATAGCATGTAGTATTAAATAGAAAAGCATAGTAGCATGAAGCATAAGACACAATTTCATAATAGCAGAATAACATACCAGTAGAAAATTATCATACAACAGTAATTCAACATGAAAGCAAAAAATTAACTTAGCTACAATTGAAGAATTTACATACCTTTTGGCCATCTGACATGAATGTCCATGGCTTGTCAGTCCCAATGTAAGTTTGTAGTGCATAAAAAAGCTCCAGCTATCTTTATTTTTAGTCTCAACCACCCCAAAAGCAACAAGAAATATTCCTTCATCCCATCGAGTGCAATTGTTGCTAATAGAACCCCACCATATGAACCTTTCAAGTGGCAACCATCTAAACCAATACAAGGCCGACAACCTTTTACCAATCCTGTCATTACTACTTCATAGCAGATAAACATCATAAAGAAGAAAGGTTTGGCTACCCAGCCACTCTTTCACATTAAATTTTCACTACACTACTAAGATTTGTCCACTGTATTTCAACTGCGTACATAGGAAACTTTTTGTAACTATTTTTAAAGCTTCCCTCAAGTTGATCCATGACTTTCTTTCTGGCTCTATAAAATTATATTCAACTGCACTCAATCCCAAATTTCCTGTGTAATTCAAATTTTATGCCTGCTAACGTCATAGTAGGATTCTTCCTCAACCTCTCACTCATTTTCTTAGCAATCCATACTAATATGGCCTCAGAATTCTTAGGGTTTGCAACACAGCTGTGTGATGGGAATTTGACTTAATTTGGTATGTAGTGTCATCACCCATAGGTGATGCATGATACGCCAGTGACCCTCGTTCATTCATTTTTATCTCTTACAAGCTTAAATCCCTCCTGAACAACATAATCTCTAAGTACCTCTCTGAAGTGGTCAACATCTTTAAACATCAGTCCTTTCTCCAATTTAATATTCTGTCCTTTTTCTCAACATAAATTACCCCCATTTTTTTCCAAATAACATTGACTTCAGAATCATCACCCACGTTATATGAATCATCAGAAACATAAGTCTCCATTTCGTCATCTCCAACATTTTGTTCCTTGCATTCTCTACTAGAACTTTCTTCAGTCTCATGCTCACTGTCGAGACTCACTTCATCACTATTAGAACTCTAATCAATATCACTATCAGATAAAAATGATTCATTGTTAGAATCATGTCAGGGCCCGGGTCTTACGGCCCAAGGGGTGAGTGAATAACATACATATCATGTACTAAGTAATCAACCCCTAATCAAAGAAATAAGACAACCCTAGAGTGACATCCACACAAGATCATAACATAACATAATACAAACTAAGCCTTGACTATTGCCAGACCATAATGCTCCAACATATCCCATAATAAAAACAATATGCAAAATAGGCTTTATAGCATTCACAACCCAATCAAATAAGTCTCTAAATTAAAATAATATTACAGTCCCAAATGAAAATTTAAACTTAAATAAATGAAAAATACAATGTCTGCATCAGCTCATGCACTTTTAATCCCACCAATGCCTACCTCGTACTTAGGATCTGCTTCTGCAATAGAATCTGTAAGGACGAGAGCACTTGTCCATGTGTGCTCACGAAGTATCATAAAAGCATACGTAATATATAAAGCAATAATGTAAAACAAGACTAACATTTATAAATCACCATAACTCAACATAATCATGCAACATCATATAACAAAATCTAAGTCCTCATCCATATAAGCATTATAATTTTACATTCAAAACAAACCTTATATAATTACATGTCATGATCACTATCATTAATCCTATCTCTTAATTCAACTATCATTTACTAATCATTCTTTTCATAATCATCCTTATTCATATTCCAGTCTCCTTCTATTTACGGGGGTGGGCATAATTGTCACGCCCCGAGTCTCATGACTTGAGGGGTGAGTGATAAACACGTATAACATGCACTAACACTACTGTCCCATTATCAAAGTAGCGCAACAACTCTTGGATGAGCCATAACATGTATTTAAATAATATGACATTAGCCTTGACTAGTGCCAGGCCACACACACTACAACACATCCTTCCCCTTTCAACATTACATAGGCCTTAAGGTGTAATGCCCCGATTTTTAGAACTCACGGAGTGAGTGAAAGAGCTATACACAACATATGCTAAAATATCCATTACCTTAATCAGAGTCACACCACTACCTTGGAGCAAACATCCATAATATATAATAATAATTTTATTAATACACTAAAAGTAATTAATAACAACTAAACCTCAGCGTAAGCGAGCATTAGTGCTCCAACCACAACTCTAAATATAATAGAGATTTAGGCCTCAAAGCCTTTTCCAATTATATCAAATAAATTCCCAAATTAATAATATTACAATTTTGAGTAATGTCACAGCAACGCAAAAGTAAATCCAACAATGACCCACCTAAGTCTCAAGTTCATAACCTGCAAAAGAATCTGTAGGGACGTGAGCACCAATCCACTTGTGCCCACAATCCATAATAAATACATATATGATATGCACAAAATTATATTAACAGTAATATTACATCGATAAATCATAAATTACAAGTCGTTACGCATCCTAAAATCAAAACATACATCAACATAAATCTCAAAAATATTCCAAATTATTATCTTTCATTTATCTCTTTACCCTTACATCACAATCATCACAGTTATGGGGCAGATACTATATAATATCGTCGTTTAAGGGTCCAGACCTGATGGCCACGAGTAGCCTGATAGTTATCATCGTTGTATGCTACTAACCTACTAGTATGAATACCAACCCCTGCGCAGGTTTAGGGCTTTTCAACCTAAGGGTAATCTATGCACCCTTCCTATTTTTCAGTATCTACAGCCCTGCAATCACAACATTGTTCACATTTCCTTTATCTCCATTATGATCATTTCAACAAAATAGCTCATTAGAATCAACCATCAACATTACATCATCACTTTTATAATCATTCTTTGTTAATAAAATATATCACTCAAACATCTCAAAATTGAGCGTTCTCAGTTACACATTTTCCATGCATTTAACTATAAATATCAAACTACAACTTCAAAGGCAAAATTGTAATTTTGCATAACTTTAGGGGTAAAATCGTAATTTCAAAAAGCCTTGGGGCCACTTCGTATTTATTCCAAACTTTGGGGGTCACTATGTAATTACCCAAAACTTTGGGGCCAATATGTAATTTTTCAATAAATTTAGGGTCCAACTGAAATTTTGTAAAACTTTTGGGGTCAAATCATGATTATATAAAACTTTGGGGCTAAGGGGAAATTTTAGAAACTTTTCATGGAATATGCCTTGGCATATTCTCTTCTATAATTCATTCTAATCCCAGTGAGCTTTTCTTTTTGACTGTGATATTTTGGTGTTTTGATTTGGACAGAATTCACATAGTGTATTCTAAATTTAATTACATTGATACAAAATAATCAAACAAAATTATCAAAATATTTTTACATCACATATATGTAAATATAATGCATTAAGTCCCTACCTTGAATCCAAAGAAAATGTGAAGAAATTCCAAAACTTTAAAACTTTGCTCCTTTGTATCTCCCATTTTAGGCCGAATTACCACGATCCGACATCGCCATGATGATCACAACATCAAAAATACCAAAACTCCGTATTCTTGAACTTAAATCCTCACTTTCTCTCTCTTTTTTTTTTCTTCCCAACTCTCTCATTCTCTCGGTTTTCTTCTTCCAATACATAAAACACACACACCCACCTACCCCCCCACACACATATATATATGTGTTATACTTGGTAACCAAGTAAAGCAAAGGAACTTCCAGGAAAGTTCAACAAATTTCTTTTTTTTTTTTTTCGGTTTGGTGCCCACGTTTCTTTACTAATATATATATATATATATGTACAAAGTAATATACATGTACATAGGTATTACCAACTGTAAACTTTTCCAAAATTTTTTTAAATATATGTTAAAATTAAAAAATTTTTGTGTTATTACATAAGTCCTTTGCAACCAAATCGAAATAGACTCCCAATATATTAATATTACAACCCTTACATAGACATTCAATTTAAAGAGAACAAAAACTTTACTAAGTCCGGAATGGCTCATGCAAATGCACTTCTAGTCCAGTCCCATTAGCCCATCTGGTTGTTATGTTCTGTTCCTACATCAAAGTCTATAGGGACGTAAGCATAGGTCCACGTGTGCTCACGATGCCTCAAAAGAACATATATGATATGTAATCTAAACATGCATGCTATTCATGGTATAATTAGCGACTTCAACATTTTCTAGAGCTATAACAATCATCAACACAACAAGTAACCAATTTAGGTAAATAGGACATATCATCATTCAACAATACATGACATAAAGTTTAATTCCAGTTAATTCTCATCTTTTGAAGTCTCATACATTAATTCAAATCACATTCCATCTTCACTTTATCATTCGATCATCATTAAATCATATAACCATTTCCACACAAGTCTCGGGGGTTGGGTGCATACACAATATCGTCTTTTATGGGCCAATACCCAACAAAAATGATAAACCGAACACCATTGTTTAGGATCGCAGTCCAGGGCCACGGATAGCCAATACACACACCATATTGTTGGCTACTAACCCATTGGTATGGACACCAAACCCTGTGCAGGTTCTGCGTCTTTCAACCCGAGGGTAATCTCAAAACCCTTCCTATTTTCGCACCCCACCACAGCCCCCGGAACATCATCAATCACATTTCAATTCATTAAATCATTTATTCACATTCATCATCACTTACTTTATAACGGCACATAATCACAATCCCCTTAGTCATAAATCTCATCTCATGGTATCCTTATATTTCACTTTATTCAAGGTCTCATTTATTCACCACTACATGCCAATTTCCACTATCATAAGTTAATCAACTCTTAACAACGTTTTAGAACATATTTCCCTTTTCTCAATTCATGCAATTAAACAAATAAAGTGTCACACAAAAGCATGTTACTAAACTTTTTTACAAACCTAGGGTAGAAGGTCAAAATAAACAAAGACAGGAAATTAAATTGGTCTCAGTGGGCGCCCAAACTAACACTTAGTCATGCGCCCAAGGGGTTGGGCACCCATGTCTTGTGCACCCAATATGGTGGGCACCCAACTGATTCCCGCCTTGTGTGCCCACAGCTTGGTAGGTTTCATGCTCTGTTTTTCGGATTCTTGGTTCTACACTCTTGGGACCTCAAATTGACCAAGTTTAAGATAAAATACCTAAAGTTTCATATTTCTAACCTCACCACAAGACTTATGAGTACCAAAGGAAATCAAAAATTTGAGTTTTCATTTGTTATGGGCCAAGTTATGGATCAAACACCATTTTCACTCTCTCAACCTATACATACATATATATATGTGTATATAACTTCTATTTTCTTCCATAGATGTAATCAACACTTGAAAAGGCTTCTCTAATGGTATTATAGTCCTTGTTACACATCACATATGTAAGAATGAAACATTAGATCCCCACCTCAAGTTGAATATAGATGAAGAACAAGAGGTGGTCTCTTCCCGGTTTTAAGCTCCCAACTTTGATGGATTTGATCTCTTCACCCTTAGATCTAAATGACAAACAAATTACATAAATAGATTCGTCGAGTGCTCAATTGCATCCTTGCTTTGCATCCTTGCAAGGTTAATTTGATTTTGATCAAGACTAGAAGGACTTACCATTCAAAATCCCACCCGGTTCCCTTATGTTCTTCTTCTTCTCTTTTCCCTAGTTCATCTCTTCCACCCAACATTTCTCTCTCTTTTTCACCTCACACACACACACATATATATATATATTAATAAATTTTGCTAATATTTTAATGGTTCTACAGTGCTTTCCAGAGTTTTCCATCCCTATAGCATAGATATAGGTGTATAGGGGTGCGGCTCAACTGCTCAAGTTAGAACACATTATACCTGTCACTTCTGCTAAAGCTTGGGTGCCCAGGACCTTTTCAGCTGTACGCCCAAACTATTGGGCGCCCATGTTCCGTGCTCCCAAGCCTTGGGCGCCCATGTTTCGTGTGCCTAAGGTGCCTCATTTCTGCACTTGTGCTAAAATGCCAACTCTCATATGTTTGGTTTATCCTTCTCAAAGTTCTCAACTCTAAGGTACTACTAATGAGGAATACTTCTTAACCAACATACTATTACCTTCAAAATGTTCGAATAACCATCTATTTACATTAACACCAAAGTTCGGGCTATTACATTCTCCCCCTCTTCAAAAAAATTTCGTCCTCGAAATTTTATACCACGGTCATACACAAATTTCTGAGTAAACACTTGCAGATGTCTCATCTGTATCTTAACTTACACCTTTAAGCAAGCTCCTGATCATCCTAAAACTTCTTACACATGTGAAACTTGAAATTCTATTCGTTAACCAATATTCAAATCACTTTGCGAATTACTCATAACAATTCAAAAACACTACTAACTATACCTCCACTGTGCATCTGTAAACTCAGTAATTATTCCAATGGCTCCTCAAGTAATAGCAACCGAGTTTTTAAATCTTTATCCTTCATCTCTTACTATATGGTTTCCCATAATACTCTATCCATTCATTTTTCCTGTCATTCTCTTTTCTCCATAAAATTAAACTTCTTATTTTCCCACACATCTCAATACCTAGATTTCCTTAAATTTCCATAACATTTGTCACGTAATCAATATTTCCTAGTTAATAACTGATGATAACTCTAATGCACTCTATTTTCAAACTTTCCCTTAGCACAATTTATCTCGTACTAGATTCACTATTACCCTAAAAAGGTCACCTTTCTATTTCTTTCAAGTTTCTCCCCATAGGTCCAACACTTAAGCATGTGACCTCGATACTTAACTCCTTTGTAACTAAAACCAGGGTCCATCTAATCAAAACTATATCACAAACCAAATAGGTCACATTATAACTATGCTGAACTTGAGGTTAAAATCAACATTATAATTCACCGTAGAATCGTACTAATCACATTTAGATGCATCATCATGTGTATCATACTTAAGTGTAACAGACATCGGCTAGATACAACCACTAGCAAACTATACCACCAACCCCTTACCTATTCTGACTTTGTAACTCTCTTCCCTATTCATACATCTCTTCTTTCCAAGTATTGTTTCCATTTCAGTTTCTCCCCTTCTTTATATACCCACGTTACTTTGTTGGACTACCAAGCTTTTAATCCAACCCAACTACTTTATTCCAAATAAAACTAAAATCCACAACATAATTAATCATGAGCAGGGAACTATCAAATAAAGCATAGTAAGCTGATTTTATCCCATTCTGAGAACCCTTCTTTATTCTACATATTCATCATTTTTCCCTACCTCTAACTGTAAACAAAACTTGCCCATTAATTTTTAACCTCATCAAACTAAGCTCAATTAATTCTTTCAACTAGAAGTCATTACCTTCCCTTGATTCAATGCTCCCACATAGATACATACACCTTATAAAACCAATTGGCAAGCCAACATTTTAATTGACTATAGATTACATCATTACTATTGTAAATTTCAGCTTAAACCATAAACAATCCAATGTAGGAACTCCCTAACTTATTGTTTAATGTCATCCCTGACAGTTCATTCACAAATATATGCATGTCTACGTACCATATCAACTTTACCTCAACTTCGGTAAATACTTGTCCTATAATTAAGACTTCAACAAATGAGCAACACATCAATAACTAAAGAACATTCACATTTTACCATTCGTCTAAATAATAATCTAAACACCCCACGTTATTAACTCCATAAAAGTTATGAGGCATTAATCAATCTATAGCAGAAGTTCATAAAATGTTGTCCTGGAATCATCTTTTCTACTCATCTTCTATTAATAGTGTTCAAACCTTAAATCATTCCTTTGAAACATCAATAATTCTCTTAATTACATTCGAGACTTTTGTGATTATTAATTATTATTATTGTGAATGTCTGTTTCAGGGTGATTTTATAGTTCTAATTTGGGTTTATAATTGATTGTGTTAATTGCATGTGACAAATTAGCTCATTCCTCAGGTTATGAACTCCGAGACACAACAACATCATCATGCCATAGTTTAATAATTATTAAACTCATCCACGATCAACAGTTTTCCCATCACATCGTTGTTATAGATATAACATAATAGTATACTCAACATATTAACAACATCATACATCGACATTCTGCCATTTATTAATAGTATTAAACAGTTTAAAGCACCATCCACTGTGCTCATTTCAACTTGCATATCATTATATTAAGCCAAATATAGCATAATCCTCATTTTTGATCTCATCAATAGTATAGCATTTTATAGTCATCTACTTATCACAACCTAACTTATAAACAAAATCCACACACATACATCACACAACACATATAGGCAAGTACTCTGCAAGATTGACCCACAGCCGTATAGCCCAATCCAAAGTACATTATGGCAGCATTATTTGCATCCAGGCCTAAGCTATGGAAATATGCCATTATAGGCATCTGCATCTTTGACCACAAAAAAAAAAAAAAAAATCATTATGTCCCTTGAGATGTCTGCATTGCTTTATGAGTTACTAGCCCATTGGAAACCAAAATAACTCCTGCGAAGGTTTAGGGACTCTCAATCTATGGATACGTATACCCTCTATTTAATAGCATCTACTAACATAGAATCAAACCCAACACACACCACAACAATAGGACATCTAGTTCACACATAACTCATTACATGACTGTAGGAACCAATGTTCTAACACACACGACAATAGGACATTGTAGTCCTTTGTTGGATGTCACATTCTAAATCAAACTACATCATCTTATATATATATATATATGTACATTGATAGGTCATCATCTAATATATTAACAACATATTATACCCAAAATCTCAACACAATCTCAAACACTTCAGGTTTATCATATTTTTATAAAATAATAACATTACAACATTACGTCATTTTATGTACATATGATCATGCATCTAACAATATAAATAAGGCATATATCTATTATGCTCATAATAGTTCATCATAACAATCTTAGGATCAGTCTTCCTCCTAGAGTGTCCGAACATGTCTCCCTAACTGTTCACAAGTTAAATTTATTACAATTTAAAAAAAATAAATATTTAAAATCAACTTTGTTTTGATAAAAAAATATATAGCCATGTACTAGGTGTGTAAATCAACTGTATCTCCTTTGACCGTGTCCCTAACCCAATTAACATCTTCATCATGTTGGACGATTACAGCTTGGTCAAGAACTTATTGGGCGAATGCATCAATATCTGGCTCATCGCACTCGATCTAATACACCTCCTTCTTGACATTTTAACCGTAATTTGCCAATTAGGATCAGCTCGATCTCCAACATTATAAACTTGCTCTACCATGGATGCCAGTATGTATGGTTCATCTTTTATTTGTATATTCCAGTATAACAAATTGTTGAAATTTACCAATTTAAATTAGTACTTATCAGTTTTAACCCCACGAATTTGATCAGTCCAGATACACTTGAATAATAAAAATCTTAAACTATGATTATAAATGACTTCAATAATGTCGTTCAATTGGCCATAGTAGTAACCCCGTCAACAGATGGATAACTGATGTCATTATTTTGTGTAGCCCGCCTATCGTCCACCTGCTTAAAGCGAAATTGAAGCCCATTGATGTCACAAGCTATGTAACGTTGGGCCATCGTATAAGGACCATCAATTAATTGGTTTATTTCATCGATCAAAGTAGGATTGGTAGTATTTCGTAAATTGTAAACCTATAAAAATTCTCATGTATTAATTGAACACAAATTTTAAGTAATGTGAAAGAACATATAAAAGTATATGTAAATATTTAACACATACGTAATTCTTAAATGAGTCGTGAAAACATTGATAATGGCATATTTGAATTTGACTATCTGTTGCATGAGGTATGTTCCGTTTCAGCTCGTTTATGTGTCTCTTGCAACGCAAATCAAATTAGATTGAGAATAAACATGATAATTATTACAAATGTTGCACAATTTACTTTCTCTGTTATGAAAAATGACTTACTAGGTTAATGGCACAACTAATTGGGTGTTGAAAGGCACCGATAAGCTTGGATCCACTCGATGTGGTTGAGATCAAATGAAGTGCCTTTCCTAATAGGACCTTCATTTATTTACTCCGGCTTGGTTAATTTTGTTTGGACATCGTCGTTTAGATATGCAGCACGAAAATTGGTGCACTTGTCCATCAAATAACCTTTAGCCATGGATGCCTCCGGTCGAGCTTTGTTCTGCACATACCTCTCAATGTGTTCATATACCACTCGATCGGATACATCCACCTGAATTAGACTGGGCCACCAAGTCGGACTTCTTCAGTTAAGTGTATGGTCAAGTGAACCATTACATCAAAAAATGCCAGTGAAAAAATTTTCTCTAGATGGCACAGTGTCAAAGCAATCCTCTCCTGTAGACCTTTCAAATCTTCTGTACAGGGAACTTTGTAACACAATTACTTGAAGAAGTTACTGAGCTCAGTCAACAGCTGCACCATATTCTTAGGCAGACAATTCCCTACTGCTATAGGCAGCAACTGTTAAATGAGGATATGGTTGTCATGACTTTTCAAACCCTGTAACGTCCTTTCGCTCATGTTCACTCGTTTCGAAATATTCGAGTAATACCCATCAGGTACCTTCACGTCCTTCAGAATTAATAAGAACACATCCTTATCCTCTTTGCTCATTGTGTACTGTGTAGGTGGTATGTATGCCCTGTTGGACTCTTTCTCCTACAAGTGCAATGGAGTTCTCAATCCCATCTCTTGTAAATCACGTTGAGCATTGGCATTGTCCTTTGACTTCCCCTTTATACCAAGGATGGTCCATAATATATTATCGTAAACATTCTTCTCAATGTGCATGACATCTAAGTTGTGCCTGAGTAAGTTGTTTTTCCAGTAAGGCAACTCATAGAAAATACTCTTCTTCTTCTAATTATGGCTTCGATTACTTACCAAAAAAAAAAAAAGAAATAAATATTGGCAGAAGGCTAACAGATCTTGAAAGTCATATACTGTTCATATTTGCTCCCGCTCAATCTGGGCCAACAAATCATCCTTAGTCATTGTTCGTGGCGCTAAACCGTACTATCAAGTGCCATCAAATGAGACTTTGTCCTTCCTAAACCTATGCAATGGAGGTAAGAAGTGTCTATGACCCATGGACGCCCACTTTCTACCGTGCTTTAGCTAGGTTGACTTATTGCCCTAATTGGAGCAAGGACATGCAAACTCTCTTTTTGTACTCCAACCAAACAAGTTAGTGTACGTAAGGAAGTCATTAATTGTCTACAGTAATGCTGCCCGGAGTCTAAACAATTCATTTTTTGTTGAGTTAAACGTCTTCACACCGTCGGCCCATAATTCATTAAGCTCTTCAATCAACAGTTGCATATACATGTCTATTTTATCCCCAGGACCTTTAGGTCCGTCAATCAATGTCGATAGGATGAGAAAAACTTGCCTCATGCACAGCTAGGGCGGAAGACTATATGGAACCAATAGTATAGGCCATACACTATGAGTTGCCCCAGTCATGACTCCAAATGGGTTAAATCCATTACCAGCCAAACCAAGCCACACACTACAAGAATCGGTAGCAAATTCAGGGCATCTTTGATCGAAATCCTTCCACAGCAAGGAGTCTGCTGGATGGGATAAGTTCTCATCCTCCTCGCTGTTCTCAGCATGCCATCTCATCAATTTAGAAATCTTGAACGACATGAAAAGTCTCTTCAGCCTTGGCTTAAGTAGGAAATAGCGTACTTGCCTTGTAGCTATAAGCTTACCATGGTTTGAAATATCCAAACAATTCTGACGATTTTGGACACTGCCGACATCCTTCCACCTCGAAGTTCGACACACAATACACGTATCGAGGTAGGCATTCTTATTCTGAAACAACATGTAACTGTTAGGACATGCATCCAAAGTCTGGTATGTGAATCCCAAATTTTTAGTTAGCCTGCTCGATAGTACAAATCAGCAAGCTTAGCTCCCATTGGTAAAACTCTGCGTAGCAACTATAGTAGCATGTCGAACGACGTATCCGACCAGTGATTCAACGCCTTCAAATATAACAGCTCAATGATGAATAACAATTTACTGAATTCCTGACATCTAGGATATAATTCTATCTACGCATCATCGAATACTTCAAAATATCTCAAGGCTTCATCATCCGCACCCGACCGAGGATTAGTTCAACCCGTCAGATCAATACCAGAACCTCTATCTTCCAGTGCCAATCCACACGCGATATCAGCTAGCATCGCGAGCATTGGATTAGCTTCCTTTGTAGCATTGGCCTCCACCTCAACGGTTTCATCCCAACAAGAGGGGGTATATTCTTCCCCATAGAGAGTCCAATATTTATACTATTTCAAAAACCCATTATGGATCAGATGCTTCCTGACAGGTTCCCATGTATAGTAATACCGGTTCGCACAGTTTTTACATGGACAACTAATATACTCATTAGGAAACCTGTTGGTGAATGTAATAAACTGATTAATCCCTTTCGTATATTTCATAGACATCCTCTTCGGCAAATCAATCTAACCATCTCGCTTAGAGTGTCTGTAGAGTCCCAAAAGGAAAACAGAAAATTACCCTAAATTTCACTTTCTCATTACATGGTGGTTGGTCTTATCCTATTCGAGAATGCATGATTCAACTTGCACTCAGCAACTCGACGCCTTTGTCCCCTAATTAGATAAAATTTCGGCAGCATGTCCACGTGGTTCTCCATGTAAACGATACAGACACGACATCAATCGTACTTTATGTATACACCCAGAGAACAAGAGGACGTCAACCAAAACTCCATCTAACATAAGACATTACATGAGTTGTTGAAGGCAAGATGGATAGTTACATTCCTAAACTGTCCGAATTGGACAATTTAAGAATCGTGTACATCAATCCTCGCATATTCATTGAAAGAACAACGAACCTGGTCGAAGACCTAATCCATCACTTAAGGATGACCAAACGGGCAGCGTACGAGATTCTCGAACGAGTCTAAGTTTCACTAATGCATGCAAATGAATAAAGTAACTGAGTTCTAAATTTCTCTTTATTTCCTAACTTAGAATAAAGTATATTCAGACACATGTTTGATTGGGCCCCAGTAGGATATTGGATTAGGCCCAAGTAAGACTAGGGGGATTGTGTATCAGTTATGAATTTAACATATTTGATTGGGCCCAAGTATGATATTGGATTGGGCCCAAGTAATTAGGGATTTACGTACTAATTAGTAATTCAAGTAATTAAATATTATTAATTTACCTAATTATAATATTATAACATTATTATTTTATCTAATTTCCTCATAGTATTAATATTCGATTGGATTAAGCCAAATAAAGGCCCAAGTAAGATTAGGGGGATTGTGTATCAGTTATGAATTTAAAATATTTGATTGGACCCAAGTAAGATATTGGATAAGGCCCAAGTAAGATTAAAGGTTTACGTATTAATTAGTAATTTAACTAATTAAATATTATTAATTAACTACTGCTAATTATCTAATTAATTATAATATTATTACCTAATTTATGTACTTATAATATTATAATATTATTATTTTACTTAATTTTCTCATAGTATCAATATTCGATTGGGCTTAGATAAGATTAAGGATTTACGTATTAATTAGTAATTTAACTAATTAAATATTATTAATTAACTACTGCTAATTCTCTAATTAATTATAATATTATTACCTAATTTACGTACTTAAATGTTATAATATTATTATTTTACCTAATTTTCTTATAGTATCAATATTTGATTGGAGTGGGCCCAAATAAAATATTGGATTGGACCCAAGTAAGATATTGGATTAGGCCTAGGTAAGATTAGGGGTTTACATATTAATTAGTAATTTAACTAATTAAATATTATTAATTAACTACTACTAATTATCTAATTGATTATAATATTATTACCTAATTTACCTACTTATGATATTATAATATTATTATTTTACGTAATTTTCTCATGGTATCAATATTCGATTTGATTGGACCCAAGTAAGATATTGGATTGAGCACAGGTAGGATTGGGGATTTACGTATTAATTAGTAATTTAACTAATCAAATATTATTAATTAGCTACTGCTAATTATCTAATTAATTATAATATTATTAACTAATTTTCCTACTTATAATATTATTATTTTACCTAATTTTCTCATGATATCAATATTCGATTAGATTAGACCCAAATAAGATATTGGATTGGGCCTAGGTAAGATTAGGAGTTTACGTATTAATTAATAATTTAACTAATTAAATATTATTAATTAACTATTGCTAATTATCTAATTAATTATAATATTATTACCTAATTTACCTACTTATAATATTATAATATCATTATTTTATCTAATTTTCTCATAGTATCAATATTCAATTGGATTGGGCCCAAAAACATATTGGCTTGGGTCCAAATAAGATTACAATAAAATATTGTAATATTATTATTTTACCTAATTTTCTAGCTATTATTAATATTACATTCGATTGGGCCCAAGTAAAATTCAAAATTTGTGTATTATCATCGTTTAATTATTATTATTTAAAAAAATTAACACTTAAATAAACTATCTAAAAATAAAAATCTATAACAAATAAAAAAATACGATACAAAATAAATAAATTAACAACAAATGAATTAACAAATCATTATTTGGTCATTATACCATAAATCAAATTACTATTTAGTATTTCAAACAATAAAAGTATTTTTAATAATTGAAGTAACCTAATTTGACCATTACAATATTAATCGAAGCAATTTAATTTTACCTAGTGTAATGAAATTCTCAATATTTTAATTCATTATTTAATATTTTAACTAATATTAATATTTAATAAACCTAATATTTATAATTTAATATTATTATTTACCTAATCTTAATATTTTTAATATTATTGTTTAATATTACGAAGATTATAATATAATTTAATTTCCTTTATGTAACGTTAAATAATTTATTTTAAAAAATTATACACTTACGTATTTATAATTCCAAATATGGTAGTTTAATATTCTTCCTATTTAAAATTAATTTTATAATTGTTTAATCAATACTTCATCAAAAATCATATTAAATATTATTTTTATAGTTGGTTTAATGAATGATGATAATATATATAAGTTATCAAAAAAATCTTGATAATTTATTCCGTTAGGAATTAATTTTCATTTTAATTTTGGAATTTAATATACTTTTGAATTCAATAAATTAAACATTAACGTACTTATAATTTTAAATTTTTAGCTCAATAAAATAATATAATTTGTTGAAACCTTAAAAATACGTTTTATTTAATATTTTTCATAATTGTTTTAGTGAATGATAATAATATATATAAATTATTTAATAATAATATTTTTTTATAATTTAAGTAACTTAATCTAACCATTACGATATTAATCAAAGCAAGTTAATTTTACCTAAATTAATTATATTATCAATATTCTAATTCATTATTTAATATTTTAACTAATATTAATATTTAGTGAACCTAATATTTATAATTTAATACTATTATTTACCTAATCTTAATATTTTTAATATTATTGTTTAATATTACGAAATCATAATATAATTTAATTTCTTTAATCTAACGTTAATTAATTTATTTTAAAAAATTATACATTTACGTATTTATAATTCCAAATATGGTAGTCTAATATTCTACATATTTAAAATTAATTTTATAATTGTTTAATCAATACTTAATCAACAATCATATTAAATATTATTTTTATAGTTGGTTTAATGAATGATGATAATATATATAAGTTATCAAAAAAATCTTGATAATTTATTCCGTTAGGAATTAATTTTTATTTTAATTTTTGAATTTAAATATACTTTTGAATTCAACAAATTAAACATTAACGTACTTGTAATTTCAAAATTTTAACTCAATAAAATAACATAATTTGTTGAAACCTTAAAAATACTTTTTATTTAATATTTTTCATAATTGTTTTAGTGAATGATAATAACATATACAAATTATTTAATAAATTATATTTTCTTATTAGGAGTTAATTTCAATTTACATTTTTTAAATTTAAAAAAAAATAAGCATTCACTCATTTATAATTTCAAAAAATTATAGTTCAATAAAATAACATACTTTGTCCGAAATTATTTTTAATACTTAAAAATATTTTTATAATTGTTTTAATAGATTAGGTGTCAAAAATTACTCTTTTCTATATATTTAAAATTATTTTGACAGTTACTTTAATGAATGGTAATAATTTATATAAATCATCAAAAAAATAATAATATATATTTGTAAGGAGTTAATTTAAATTTATGTTTTCGAATTTAAAAATAATTTTAAATTTAAATTAATAAAACATTCGCTCGGTTTCAAATTTTTAGTTTAACAAAATTTAAAAAAAAGTCTAAAATTACATTTCTCTTTTTAAAAATATGATCATAATTGTTTTAACCAATATTTTGTCAACTTTTACTCATATTTATTTAAAATTATTTTTATATTTGGTTTAGTGAATGATAATAAAAGATATAAATTAACAAAAAAAACTATATTTTATTATATTTTTTTGTTACGCATTAATGTTATTATAAATTTTTTAATTTAAAAATACACTTCAATTTAAAAAAAAATTAAATGTTCCTCAATAAAATAGAAAAATTTTATTATTTTAAATAAATTTGGAATCACTACAAAAATAAATTGAAAAATATTTGATTGGTCTCAACACTACCATAACCTAAAATATTTCCAAAATCTCTTCCACTTCCACCCATTAACCCAAAAAGAAAAAACAATAGTGGCTAAAAAAAAAGACAGTAAAATCCAGCCAACAATACACACTTACAATCACTTTACATTTAACATGCAACAGCCCACAAAAAAAAAAAAAAAAAAAAATTACAATACACAGTAAAATAAAAACAAATGACAGCAAACAAAAATTCCAGCCAACATCAACCAATACACCAACAACAAAATCCAGTCAATATCTATGATCACCAGTATAAAAAAATAAACAAATAAACAAAAAATAATATACAAACATGCATGATGATCATCACTGCCTCCAACCAAAAAAAAAAAAAACCAATAACAAACAATATAAAAAACGATGTCAATACATACAAAAAAATTCACACCTAAGCAAAGGAATAGGAAGGTGGTTGATTTGAGGGCTCAAAACAACCTCAGCAACAAAAAAAAAGGTGTTAGCAAAACGAGAGAGAGAGAGAGAGAGAGAGAGAGAGAGAGAAAGGGGGAGGGGGGATTTGACGGCGGCGGTAGTAGCGATCTGGCGGGAGGAGAAAGGGGCAGGGGGCAGAGAGAGGAGAGAGTGAGAGGAAAAAGAGGGAGGGAGGGGAAAAAGAGAAGGACGTTCTGTTCGAGTATAACTGCACTGAAGCGGTCGCTAAAGCCGTCGCCAAATATTTATGGCGATTGCCTAAATTTTCCTGTCACTAATCCTTTGCCACGCTGTAATTGCGATGACAAGGTCAGTAACCGCCAAAAGCGGTCGCTAATAGTGCTTTAGCGACCATCAAAAATAGTCGCCCGAATTTTTCTCTCGCCAATAATGCAATTTCTGGTAGTGTACTTGGCAATTAATCTTTTCCCATTCTTTATCATTCATCTTCTCTAACTTCTTTTCTTCCAAAGCAACATCTAACTCTTATTAATAAAGAAGATCCAACACCTCATAATACCACATACCAAAATTGTTAAGGCCATCTAACTTCTCAACTTCATACTTTGCGTTAGTCATAGTAACCTTAGCCGTTGTAGATGAAGAAGCTTCTGCCATTTTTCCAACAATTTTCACACACCAAAGTTGAACCTTAGATTTTATGGTAGTACACCATGAAAGTTCCCAGGAAAGATTGGAAGGGTTACACTGATTTTACATAAAACCCAACCTCCTTTGACAGAACTTTCCTAAATGTGCATATACACACTAAATACTAATTCAACAACCTTAGCTCTGATACCAATTGTTGCAAAAGAGGGTGTTTTACCCTCAAACTAAGACACCTAGAATAATACCACACAATGGCAAACAAAATAGCAAATAGGAAATAATGATAGAAAATAAATGAACTAATGTAACGAAAAAATAAGACACAAAATTTAACAAGATTTGGTAAATATTACTTACGTCCTTGGGCACTGAAAGAACAATCCACTATCACTAAGCTTACAAAAGTTTACAAATACTTGGATAAATAAAATCAAGCCAAAAGCCTTAATTTAAAAGGCCATTACACTATGTCTCTTATTATCCAGTTTTGATGTGGGACTTGGAGCCACACCTAACGCCTCCAGCACCTATAAACAATCATGATTAGGTATCATTTTATTATTTCTACATATGTATGCTCATTTTTTTTAATATTTGTTAATGTTTATACTAGTTAATCTAGGAGTTGAACATAGACTTTTAGAACGTAGAATTAAAATGTAGAGTCGAACATAGTTTAAAACTCAAAACTTAGGATTTTTAAGTAGGAGTCAACTATTCAAACCAAGCGTAAGGCCTTCGATGTCAACAGAACTCGACGTGTAACGAGTTTTAGGCATGAGTGACTTGTAGAGATGAACTATGGGAGAATCTGAGTTTCAGATTGCTTCGAATGACCTCGAGTAGTCTCTAGTTAATACTTAAAACTTAGGATTTCCTAAGTAGGATTCAACTGCTCAAATCGAGTATACGGCCTCCGATATCATTAGAACTTGACATGTAGAGAGCTTTAGGCACGATTGACTTGTAGAAATAAACCACGCATGTTTCTGAACGTCAGATTGCTTGGAATGGCCCCGGGTTGTTTCTAATTAAAACTTAAAACTTAAGATTTTCAAGTATGAGTCAACTGCTCAAACCAAGCATGCAGCCCCGATGTCATTGGAACTTGACATGTGGTGAGTTCTAGGCATGAATGACTTGTGGAAATGAACTATATGAAAATTCGAGTGTCGAATAACTCGGAATGGCCTCGAGTCGTTTGTAGTTGAAACATCATTAAATTTGAAATTTTAAGAGTTATATTAATTTGTCTATAACCTAGTTTTAAATTTAATATATTGTATCAGTAACTAATTTAATTATTTCTAAATTAATTTTAGGTTTGATCAATGTAGTTCAGACCCTCTACCTCATTCGAAGATAATTTTTTTAATTTTCTTTGTAATAATTAAATATTTTTATATACTTAACTTTTTTATGGAAAATTTGTAATGAATATTTCATTTTTTATTTAATATTTTTATTAGTTTATGTTGCTAAATTGAATTGTGTGATCTATTGTATGTGTATAGCAGGTTGTATATATATACGTTTTGTTTTCGAAATTCAAAATTTAGGTAGGTTATTAAAAAAATAAAAATTCACATAGACAACTATTATGTGGCAGCCGCTAAAAAGCTAAGTTGGAAATTCAAATAGACAACCGCTTAAAGGCTGTTGGCAAAGGACAATAGACAACTGCTATAAGGCGGTCGTCTATTAGTTGTGCGCCAATTGATGGATCATTATTTTAGACAGTCGTAACATTGAACGATCATCTCAAGCGACCGTCTAAAGTTTGTCGCAACCCATTCACTGATGACTGTCTCGAAGCAGTCATTTAGCAGTCATCTAAAGTATAGGCCACCGCCTCTAGCAGTCAACTATTCTTTCAATTCCAGTAGTGCTTGCAGGATATTGATTGGACCACCATAGCTAAAGCAGCTATAGAAGCTGCAGTGGACACAACTGTTTTTGTAGAAGGCATTTTGCTCACGTTAGAAAAACACTAATTGTAGCTATAATTCTCTAGTTTCTTTTTTTTTTTTTTTGGTATCAAAAAAATAATTAGAATTAATGGAATTGAAATGTAGGCACAGATTCATATTCACACCTATATCTAATCATCATAACTATAAAACCTACATGATTGGATTTGGAAGGGTAGGGTTGTCCATTCAAGCCTTTAATTGTTTTGAATTTCTTTTTTCTTTTTCGTTTCCAATAAAAAAATTAAAAAAGCAAAAGATCGCTCCTTCTCAAAGCTGCTACTTTTCTCCATAAGCTCACACCTATGTAGCTTCGATCGAGTAACCTTTTCAATGTTGAGATAAATAACCATGCAATTCTAAGTCATACCATGCACCCTAGTTGCATGGCATCATGTTATTTTGCAAGCCTTAAATTTAATGCACTACTACAAAAATGCATAATTATCACAATTTTCAAATATGATATTTCACTATCTATCTCAGTCGCAAAAATGTGATTGGTTCAAGTAAAATTGTAAGTCGACTTTTTTCAATCACGGTTTACAACTGTGATAAAAAATTTACAACAATCACAGACTAAAAGTGTGATATTTTATGATAAAAAAACGAGATGAAAAGAAATCTCGCTCGATCATTTATGGGTTCTAATCTCACTTTCTTTGAAAAACCATGGTCAAATATAAACAAATGACCACGTTAAAAAAAGGGTTAATTTTAAAAATAAAAATTCATGTGGCAACCTGTTATCATGCCATTGTCGCACAAGTGGCGCCTTGTCATTATGATCATTTATATATTTGAGATTTTTTTTATTACTATTGAGAATCAAACATGTATATGCTATTCCTTTGAAAGTTAGTGTGGTTGACCACTAATCCAAACTATCATTTGCATATGTATTTTACATATTAATATATATAAACAAATTTTTATCACTTTTGGCAACCAATTGGTCATTAAAAGTAATAACATTATATTATTTTTATTTAATTATTTTAAGTTTTTTACAATAATTTATTATCACTTTTTCCTATCAATTAGTAGCTAAAAGTAACATTTTTCCCAATCAATTGGTTGGTAAAAATGATAAAAAAATTACTTTTATTTACTTATTTTAACTTCTTGCAATAATTTGAAATCATAATCAATATACAGAACCACAGGAATATTTAATAAATAATTTATGAATATCTATTATTTTTAATTAAAATTATCTTAAATCTTTTTTAATTTTATTTTCCTTTAATCTTTGTGCATAGTACATATTTAATCATAACTCATTATTTATAATATATTTTTCTTCATTCTATATCATATTTTCAAAAGTAATTAAGCTGTGTTTAGTTTTAGTTTCAGTTTTAGAAAATTATTGTTCAAAACTAAATTTTTGAAAACTATTTAAGAATTGATTTGTAATACAAAAAATGTTTTCAGTGATTATATTTGAAAATTAGTTCTAAAAAGACAAAAAAAAATGAAAATTTTTATAATTTTTATTTACAAATTTTTATCACTTCTAACAAAATATAAAATAATGTCACTTTTAATATAATTAATATGAAAAATACACTGAACAATTATTAGATATTAAATATTTAATATTCACCTGGCTATAAGTCATACAAACTATGAAGGCTGTTGCCATGTATTCACTAAAAAAAATGATTATACATTTAGTGTTATTTAAATTTGATTCAATAAATTTAGTTCTAATATTAATCTAAAAATATTTTTGTTTATTGACCTATGATTGTAGTTTTTATAGAATATTAAATTAATTAAAATTAATAAATAAATATTACAATAAAATTTATGAAATCTAATTTATATCATATAAAATAATAAATAAAGTTGTTTAAGAGAAATATAGAAAAAGAAATAAGACTTAATTATTTTTATTTAATTATTTCATTCTTTATAATAAAATGTTGTCAATTTTGTCGATCAATTGGTAGCCAAAAGTAATACATTTACTGACTAATTGGTCTACAAACATAATAAATATATTATTATTTTTTTTTCAAATCATTTAGCAACCGATTGGTCGAGAAAAGTGGTCGCCAAAAATGTTTTTTCTTGTAGTGATTGTCTCTCATTCTTTTATCTCGCTTTTTTTAAAATCTAATTTTTCTCACTTTTTTATCTCTATTTTTTCGAGAGATGGTTTCCACTAATCTTTTATCTTGTTTTTCTTTTAAAAATGTACACAAAATATATGAAATACAATCACGGTTTTAACAAAATTGAGATAGAAAGTATCAAAAGTAATTTTTTATCTCAGTTTTTAATTAGATTAAGATAAATGTTTAGTTTACAAATCTTTACCACACTTTGTTTAAAACCGTGATCTTTATAAATTTCTTAGTGTGACCTTTGTTAATTATTGTAGTGGTGAGGGTTATCATGTTAAAAATTTGTGACGATCGCATTTCATATTAGATAATTGATTTTTAATTGTTATTTTTCAATGCAATGGGCAAACATTATTGTTTTTAATTGTTCAATGACTAAATGTAAGTGCCCAATGCTACTAGTAGTCACCAAGTTGTAAGAGAGTCAATTGGTGAGGAGCGGCTAAAGGACAATCTTTCATTCCCCCTTACATTGTCCATTATCTTAGTTTCAAGTTTAAGTATGTATAGAGTCCAATTTTAATATAGTGATAAGTTTATAGGTTTTCAAACAAGATATGAGAAAACTAGGGTTGGTAGAGAGTTAATTCAATTTCTCTATTGTTGAACTTCTATTTATTTTTTATTTAAATTTTTGATACGTAAGTTTATCTTGACACTAGTGCAGTGTAGGAACAAATCGGGAAGGTGTTGGAAAATAATCAATTGTGTGCCAAATATGTTATTTGTGTGTTATAAGCTATCATAAAGGTTAAGCCCATTTAAAGTGATCTGATAAAGTTTTAAGGTTTTGGGCTTTATAATATCTCATTTTGTATGGGCCTTTTAATGTGTAGATACCTAAGCCCATATTTCTATTTTATGATGGGCCAAATAGAAGTTGGGCTTTTACAGTTATTATAAATAAGCTATGGTCCCCAGGTCATATGTAAGGGTTTTTCTAATCAATCTGACATCCCATTATCAGAGAGAATTAGGAAAAGAAACCTACGTATAGACTTGGAAGATCAAGAACCGCAAGATTGCAACTATGGATTCAAGTACGCTTCCGTATTAATTTATTTTCTTGATGATTCAATGTGAATAAGATTCGGGTTATGATGATTGTTTTCATCATATATAAAGAATATTTTATTTTAATTTAATTACAAGTGGTATCAGAGTGTTTCATTGTTGAATCATTGAGAATGATCATAACTATTTTATTATTATAATTGTTTAGCTATGGTTGTTTTGCCTTGTTAAGATTTGATGGCTAGGGTTTAAAATTTTAAGAATTAATTTTAATTCCTTTTTCGGCGGCGGCTAAAACCTTGGTAAGCCATGGATTGAGATTCAGATCGCCAATTTTTTTTTTTTTTTTGTCTTGTTCTGAGATCTTTTCCATGGAGCTTTGCATAATAACCAAAGCCTTGAAGTCTGCTCGTCCTTTGATGGATTCAGATATTGATAAGAAAAATAAAATAAAAAAGGGTTTCATGTGGCTTCTCAGGGATGGATTCTAATTGGTCAAATCCTTTACAGGAATTGTATTACTTTCTGAATTGATTAAAATGGGGGTTTTAACTTTCCTTAATCTATATATATATATATATATATATATAAGCTTTTAGCAATTAAAGTAACAAAGTGTCATGATTTAGATTGCCAATCAATGGCAATATGAAATTTTCTCTAGCCATTAGTATAGGTTTACATGTGTATCAATTCCCTTTTAGCCTCCAAGCCTTCAACCAATCCAATTAATATTACACGCACACACACACACACATATATATATATATATATGTTTGTGTGCATATGGAACTTGGATTGGTTTGAAGTAAGTAACGGATAAGTGAAACTTTTAGTCCGACCCTTCGGGGAATCTTGAAATTTAATTCTTCATGTCACCTAGCAACAGGACCATTAATGTTTTCATGGTGGCAGCATTTTTTTTATTGATTAAATTATTATTGGCCTTTCCGATTTTTTTTTGATGGATTCAAAATATATATATATATATTAATTAAGGCATCAATTTAAATTCAAATTTTGGTATTATTCCTTTTTGGGTATATAATATTCAATAATAAATTAAATGAAACAACATGTTGTCAAAGAAACCTCTCTTGTGGAAATTACTTTATTTTGAATATTAAAAGGTTGTGTGTCTGTAATTCATATGGATATTGATCGACCCAAAGGAAGGTCAATATTCAGCAGAATTATATACGCAACTGTGCTCGTAAACATGTGACAATTATTAGGTTTTCATGTGAATAGTAAGTCCATCCAAAGATTGGCTTATTATTTGACAGGAGTTATTGTCAAGGTTTGATCACTACAACAAGAGTACCACTTACAATTAATATTACTATTCAAAGACTTGATATTAATGTTGTGCTGGGTATCTTGAGATGGGGCTTACCATTATTTGAATTTATTGATTATTAATTATGGTTATTGATGTGAGCATAATTTTATTTATTTATTTATTTTATTTATATGGTTATTTTGTTATTTGGATTCAGCTAATATGTTAGCTACTACTATATCTACCAACATAAATTCAATTCTCATGCTGAATGGAACAAACTTCAAGGATTGGAAAAAGAACATATTAATTGTTCTTGGCTGCATGGATCTGGACCTTGCACTTAGGGTTGAGCAACCCACTTCTCCTACGGATGAAAGTTCACTTGATGAAAAAAGGAACTTTGAGAAGTGGGATCGCTCAAACCGCATGAGTCTTATCATCATTAAGTGCGCGCGGCATTCCAGAAGCCTTTAGGGGTGCAGTATCCGAAGGGATAACAAATGCCAAGGAGTTCCTTGCCGAGTTTGAAAAGCGTTTTGTTAAAAATGATAAGGCTGAAATAAGCACACTTTTGCAAAGCTTGATTTCAATGAAATATAAAGGCAAAGGGAACATAATGGAGTACATTATGGAGATGTCTAATATTACTTCTAAACTTAAGAGATTAAAGCTTGAGTTGTCTGATGACTTGCTCGTGCATTTGGTATTAATCTCGTTTCTTGCACAATTCAGTCACTTTAAGGTCAGTTACAACTGCCAGAAAGAGAAATGGTCTCTAAATGAGCTCATTTCATATTGTGTGCAAGAGGAAACAAGGTTGAAGCAAGATAGAACTAAAAGTGCTCACTTGGTAAGCACCTCTAAAGACAAGGGCAAGAAAAGGAAGAAAGAACAAGAAGCTGCTACTAAGGGTCCAGCACAAAAGAAACAGCAGCAGAAAATTGACAGTTGTTTCTTTTGTAACAAAACTAGACATGTCAAGAAGGATTGTGCCAAATATCACACTTGGCGTGTAAAGAAAGGTACAATTCTTACTTTGGTCTATTCTGAGGTTAATTTAGCTTCAGTACCTAGAAATATTTGGTGGTTAGATTCTGGTGCTACTACTCACATAAGTGTTTCTATGCAGCGTTGCCTGAGCTACCGAAAGCCAAATGATGGTGAAAGATACATCTTTGTGGGAGATGGCAAATCGGTGGAAGTTGATGTAATAGGCAGTTTTAGGTTATTATTAGGAATTGGTTATTATTTGGATTTGAAAGACACTTTTGTTGTGCCGTCTTTTAGACGAAATTTGATTTCTGTTTCTTTGTTGGACAAATCTGGTTATTATTGTTCATTTGGAAACAATCAGTTTAGTCTTTCGTTGAATTCAAATGTTATTGGTACTGGTTCATTGTGTGCATTTGATAACCTATACTTGCTTGATACTATTGCATCATATAATGAAATCTTGCATGTGCAATCACGTGGTACTAAACACAAATTAAACAAAGAAAATTCAACGTCATTATGGCACAAGCGATTAGGTCATATCTCAAAAGATAGAATCGGGAGACTTGTGTCTGATGGAATTTTAGATTCTCTTGATTTTTCAGACTTTGATCTCTACATTAATTGCATTAAGGGAAAACAGACCAAAACTAAGAGATTAGGTGCCAATAGAACTTTAGACGTCTTAAAATTGATCCACATAGATATTTGTGGACCATTCCCTACGGCTTTTTGGAATGGTCAACAATATTTTATATCATTCATAGATGATTACTCACGCTATGGGTACCTATATCTTATTCATGAGAAGTCTCAGTCACTGGAGACGTTCAAAGCTTTTAAAGCTGAAGTTAAGAATCAACTTAACAAAAGGATTGAGAGCGTTAGATCTGATCGTGGTGGTGAGTACTACGGTAGATATGACGGTTCAGGAGAACAACATCTAGGACTATTTGCTAAATTCCTAGAGGAGTGTGGAATCGTCCCACAGTACACTATGCTAGGATCCCCTAGCATGAATGGTGTAGCTGAGAGACGAAACAGAACTCTAAAAGATATGGTAAGGAGTATGATTAGTCATTCTACCTTGCTAGAATCACTCTAGGGAGAAGCACTTAAGACTGCAGCTTATATTCTTAATAGAGTACCCACTAAAGCAGCTGCCAAAACACCTTATGAGGTTTGGACAAGCAAAAAGCCTAGTTTGTAGCATTTTCACATTTAGGGATGTCCAGTTGAGGCAAGGCCTTATAGGCCACATGAAAATAAATTGGACTCCAAAACAGTAAGTAGTTACTTTATTGGGTATTCTGAGCAATCTAGGGGCTACAAATTTTATGATCCCACACTTAGGTCAATTTTTGAAATGGAAACTGCAACATTTTTTGAGGATGTTGATTTTGGGGAGAGAAATAAGGTTAGAGACATTGCCTTTGAGAAGGAATCGGTTTCGATTCCTACTATCCTTTATGATAATGTGCAGGCTTCTATACCTGTCATTGATCAAGAAAGAAATCAGGAACCTCAACAAGACAATGTTGAACAATCTCCCATCCAGAATGAGGTAATGATTCCAGAAAAACAAAATCAACAACCTCAAGAACTAAGGAGATCCACGAGAGAAAGAAGAAGTGCTATCTCAGATGATTATATAGCATTTCTCCAAGAATGTGAGGAAGATATTGGAATGGTGGAAAATGATCCAATCAACTTTCATCATGCCATGCAGGGTTCTAACTCTCAACAGTGGATTGATGCCATGAATAAGGAGTATAAGTCTATGCAAGACAATAAAGTTTGGGATCTTGTCCCATTACCAGAAGGTGCGAAACCCATTGGTTGTAAATGGATATGTAAAACCAAAAGGGATTCGAATGGTAATGTGGAAAGATATAAGGCTCATCTTGTAGCAAAAGACTTTACCTAGAAGGAGGGCATTGACTTCAAAGAGACTTTCTCTCTGGTTTCTACGAAAGACTCTTTCAGAATCATTATGGTGCTTGTTACATATTTTGATCTTGACTTACATCAGATGGATGCTAAGACGGTATTTCTTAATGGTGACATTAATGAAACGATTTATATGGTGCAACCAGAAACTTTGTGTTAGGAGACTCAAAGAATATGGTTTGTAAATTAAAGAAATCTATCTATGGACTCAAACAAGCTTCCCGTCAGTGGTACCACAAATTTCACCAAGTAATTATCTCGTTTGGCTTTGAGGTAAATGCTATGGACGATTGTGTGTATCACAAGTTCAGTGGGAGTAAGTATATTTTATTGGTTTTATATGTTGATGACATATTGCTTGCCACAAATGATATAGGCATGTTGCATGAAACCAAGAGATTTCTATCAAAGAATTTTTAGATGAAAGATCTTGGTGATGCATCTTTTGTATTAGAGATTCAAATACATCGGGATCGCTCTCGGGGTATTCTTGGATTATCACAAAAAGCCTATATCAATAAAGTACTTAAAAAGTTTGGCATGCAGGATTGTAAACCAGGTGACACCCCTGTCGCTAAAGGAGACAAATTTAGTCTCAATCAGTGCCCTAAGCACGACCTTGAAGTTAAGGAAATGCAGAAGATTCACTATGCATCAGCTGTTGGGAGCCTAATGTATGCTCAAGTTTGCACATGTCCAGACATAGCATTTATTATTGGAATGCTAGGCAAATATTTAAGCAATCCTGCGATGGATCATTGGAAAGTAGCCAAATGTGTCACGCCCCAGGTTTCACAACCCGAGTATGTGAATAAAATAACACACAATATATTATCTAATAAAATTTCCTGTTCCACATCAGAGCCATACATACATACAATGGAGCAAAGAAAATAAAATAATTAAAACTAAACTTTAAATTTAAATAAATGCCTTAGTCAAAACTAAATCTCCAAAACTAATCCAAGCAATCTCTCAAAGCTAGAAAAAAAAAATAATAATAATAATAACCTCACAAATAGAGGCTTATTACAATTCACTAAAAACAATTCTCTAAAGACAATTCTAAGGTAATTAAGTAAAAACAAACAAATAAATTCCTAATTTTCATGGCGAATAGGTCCTGCGCGTGACTCAAATTTCATTACCTGCATCGCAAGCTGTAAGGGGTTTAGCACTAATACCACGTGTGCTCGGAACCCTAATAATAATATAATAAATGCAGTATGTCCTAACATGCTACTAAGTGAAACAAACACGCACAAGTAGTAATTTCAAACAAGAACTTAAATTTATTCATTTATCTCTTTTCATTACAATTTATTTATGTTTCTACACCACACAACACATCAAAGAAAAATAATTTAATTTCAAGGAACTGCTGTTTGGTTGTCTCGTAGAAACAAGACCCAACCAATATACATCATTCATTGATGTCTGCTTGGTTGTCCCGTAGAAACAGGACCCAACCAATATACACCATCCTTCGGTGTCTGCTCCCTAGGCCAAAACCTTAGGAATGTAATATGCCACCCTTAGGCATCTGCTCGTTTGTAGGTTACTAGCCTACTGGAATCGATAACCAACCCCGCGCGGGTTTCGGGACTCTCAACCCTTGGGTACGTATACCCGATATTTTCAGTACCTCTCAATCTAAATAAAATATATTATTAAATTTTTCTCATACTAAGTCACTTCAAAAGTTACTCAACATACCAACTTAAGTATTAAAAGTATCATTTATATAGATTAAATTCTTAATTATGCATTAAAAGTATCATTAGTGTTTATTAAATCCTTAATTATCAAACTTTCTAGAAAAGGCCTCCTCTAATTATCATTAATGTGGGTGACCCGTGTATATGCACACATGGAAAATTCACTTAGCAACCTCACGGAAGGTCTTTTGTAATCAATGAATTTAATAAAAGTATTTTTGTGATCAACATATTAAATATGAGCATACATGACGTGTAACTAACGGACAAACAATTTAATCACTTTCAATCATTCAATGGCAGCAAACTGGGTAAACCAATAACTTTGTAAAAATATAAATTTCACAAAAAAAAATAAAAGTGGAATATTTATTTCTATCAGCCGTCATTCTTAAAATCTCTCTCTCTCTCTCTCACACACATATATCTAAATTAACTTTCATTCATTACATAAAGACAAAAAAAAAAGAAATTTATTTAATTAATTTATTATTCCATGTGATGTCATCCACCAAAAGACTTTGCACAGAATAATCATTACGCATGGGAGACTTTACATCAATTTGATCACCTGTGTGATCAATTAATTACCAACTCTATTTGCTTTTCTACGGCATATGCTTATAGCGCGCGTGCACACACATATATATATATACATATAAACAGGTAATCCCAGTTCACTGGATTGATTGAATATCAAAAAGAAAAGAAAACAGAGTAATCAAAGAGGTTCCGCCCCTTACTTGGTAATTCGGTAACAGAAAGAATACTCCGGCAAAGTGGAAGCCGCAATTTCTTCTCAATGCTGGAATGGCGTTTTCTCTTTTCTCCCGGTCTCTTGCTCTCCCTCTCTCTAGGGTTTTTAAATATATCAAAATAAATACAGTAATATATATATATAAAAAAAAGAGTTTTAACCTTAAATAACTAATTAATTTCCTACTCCCCATAGGTTTAGGAAAATTACACCAATCACATAAAAAAATTAATCTTTTTAAATACAACTTAAAATTAAATACAAAAATTTTAAATTATTAAATTTAAATAACGAAATAAATTCACTGAATAAATATATATAATAATTAAATTAAATTAAAAATTCGGGTCATTACATCTTACCCCCCTTACAAAAATTTCGTCCTCGAAATTTAGGAGGTAAAGAAAAGAAAATTAAAGAAACAACTCTGGATACCTACTCCGCATATCTGCCTCTCGCTCCCAAGTCAACTCCTCAATACCACGATGCTTCCATAACACTCTAACTAAAGGAATAGTCTTCCCTCGAAGCACTTGCTCCCTAAAGTCCAAAATTTCCACCGGTTTCACCTCATATGTCACATCTGAGTCAACATCAAGCTCAGTCCAATCTAATACATGTGAAGGGTCCGGGTTATACTTTCTAAGCATAGACACGTGAAACACTTCATGTACTCCTGAAAGCTGCGGTGGCAAAGCAAAACGGTATGCCACTTCTCCAACCCTCGCCAAAACCTCAAATGGCCCGATATATCTTGGGGATAACTTCCCCCTGCGCCCAAAACGAAACTGACCCTTTCGTGGTGAAACCTTAAGGAACACATGGTCCCCTACCTCAAACTCCAAGGGTCTTCGCCTCTTATCAGCATAACTCTTTTGGCGACTCTGTGCTGTCTCAAGTCTCTGTCGAACCACTTTGACCTTCTCAGTCGTCTCATGCACAAACTCAGGCCCAATAATTGCAGTTTCTCCAACCTCAGCCCAACAGATAGGAGATCTACACGGTCTACCATACAAAGCTTCAAAAGGAGCCATCCCGATGCTCGACTGGTAGCTATTATTATACGCGAATTCAATCAAAGGAAGATGGTTCTCCCAACTACCACGAAAATCAAGCACACATGCCCTGAGCATATCCTCCAAGATCTGAATTGTACGTTCTGACTGTCCATCAGTCTGAGGATGAAAGGCAGTACTAAACAACAATTCTGTCCCCATGGCCACCTGGAGACTCCGCCAAAACCGAGAAGCAAAACGCGGATCCCTGTCTGAGACAATGGATACAGGAGCTCCGTGAAGCCTTACGATTTCCTTAACATATAATTTAGCCAAGACATCCATGGAGTCCGTCAAACGAATCGGCAAAAAGTGAGTTGACTTGGTCAACCTATCCACTATCACCCAAATAGTATCATGGCCCTTCGGTGATCTCGGTAAGCCAGAAACAAAATCCATTGTAATGTTCTCCCACTTCCACTCTGACACTGGCAAAGGCTGCAAAAGACCCGCTGGTTTCTGATGCTCAGCCTTAACTTGCTGACAAGTAAGACACCTACTCACAAACTCTGCCACATCCTTCTTCATACCTGCCCAAAAGAACTGACGGCGCAAGTCATGATACATCTTAGTACCTCCAGGATGTACTGCAAATTTAGAGTGATGGAATTCCTTTAAAACTGTATCTCGAGCAGAGATTGGCACGAAAAGTCTCCCCAAATACCTCAAACTGTTATCGTCACCAATCACCCATCCTGGTATCTCATCAGGATTCGACAACTTAGCTCGTATCGTCTCACATTCAACATCAGTCCCTTGAGCTTCTATCACACGACTTAATAGAATTGGCTGAGTAGCTATGGCACACAAGATAGCATGACTTTCATCTTCTCGCAACTCCATATCAAACTCGCTAAGGCTTTTCATCATTTCCCATTCTCGCACGAAAAGACCCGCTACAGTACCACGAGTCTTTCGGCTAAGTGCGTCAGCAACCACATTTGCCTTACCAGGGTGATACTGGAGCTCAAAATCGTAGTCCTCCATGTACTCCATCCATCTCCTCTGCCTCAAATTCAAATCCTTCTGAGTGAAAAGGTACTTCAAACTCTTGTGGTCAGAAAACACCTCAAATTTCTCACCATACAAATAGTGTCTCCAGCTTTTCAGAGCAAAGATAATTGCTGCCAACTCCAAATCATGCACTGGGTAGTTATGCTCGTGAGTCTTCAACTGCCTAGACCCATAAGCTACTACTTTATCACCCTGCATCAGCACACAGCCCAAACCTTCTTTGGATGCGTCACAATAAACTAAATAACCCAATCCTCTCTCAGGAATCACAAGCACTGGTGCAGTAGTTAGCCTCTTCTTTAACTCCTGAAAAGACTGTTCACACTTCTCATCCCAAATAAACTTGACCCCTTTTCGAGTCAACCTAGTCATCGGCCCGGCTAACCTCGAGAAATCACGGACAAATCTTCGATAGTACCCTACCAAACCCAGAAAACTCCGAATCTCAAAAACTGTCTTCGGTCTTTGCCAATCCATAACTGTCTCAACCTTAGATGGATCAACTGCAACTCCCTCCTCAGAAACAACATGCCCCAGAAATTTCACTTCTTTGAGCCAGAACTCACACTTGCTCAATTTAGCATAGAGCTGGTGATCTCTCAGGGTCTGAAGTACAACTCTTAGATGCTCCTCATGTTCGCCTTCTGACCGAGAATAAACTAGAATGTCATCAATAAACACGACAACAAACTTGTCTAAATATCTACTGAACACCCGGTTCATCAAGTCCATGAACACGGCAGGAGCATTGGTCAGCCCAAATGGCATTACCAAGAACTCGTAGTGCCCATATCGAGTCCTGAATGCCGTCTTAGAAATGTCCTCCTGCTTCACCCTCAACTGGTGGTAACCAGATCTCAAATCAATCTTTGAGAAAATGACCGAACCCTTCAGTTGGTCGAACAGATCGTCAATCCTCGGTAGAGGATACCGATTCTTGATCGTGACCCGATTCAACCTTCGGTAATCTATACACATCCTGAGAGTTCCATCCTTTTTAGCTGCAAATAGTGCTGGTGCACCCCAAGGTGAAGTGCTAGGGCGAATAAATCCCTTAGAGCTCAACTCCTCTATCTGGGATTTTAACTCCACCAACTCTGCAGGTGCCAATCTATACGGAGCTATAGAAATTGGTTCCGTGCCAGGTATCAGATCAATCCCAAATTCAACCTCCCGTTCAGGCGGTAATCCAGCTACTTCTGAAAACACTTCTGAAAATTCACAAACAACTCGTGGTAACTCAATTTTGTCTGCCTCCTCGTCCTCTAAAGCTATACAAGCAAACAAACTGCACAAGTCTACTCGTCCCTGCCCATTGAGGGAAGGCAAGAGTTGAGGACTACAACGATCACCAAAAAATCGTATCTGATCTCCCTCTGTAGTAAATAAAGTCACTCGACTCTTAGCACAATCTATCATCACTCGAAAGACTGACAGCCAGTTCATGCCAAGAATCACATCAAAGCTTCCCATGTCTATCACAATCAGGTCAAAAACTGACAAGTGCTCCCGTCCTGAAGTCTCGTCCCTAATAGTGATCTCACAATTCTTACAAACTCGATTCAACACAGAATGACCTCCTATCGGTGTTTCAACGTGCAATGGTGGAATTAACTCGTCCACAGATAAATTCAATGTAGACATAAACGATGCAGCAATAAATGAATGAGATGCTCCTGTGTCTACAAGAATTGTGGATTTAGTAGCATAAATGAGAAAGGTACCTCTCGTAACTATAGGCTCTGCACGTCCATCATTCTGGGCCACAGTGAAAACTCGTCCCTGAACTGGTACCGTTTGTGGTCTACCCCCCTTTTGTCCTTGCTGGGACCCACCCTGAACTCCTTGATGCTGCTGAACACCACTTGGAACACCCATCTGATACTGCAGTGCCCCACCTTGAGTACCCCTCTGAAAATGAGTCTGCACTGATTGTGACCCTGCTGGCCTACTACTCTGTACTGACTGAGCTGGCTGTGGAGGTCTCATAATACTTCCATTACCTTGCCTCTGCGGACAACGCCTCTGCACATGACCTGGTAGGCCACACGTGTAACAAGTCTTCACCTCGACCCTATTTTCAAATCCACTCGACACACCTTTGTAAGGACAGTTAAACTGGCGATGCCCAGGCTGTCTGCAATTATGACAAATAATAGGACTCTGTGCAGAAACTCCAGTTGCCACTGACTTACTTGGGACCATACTCCCCTGCTGAAATTGCTGAGACTGTGCCCCATGTAAATTCTCTCTCTGCCTTTTGGTGGGTCTATTCTCCTGGTGCTGAGTCCTTCCTTGCCTAGCTTCATTCTGTGCTCTGGTATCTGCCAAATTCTTCTCCACTGCCATTGCTCGATCAACCAATGTCTCATATTCATTAAGCCCCAAAGGCACTATCCGATCCCTGACAGCAGGCCTCAATCCCTTCTCAAACCGTCTACACTTGGTGCGTTCAGTGGACACCAACTCCTTAGCATATTTGGCCAACGAGGTAAATTTACGCCCATACTCCAGCACAGTCATTGGCCCTTGAGACAAATTCAGAAATTCATCAAGTTTAGCATCTCTCAGAGACTGTGGGAAGAAGTAGTCTCTGAAACGCTCCTTAAAATCCTCCCAAGTAAGTGCAGACGCTCCACGAGACCCCTTCACAGTATTCCACCAATCCGCTGCAGCGCCCTCCAACTGAAAAGTAGCAAGTAAGACTCTGGTCTTATCTTCATTTAACTGCATCACCTCGAATATCTTCTCATTCTCGTGTAAAAATTTCTCAACCTCTTCAGTATCTGCTGTACCAGAGTATGTAGGGGGTTTCATCCTCCTGAACTTCTCATACGGAGCTGTAGGTTGACTTGCTTGCATTCCTCCAGCAAACATTGCAGCCATTTGTTGCATCCACATCTGTGGGTCTACCATTCCTGGCTGCGGCACACTTGGTGCTTCGGATTGCACCTCAGCCACGTGAGGCACTCCTAATGGAACCTCTGCTCCAACCCCAACATATGACCCTTGCTCTTGTGACACTCCCGCAGCAATGGGAACATCATCAACTGGAACTTCATGACCTTGCCCAACCTGAATCCCTCGGCCTCGGCCTCGGCCTCTACCACGACCACGACCTTGGCCCTTGCCCCTACCTCTAACACCTGGAGCTACACGTGGCGGCATTTCTCTAAAAATTCACAAAAATATACTAAGGTCAACATCTTCTCAACAATTTAAGTCCAACAAAGCATCAAATTCATGTATCACAACTAAATAAACTAACATGTAATCACATAATACTTAGAAAAATAAAAGACCCACTGCCCCTAGGTATTCTAAACCTGGGCTCTGATACCAAGTTGTCACGCCCCAGGTTTCACAACCCGAGTATGTGAATAAAATAACACACAATATATTATCTAATAAAATTTCCTGTTCCACATCAGAGCCATACATACATACAATGGAGCAAAGAAAATAAAATAATTAAAACTAAACTTTAAATTTAAATAAATGCCTTAGTCAAAACTAAATCTCCAAAACTAATCCAAGCAATCTCTCAAAGCTAGAAAAAAAAAATAATAATAATAATAACCTCACAAATAGAGGCTTATTACAATTCACTAAAAACAATTCTCTAAAGACAATTCTAAGGTAATTAAGTAAAAACAAACAAATAAATTCCTAATTTTCATGGCGAATAGGTCCTGCGCGTGACTCAAATTTCATTACCTGCATCGCAAGCTGTAAGGGGTTTAGCACTAATACCACGTGTGCTCGGAACCCTAATAATAATATAATAAATGCAGTATGTCCTAACATGCTACTAAGTGAAACAAACACGCACAAGTAGTAATTTCAAACAAGAACTTAAATTTATTCATTTATCTCTTTTCATTACAATTTATTTATGTTTCTACACCACACAACACATCAAAGAAAAATAATTTAATTTCAAGGAACTGCTGTTTGGTTGTCTCGTAGAAACAAGACCCAACCAATATACATCATTCATTGATGTCTGCTTGGTTGTCCCGTAGAAACAGGACCCAACCAATATACACCATCCTTCGGTGTCTGCTCCCTAGGCCAAAACCTTAGGAATGTAATATGCCACCCTTAGGCATCTGCTCGTTTGTAGGTTACTAGCCTACTGGAATCGATAACCAACCCCGCGCGGGTTTCGGGACTCTCAACCCTTGGGTACGTATACCCGATATTTTCAGTACCTCTCAATCTAAATAAAATATATTATTAAATTTTTCTCATACTAAGTCACTTCAAAAGTTACTCAACATACCAACTTAAGTATTAAAAGTATCATTTATATAGATTAAATTCTTAATTATGCATTAAAAGTATCATTAGTGTTTATTAAATCCTTAATTATCAAACTTTCTAGAAAAGGCCTCCTCTAATTATCATTAATGTGGGTGACCCGTGTATATGCACACATGGAAAATTCACTTAGCAACCTCACGGAAGGTCTTTTGTAATCAATGAATTTAATAAAAGTATTTTTGTGATCAACATATTAAATATGAGCATACATGACGTGTAACTAACGGACAAACAATTTAATCACTTTCAATCATTCAATGGCAGCAAACTGGGTAAACCAATAACTTTGTAAAAATATAAATTTCACAAAAAAAAATAAAAGTGGAATATTTATTTCTATCAGCCGTCATTCTTAAAATCTCTCTCTCTCTCTCTCACACACATATATCTAAATTAACTTTCATTCATTACATAAAGACAAAAAAAAAAGAAATTTATTTAATTAATTTATTATTCCATGTGATGTCATCCACCAAAAGACTTTGCACAGAATAATCATTACGCATGGGAGACTTTACATCAATTTGATCACCTGTGTGATCAATTAATTACCAACTCTATTTGCTTTTCTACGGCATATGCTTATAGCGCGCGTGCACACACATATATATATATACATATAAACAGGTAATCCCAGTTCACTGGATTGATTGAATATCAAAAAGAAAAGAAAACAGAGTAATCAAAGAGGTTCCGCCCCTTACTTGGTAATTCGGTAACAGAAAGAATACTCCGGCAAAGTGGAAGCCGCAATTTCTTCTCAATGCTGGAATGGCGTTTTCTCTTTTCTCCCGGTCTCTTGCTCTCCCTCTCTCTAGGGTTTTTAAATATATCAAAATAAATACAGTAATATATATATATAAAAAAAAGAGTTTTAACCTTAAATAACTAATTAATTTCCTACTCCCCATAGGTTTAGGAAAATTACACCAATCACATAAAAAAATTAATCTTTTTAAATACAACTTAAAATTAAATACAAAAATTTTAAATTATTAAATTTAAATAACGAAATAAATTCACTGAATAAATATATATAATAATTAAATTAAATTAAAAATTCGGGTCATTACATCTTACCCCCCTTACAAAAATTTCGTCCTCGAAATTTAGGAGGTAAAGAAAAGAAAATTAAAGAAACAACTCTGGATACCTACTCCGCATATCTGCCTCTCGCTCCCAAGTCAACTCCTCAATACCACGATGCTTCCATAACACTCTAACTAAAGGAATAGTCTTCCCTCGAAGCACTTGCTCCCTAAAGTCCAAAATTTCCACCGGTTTCACCTCATATGTCACATCTGAGTCAACATCAAGCTCAGTCCAATCTAATACATGTGAAGGGTCCGGGTTATACTTTCTAAGCATAGACACGTGAAACACTTCATGTACTCCTGAAAGCTGCGGTGGCAAAGCAAGACGGTATGCCACTTCTCCAACCCTCGCCAAAACCTCAAATGGCCCGATATATCTTGGGGATAACTTCCCCCTGCGCCCAAAACGAAACTGACCCTTTCGTGGTGAAACCTTAAGGAACACATGGTCCCCTACCTCAAACTCCAAGGGTCTTCGCCTCTTATCAGCATAACTCTTTTGGCGACTCTGTGCTGTCTCAAGTCTCTGTCGAACCACTTTGACCTTCTCAGTCGTCTCATGCACAAACTCAGGCCCAATAATTGCAGTTTCTCCAACCTCAGCCCAACAGATAGGAGATCTACACGGTCTACCATACAAAGCTTCAAAAGGAGCCATCCCGATGCTCGACTGGTAGCTATTATTATACGCGAATTCAATCAAAGGAAGATGGTTCTCCCAACTACCACGAAAATCAAGCACACATGCCCTGAGCATATCCTCCAAGATCTGAATTGTACGTTCTGACTGTCCATCAGTCTGAGGATGAAAGGCAGTACTAAACAACAATTCTGTCCCCATGGCCACCTGGAGACTCCGCCAAAACCGAGAAGCAAAACGCGGATCCCTGTCTGAGACAATGGATACAGGAGCTCCGTGAAGCCTTACGATTTCCTTAACATATAATTTAGCCAAGACATCCATGGAGTCCGTCAAACGAATCGGCAAAAAGTGAGTTGACTTGGTCAACCTATCCACTATCACCCAAATAGTATCATGGCCCTTCGGTGATCTCGGTAAGCCAGAAACAAAATCCATTGTAATGTTCTCCCACTTCCACTCTGACACTGGCAAAGGCTGCAAAAGACCCGCTGGTTTCTGATGCTCAGCCTTAACTTGCTGACAAGTAAGACACCTACTCACAAACTCTGCCACATCCTTCTTCATACCTGCCCAAAAGAACTGACGGCGCAAGTCATGATACATCTTAGTACCTCCAGGATGTACTGCAAATTTAGAGTGATGGAATTCCTTTAAAACTGTATCTCGAGCAGAGATTGGCACGAAAAGTCTCCCCAAATACCTCAAACTGTTATCGTCACCAATCACCCATCCTGGTATCTCATCAGGATTCGACAACTTAGCTCGTATCGTCTCACATTCAACATCAGTCCCTTGAGCTTCTATCACACGACTTAATAGAATTGGCTGAGTAGCTATGGCACACAAGATAGCATGACTTTCATCTTCTCGCAACTCCATATCAAACTCGCTAAGGCTTTTCATCATTTCCCATTCTCGCACGAAAAGACCCGCTACAGTACCACGAGTCTTTCGGCTAAGTGCGTCAGCAACCACATTTGCCTTACCAGGGTGATACTGGAGCTCAAAATCGTAGTCCTCCATGTACTCCATCCATCTCCTCTGCCTCAAATTCAAATCCTTCTGAGTAAAAAGGTACTTCAAACTCTTGTGGTCAGAAAACACCTCAAATTTCTCACCATACAAATAGTGTCTCCAGCTTTTCAGAGCAAAGATAATTGCTGCCAACTCCAAATCATGCACTGGGTAGTTATGCTCGTGAGTCTTCAACTGCCTAGACCCATAAGCTACTACTTTATCACCCTGCATCAGCACACAGCCCAAACCTTCTTTGGATGCGTCACAATAAACTAAATAACCCAATCCTCTCTCAGGAATCACAAGCACTGGTGCAGTAGTTAGCCTCTTCTTTAACTCCTGAAAAGACTGTTCACACTTCTCATCCCAAATAAACTTGACCCCTTTTCGAGTCAACCTAGTCATCGGCCCGGCTAACCTCGAGAAATCACGGACAAATCTTCGATAGTACCCTGCCAAACCCAGAAAACTCCGAATCTCAAAAACTGTCTTCGGTCTTTGCCAATCCATAACTGTCTCAACCTTAGATGGATCAACTGCAACTCCCTCCTCAGAAACAACATGCCCCAGAAATTTCACTTCTTTGAGCCAGAACTCACACTTGCTCAATTTAGCATAGAGCTGGTGATCTCTCAGGGTCTGAAGTACAACTCTTAGATGCTCCTCATGTTCGCCTTCTGACCGAGAATAAACTAGAATGTCATCAATAAACACGACAACAAACTTGTCTAAATATCTACTGAACACCCGGTTCATCAAGTCCATGAACACGGCAGGAGCATTGGTCAGCCCAAATGGCATTACCAAGAACTCGTAGTGCCCATATCGAGTCCTGAATGCCGTCTTAGAAATGTCCTCCTGCTTCACCCTCAACTGGTGGTAACCAGATCTCAAATCAATCTTTGAGAAAATGACCGAACCCTTCAGTTGGTCGAACAGATCGTCAATCCTCGGTAGAGGATACCGATTCTTGATCGTGACCCGATTCAACCTTCGGTAATCTATACACATCCTGAGAGTTCCATCCTTTTTAGCTGCAAATAGTGCTGGTGCACCCCAAGGTGAAGTGCTAGGGCGAATAAATCCCTTAGAGCTCAACTCCTCTATCTGGGATTTTAACTCCACCAACTCTGCAGGTGCCAATCTATACGGAGCTATAGAAATTGGTTCCGTGCCAGGTATCAGATCAATCCCAAATTCAACCTCCCGTTCAGGCGGTAATCCAGCTACTTCTGAAAACACTTCTGAAAATTCACAAACAACTCGTGGTAACTCAATTTTGTCTGCCTCCTCGTCCTCTAAAGCTATACAAGCAAACAAACTGCACAAGTCTACTCGTCCCTGCCCATTGAGGGAAGGCAAGAGTTGAGGACTACAACGATCACCAGAAAATCGTATCTGATCTCCCTCTGTAGTAAATAAAGTCACTCGACTCTTAGCACAATCTATCATCACTCGAAAGACTGACAGCCAGTTCATGCCAAGAATCACATCAAAGCTTCCCATGTCTATCACAATCAGGTCAAAAACTGACAAGTGCTCCCGTCCTGAAGTCTCGTCCCTAATAGTGATCTCACAATTCTTACAAACTCGATTCAACACAGAATGACCTCCTATCGGTGTTTCAACGTGCAATGGTGGAATTAACTCGTCCACAGATAAATTCAATGTAGACATAAACGATGCAGCAATAAATGAATGAGATGCTCCTGTGTCTACAAGAATTGTGGATTTAGTAGCATAAATGAGAAAGGTACCTCTCGTAACTATAGGCTCTGCACGTCCATCATTCTGGGCCACAGTGAAAACTCGTCCCTGAACTGGTACCGTTTGTGGTCTACCCCCCTTTTGTCCTTGCTGGGACCCACCCTGAACTCCTTGATGCTGCTGAACACCACTTGGAACACCCATCTGATACTGCAGTGCCCCACCTTGAGTACCCCTCTGAAAATGAGTCTGCACTGATTGTGACCCTGCTGGCCTACTACTCTGTACTGACTGAGCTGGCTGTGGAGGTCTCATAATACTTCCATTACCTTGCCTCTGCGGACAACGCCTCTGCACATGACCTGGTAGGCCACACGTGTAACAAGTCTTCACCTCGACCCTATTTTCAAATCCACTCGACACACCTTTGTAAGGACAGTTAAACTGGCGATGCCCAGGCTGTCTGCAATTATGACAAATAATAGGACTCTGTGCAGAAACTCCAGTTGCCACTGACTTACTTGGGACCATACTCCCCTGCTGAAATTGCTGAGACTGTGCCCCATGTAAATTCTCTCTCTGCCTTTTGGTGGGTCTATTCTCCTGGTGCTGAGTCCTTCCTTGCCTAGCTTCATTCTGTGCTCTGGTATCTGCCAAATTCTTCTCCACTGCCATTGCTCGATCAACCAATGTCTCATATTCATTAAGCCCCAAAGGCACTATCCGATCCCTGACAGCAGGCCTCAATCCCTTCTCAAACCGTCTACACTTGGTGCGTTCAGTGGACACCAACTCCTTAGCATATTTGGCCAACGAGGTAAATTTACGCCCATACTCCAGCACAGTCATTGGCCCTTGAGACAAATTCAGAAATTCATCAAGTTTAGCATCTCTCAGAGACTGTGGGAAGAAGTAGTCTCTGAAACGCTCCTTAAAATCCTCCCAAGTAAGTGCAGACGCTCCACGAGACCCCTTCACAGTATTCCACCAATCCGCTGCAGCGCCCTCCAACTGAAAAGTAGCAAGTAAGACTCTGGTCTTATCTTCATTTAACTGCATCACCTCGAATATCTTCTCATTCTCGTGTAAAAATTTCTCAACCTCTTCAGTATCTGCTGTACCAGAGTATGTAGGGGGTTTCATCCTCCTGAACTTCTCATACGGAGCTGTAGGTTGACTTGCTTGCATTCCTCCAGCAAACATTGCAGCCATTTGTTGCATCCACATCTGTGGGTCTACCATTCCTGGCTGCGGCACACTTGGTGCTTCGGATTGCACCTCAGCCACGTGAGGCACTCCTAATGGAACCTCTGCTCCAACCCCAACATATGACCCTTGCTCTTGTGACACTCCCGCAGCAATGGGAACATCATCAACTGGAACTTCATGACCTTGCCCAACCTGAATCCCTCGGCCTCGGCCTCGGCCTCTACCACGACCACGACCTTGGCCCTTGCCCCTACCTCTAACACCTGGAGCTACACGTGGCGGCATTTCTCTAAAAATTCACAAAAATATACTAAGGTCAACATCTTCTCAACAATTTAAGTCCAACAAAGCATCAAATTCATGTATCACAACTAAATAAACTAACATGTAATCACATAATACTTAGAAAAATAAAAGACCCACTGCCCCTAGGTATTCTAAACCTGGGCTCTGATACCAAGTTGTCACGCCCCAGGTTTCACAACCCGAGTATGTGAATAAAATAACACACAATATATTATCTAATAAAATTTCCTGTTCCACATCAGAGCCATACATACATACAATGGAGCAAAGAAAATAAAATAATTAAAACTAAACTTTAAATTTAAATAAATGCCTTAGTCAAAACTAAATCTCCAAAACTAATCCAAGCAATCTCTCAAAGCTAGAAAAAAAAATAATAATAATAATAACCTCACAAATAGAGGCTTATTACAATTCACTAAAAACAATTCTCTAAAGACAATTCTAAGGTAATTAAGTAAAAACAAACAAATAAATTCCTAATTTTCATGGCGAATAGGTCCTGCGCGTGACTCAAATTTCATTACCTGCATCGCAAGCTGTAAGGGGTTTAGCACTAATACCACGTGTGCTCGGAACCCTAATAATAATATAATAAATGCAGTATGTCCTAACATGCTACTAAGTGAAACAAACACGCACAAGTAGTAATTTCAAACAAGAACTTAAATTTATTCATTTATCTCTTTTCATTACAATTTATTTATGTTTCTACACCACACAACACATCAAAGAAAAATAATTTAATTTCAAGGAACTGCTGCTTGGTTGTCTCGTAGAAACAAGACCCAACCAATATACATCATTCATTGATGTCTGCTTGGTTGTCCCGTAGAAACAGGACCCAACCAATATACACCATCCTTCGGTGTCTGCTCCCTAGGCCAAAACCTTAGGAATGTAATATGCCACCCTTAGGCATCTGCTCGTTTGTAGGTTACTAGCCTACTGGAATCGATAACCAACCCCGCGCGGGTTTCGGGACTCTCAACCCTTGGGTACGTATACCCGATATTTTCAGTACCTCTCAATCTAAATAAAATATATTATTAAATTTTTCTCATACTAAGTCACTTCAAAAGTTACTCAACATACCAACTTAAGTATTAAAAGTATCATTTATATAGATTAAATTCTTAATTATGCATTAAAAGTATCATTAGTGTTTATTAAATCCTTAATTATCAAACTTTCTAGAAAAGGCCTCCTCTAATTATCATTAATGTGGGTGACCCGTGTATATGCACACATGGAAAATTCACTTAGCAACCTCACGGAAGGTCTTTTGTAATCAATGAATTTAATAAAAGTATTTTTGTGATCAACATATTAAATATGAGCATACATGACGTGTAACTAACGGACAAACAATTTAATCACTTTCAATCATTCAATGGCAGCAAACTGGGTAAACCAATAACTTTGTAAAAATATAAATTTCACAAAAAAAAATAAAAGTGGAATATTTATTTCTATCAGCCGTCATTCTTAAAATCTCTCTCTCTCTCTCTCACACACATATATCTAAATTAACTTTCATTCATTACATAAAGACAAAAAAAAAAGAAATTTATTTAATTAATTTATTATTCCATGTGATGTCATCCACCAAAAGACTTTGCACAGAATAATCATTACGCATGGGAGACTTTACATCAATTTGATCACCTGTGTGATCAATTAATTACCAACTCTATTTGCTTTTCTACGGCATATGCTTATAGCGCGCGTGCACACACATATATATATATACATATAAACAGGTAATCCCAGTTCACTGGATTGATTGAATATCAAAAAGAAAAGAAAACAGAGTAATCAAAGAGGTTCCGCCCCTTACTTGGTAATTCGGTAACAGAAAGAATACTCCGGCAAAGTGGAAGCCGCAATTTCTTCTCAATGCTGGAATGGCGTTTTCTCTTTTCTCCCGGTCTCTTGCTCTCCCTCTCTCTAGGGTTTTTAAATATATCAAAATAAATACAGTAATATATATATATAAAAAAAAGAGTTTTAACCTTAAATAACTAATTAATTTCCTACTCCCCATAGGTTTAGGAAAATTACACCAATCACATAAAAAAATTAATCTTTTTAAATACAACTTAAAATTAAATACAAAAATTTTAAATTATTAAATTTAAATAACGAAATAAATTCACTGAATAAATATATATAATAATTAAATTAAATTAAAAATTCGGGTCATTACAAAATGAGTTATGAGATACTTATAGAGAACAAAAGATTACATGCTCACATATAGGAAATCGGATCAATTGGACATCATTGGATTTTCTGATTCTGATTTTGCTGGATGCTAACATAGTAGAAGATCCACATCAGGTTACATCTACCTGCTAGCTGGAGGAGCTATATCCTGTAGGAGTACCAAGCAGACACTCATAGCTTCTTCCACTATGGCAGTAGAATTCATAGCTTGTTATGAGGCATTCAATCATGGAATATGGCTGTGGAGTTTTGTCACTGGGCTGTGGATTTTAGATAGTGTGGAAAGACCATTGAAGTTATTTTGTGACAATAAGTCAGCTGTGCTATATTCCAACAACAACAGGAGCTCTTCGAAGTCTAAACATATAGACATCAAGTTCTTAGTTGTTAAGGAGAGAGTTCAGAGTGGTCAGGTGTCTATAAAGCATATTGGCACAAACTCCATAATTGCGGATCTGCTCACTAAAGGCTTATCACCCAAGGTTTTTCATGAGCACATAGTTTATATGGGTGTTGTATCATTTGATGATATGTTGGTTTAGTGGGAGTTTGTATTTGGATGCTTTTCAGTTGTAGACACATTTTATGGATTTGTTTTCTGCAGAATAAGATATATGGCTTATTTGCACTCTGAATGTATTCACTATGATCTCACTAAAGAATAAAGTAGGACCAGTTGGAAATCGGCATGTTTAGATTACATTACATATAATTTCCATGCTACACGTCCATACTTGATCTATGTCGTTGATTGTATTGATATATGTGACTATTGATGGGTTTAGTTATGATACATATAACGAAAGCCGCTTTAATCATATATTGATATAATTGATGAACCAGATTGTATAGAGATGGTTGGAAATGATAGCAAATTTTGAGCTCATAAGGTTAATTTTATAATGCACAAACTAACATATCTGGCCCAAGTAGGAGATTGTTGGAAAATAATCAATTGTGGGCCAAATATGTTATTTGTGTTTTATAGGCTATCATAAAGGTTAAGCGCATTTAAAGTGATCTGATAATGTTTTAAGGTTTTGGACTTTATAACATCTCATTTTGTATAGGCCTTTTAATGTGTAGATACATAAGCCCATATTTCTATTTTATGATGAGCCAAATAGAAGTTGGGCTTTTACAGTTATTATAAATAGGTTATGGTCCCCAGGTCATACGTAAGGGTTTTTTAATTAATCTGACATCCCATCATTAGAGAGAATTAGGAAAAGAAACCTACGTATAGACTTGGAAGATCAAAAACTACGAGATTGTAAACATGATTCAGGTACGCTTCCGTATTAATTTATTTTCTTGATGATTCAATGTGAATAAGATCCGGGTTATGATGATTGTTTTCATCATATATAAAGAATATTTTATTTTAATTTAACTACAATAGGGTTTCAACTTTCAATATAGACATTATCCTGATGTACAGTTTCAAGCTTAAATTTAAATTTAACTTTATCTTTAAATTTATTGAGATTTTCTTATTATACGTCTCATTATTATGTTTAACCAACTTACGATGCCTAATTTCAAAATTTTTTCCTTATTTTTAGGTGTTTATAGTCCCACTTATCATTGTTGCATTTTAATTTTTTTTTATTGTTTCATTCTGTTGACTAGATAATTTTTATTCTTGTTTTGTAATATTTAATTGGTATAATAAGACTTTTTTGGATTATATGATGTCTATTCGTTTCAATTTGTTTTCCAATTGTTAATAAGCAATAATTTCTGGAAATTGAATTCATAAGTATAAATTGAGTGCACATGCATAATTTGAATACATTAATATAAAATGAATGCATGCGCATAAAAATTTGAAAATTAAATGTACCCGTTAAATTGAAACACACAAGTAATATTGACTACAACTCATAGCTATTGCCAATGATGTTGTTGGTTTCATGAAATTTACTTTTAACTATTGCTTTGTGCCGACACCAATGATGCAGTTAGTTTTATGAATTTTTTTCTTTTGACCACAGTTTTCTGCCGAAGCCAAGCCACTGCTATTGACCATCACCAACATGAAACAATACTTATCGCCAATGATTGAAGATTGCGCAGTTTTGGTTCCGCACAATGGCCGACACCAAAACACCAATATGTCAACACTAGTGACGTTGTTTTTTTCGCTACTTATGACCGTCACCAATTTGAAAAATTGCAGGGGAAAATGGTTAAAAAACTTTGGGTTTTACTTCCGTATAACAGCCGCCACTGAAACGCTAATATGTCGAAGACAGAAAATAGCCATTGTCATCATGTTGACACCAAAGGTCTCTGGTTACGCGACCAAATGCCATGGCAAAAAATCGACGCCCAACCGACGCTGAAAGGTTTTGGCCACTGCTAATTAAGTACACTTTGGCCACCATTAATGGCTGCGGCCAAAAACTATATTTTTAGCATTAATGGATCCTCGGTTCATGGAAAACAACTTTACATTGATTTGGTCTAAGAATGTTTGAAGACTTTTGGTTGCATACACAACTGTTTGAAGACTTTGAACAATTTGTACATTTTACTTTAACCAATTTGTATATTTTTCATATTTTTAACTGCTGATTTTATTTTCCTTATTTGGTGGACTCTTAAATATTGGAATAGGTTGAGGAAGGTAGATATCTCTGGAAAAATAAAAAAAAATCCTTAAGGGAATCTTTTGTGCTTGAAGATTAAAAGTACGTAGAAGATTCATTTTGTGCAGCATAGAAGATCATTCGAGAACATCTTATCAACTATAGAATATATTTTCATCTGAAGAAGTATATGAACACCTTTAGATTTTCGGAAGTATCATTCAATACTTGATGGTGTCTAGTTGGCTAGCTAGAAAACGAGAACATATATGGTTACGAGTAAGCAAAAGGGATATAGTTCAGCACAGGTTCGATACAAGCATACATTAGGTAATTTCCATGATATTTTTAATATAGTGAATTAATTTTTGAATTAATCGTCTTATATATTCGAAATTTTTTCTTACTACATCGGTGCTTGCTTTATTTTTTCGATTCTTGGATTGTTTATTTCACTTTTCGAAATTGATTTGAATCGATTCAATTAATATTTTTAGTTTTTCATGATCACATAAGCTAGGATGAACTAAAAACTAGGCCATGAGATACTTTTCAATTCCTTATGTGGGTATAGTTTTAGACATTTAATAAAAAGAAAATGCGTGATTCAATGACGTTTTGATGAAAACACTCCCTTAGACACTATTGAAAGTAACTCCGGAATTATAAACTGATAAAATAAATTAAATAAAAGTCAGTGGAAGAAATGGGGGTGCGTACAAACGTGCGCCTAAAGTTGCTCCAAACAGTTGGCAGATAGGAGTTGCATGAATTATTAATGCTCGAATTCCATCATTTAAATTTCGTAATTGCCAAAGGTAAATTAAGCAAAAAGTGATATCTATCTATACTATTATAGCGTGAACACCAAGATTTGGTGAACTTTTTTTTTTTTTTTAATGAGATTTTTATTGGTAAATTTTTATTTATTTTTTTTCATTAATGACCCTTAACTCCTAATAATTATTCACAATTTGAAAGTAGTATATAAGTAATTTTTTAACTTTTATAAATTATTTAAGTAATTTTACTCTTTTATTTTTTTTTATTTTCCTTAAATGCTCTTTAACTACCAAGTACTCTTATAATGTCTTTTTTATTTTATTTAAATGTCTCTTAATTATTTATAGTCTACTTAAATACCTTTAATTAATAATTACTTATTATTTATTGTTTGAGAAATTTTTTAAATGAAATAACAAATTAATTAATGATACACATATAGTTTTTAAATAAAAATTTGACGAAAATTCACGTGCATCATGTGTGGCTGGTATTTTTTTAATTATTTAGATAAAATAACAAATTAATTAATGATACACATATAATTTTAAAATAAAAATATCACATACATCGCGTGTGCACTGGCATAAAATTAAGTAAAATAAAAATTCAAACATATTGTTTTAATGCGTTGATTAAAAATTAATAAAACAATTAAGTAAATATCCCCAATTTGCAAAACTAAAATACTTTTATTAATTGTTAAGACTAAAAAAAATTCACATGCACCAGCGTAGTAGTATATAATTGAGAGACAATTAAATAAGAAACAAGTTACAAAAGTATAGTTAGCTAAAAGGTATTTAAGGAAAATAAAAAGAAAATAGTAAAATTACTTAAATATCTTACAAAAATTTAAAAATTACTTTTATATAACTTTCAAGTTATGGGAGTCTGTATAATAAAACCAGACGATTTTTAAAAATATATCTCTTACAAATTAAGATATAACAGTTAAGAATTAGTTTTTCTTTCATTCAACGATTGAGATCATTTTTATATTTTTAGCTTTTCGCTTAATTCTTATTTTAGTGGACTCTACTATTATGTATCTTACAAAACGATTTAGATATTTTAAATTTTACCCTATTTTAAGGGTAGAAATCATACACAAATCAAAACTACCAACTTAAATTTTACCCAATTATGGTTTCTAAGAAATTAAATCTTCTAAATTAAAATACCATAACTTATTTTTTCTTTCATGATACTTATCAAGAATTAATTGGAAAGATAGAAACCAAAATATATGTAGTAGCTACTAGGGCTAAAGTTTTGGAAAAAAATTTAAAACTCATAGATTATTATAGTATTTTCGATTTGAACTTTTTATTTAAAGTTTTAACTATATAAGAAACTTAATATTAATTTTATTTAGAGTGTCGTGGACAATTATTGTTAGCATGAATACATGTAGCTACCCAGAAAAAACAAAACAGAATAAAGCTAAATGAAAACATGTAGATATATTTGGGAAATGGGTTTCAGCAGCTCTCTAGCAAGCAAAGTAGATTTGCATTTATTTGGTTAATAAATAATAATAATAATAATAATAATCCAATTATATTAATACATGAGCTACATATACATGGCTACAGCAACCACGCACACCGGTCCACACATATTTTTTTTTAAGAACATTCAACATTACATTACATGTAATTATAACTCAAAACCTTACCTCACCCCTATGAGACCCAAACCCATATTGTAGGTAAATAAGATCTAAACAGTGGAACAATCTCTTGATGTCACCACACATATCTCTGAATTACTTAAGAGGGGAAGCGATGGATCAAAGTTGATGAGGCCATAAGAAGGTCCCCATTGCATATGCTCGTTTGTCATCCGGGGAACCTTTGAAGCTTAAACCATACTGTTGAAGCAGCATGTCAACCTTCCACTCCTCCATCTTCTGGTAGTCAGCCTTGCTGTAGCGAGGGTAATGGAGAGGCATTTGGAAACACCCACCTGAAGTGCTGCTAGTAGCTCTCTCTACCTGAGGAGTAGGAGGCAGCACCGCAACTACTCCATCATCCTCTGACAACTTCAACCTCTTATTGACAGAAGTAGCTGCTGCTGCTTCTTCTTCATTATTATCATCATTATTTGGGTACCCTACAGATACAATCTTGTTAGTCTCAACGACCTTGGGGTTGGGTTGCCCATAAACAATTGTATATGCTGAATGAAGCAACCATCTCAAAGCCATGCCTGCAATTACTGATCAATCTCTACATGCGCCAAATTAAGAGCGATGCTAGCCGAAATTGTTTGAAGAACTTCTTTGAAACAAGCACCACTATGTATATATGTATATATATAGAGTGATAGATAGCCCCATAATATAAGTAACAATTAAATGCGTATAGCTATCATCCATTAAGCAAATTAATTATTGAATATATACTAGAATCCCATACCATAAGATAACAATTATTGGTATTGGTGGGGTTGCCTTAATTGCAACTGCGTTGAATGGTTACCGAAAATGGAGTATATATTTGGAATGCTAACATAGGCCATCTCATTATGTATTTGTTATCGGTCCCTTTTTCATGTAATAAATCACGGAGATTGATTTAGTTGCGTGTTGTGATCACCCGTCCGCGCGCTGAGGGGCTAGCTGTTCAATTATTTGGAGTAACTTTTGGAACAAGACATTAGAAACTTCCAACTCGGGATTGCTTCAATTATGTAGTTTCAAATTGCTTTTGATTAATATCCATAAAATAAAACAGTTTTTGAAAATCTCTCTATTACAAATTAAGATTCAAAAATTGAGATTAAGTTTTATTTTTCAATGAATGATTGGGATTTTTAACAAAACTTTTATTTTTTTGTCTCATATGACTAAAATAATATAACTTTACTTTTTCTTTTACCTACAAAATTACTTAGAGTTGTGATATATGATTTTGATAAATGTATAAAAAAAAAAACTAATGAGTTCTGAAAATGGGACCACTTTCTTGAAAAGAAATTCATTTACTCATGGGTTTTAAAAAAGGAACTTACTTGCTTAAAAATTTAATATAATTGTTAAATTTATATATTTTAACTGCATTAGTAATTAAATTAAAAATACGGATAAAAAATGAAATTGAATTAAAAACACAAATAAAAAATTAATAACACGATTATTCCTCATAAGACAACTCTTAGTATTTTTAAAATTTAAAAGTACAAAAAGTGCTTAAAATTATTAGGGTCAGGAGTAATTATTTTTCTAAATTCTAATTTTAAATTTAAATTAGTCAAATTAACTATATTTATTTTATTTTATAAAGCACATATAATTAATAATAATAATATTTTTATTGGAGTTATTTTTATAAAACCAATTAAAAATTTATTATCAAATCTAATATGGAGCTCTCTATTCATTATTCTACTTTTGTTTATGTTTACAAATATTTGAATAAAATTAGTCTTGGGGGAATGATTATTTTTCTATATAATAAACCAGAACATATTTAAAAAAATATCTCTCTCACAAACTAAAATTCAAAACCTAAATTGAGTTTTATTCTTCATCGAATAGTTGAGAATTTTCACAAAACTTTTGTTTCTTTCCAAAACACTATAATTTCAGTTTTTTTATATAATTAATAATAATAATATTTTTTATTTGAGTTATTTTTATAAAACCAATTAAAAATTTATTATCAAATCTAATGTGGAGCTCTCTATTCATTATTCTACTTTTTTTTTTATGTTTACAAATATTTGAATAAAATTAATCTTGGGTTAATGATTATTTTTCTATATAATAAAACAGAACATATTTAAAAAATGTCCCTCTCACAAACTAAAATTCAAAAGTCTAAATTAAGTTTTATTCTTCAACGAATGGTTAAAAATTTTCGGAAAACTTTTGTTTTTTTCCAAAACACTATAATTTCAGTTCCTTTTTTTCTTTTTTTTGCCTGTAAAAGCACTAGGGTTGTGATATATGATTTTAATAAATGTAAAAAAGCTAAGGAGTTTTGAAAATAGGCCCCCTTTCTTAGGTTCCGAAAAGAATTCGCTTGCTCATTAGCTCTAAAAGGGGGATCTACTTGTTTAAAAATTTAATATAATTGTTAAATTTATATATTTCAATTATATTAGTAATTAAATTAAAAATACAGATAAAAATAGAGTTGAATTAAAAAACATAAATAAAAAAAACTTAAATAATAATTAAGTTATTTTTCATATAACAACAATTCTCAGTATTTTTAAAATTTAAAAGTACAAAAAAATACTGATTATTAATTAGGGTCGAGAGTAGTTATTTTTCTAAATTCTAATTTTAAATTTAAATTAATCAAATTAATTATATTTGTTTTATTTATAAAGTACATATGATTAATAATAATAATATCTTTTATTTGAGTTATTTTTATAAAACTAATTAAAAATTTATTAAAAAATTTAATGTCGGACTTTCTATATTCATCATTCTACTTTTTTCATTATTACAAAATTTGAATAAAATTAGTCTTGAGGGTGTGATTTTTTTTTCTAAATTCTAATTGTAATAACCTGAATTTTCTTTCTCTTAATTAATTTTTGCTTAAGTGTGGTGGTGATATTTATTATATAAAAATCTAGAAAATTAAGGATTTGAAAATTTTTGGAATGATAAAATTAGTTAGAAAGAATTTTGGATTTAATTTCACCCTATGTGGGAGTTTAATATAGAATTTCTAAACTTTTATCCAAACAATTCTTAACCCAATTACCTATTTGGTTCAACCCAAGCCCATTAACCCATGGGTCAACCCTTTCTTTGACCTACCTCAACTCACTTTAACTCACTTTATCACTCACTGAGTTGATTCATGAATAGTAGCTCTAAATCATTTCCCGGCAAACTTCATTTTCCATCCATCCTTTCTTCCATACATCTCTCACATCTCTCAAATTATTTAGTTTATTAGTCAAAAAGAAGACTCTACATTGATGACTTTAAAGTATTCTTTCAAATAATTTAGCAAGCATGATTTAAAGACTTAAAGCATTTTGTTTAATTAGTCAAAAAGCTAGCATGATTCCCGGATTATGCCACCTCCATACATCTCCCCCAATACCTCTCTTAAATTATTTGGTTAGATAGTCAAAAAGCTAAGCATGATTCTTGGATCATGCTACCTATTGTGATCCTGCCTCAGTGACTTTGAAGCATAGGAAGTGGAGGTTATTTCTCCACCGATACTTTCTTTACACTCCCCTGACTTCCTATAAATTTGTGTGCCTTCAAAGAGAAAAAAAATAAGAGAAAAAAATATTATTTAGTGTGGTTAGAGATTTGGTGATGCTTGGAGAAAGAAGAAAAGCTTAAAACTTTCCATTTGGGTGGTGTTCAAAACTCAACTCCTTTTTCTTTCTCAGGCTTGGTCACCAATATCTTCATTGAGGTGGGATGACGAACCTCCTAAAGTGTATTTAATGCCTTCAATTTTGAAGCTCAAGCATTTTCTGGGTTTGAAATATGAAATTTGATTGTGATAAAAATGAATACCTGTATATTGGGGGTAGGAAAGCCGAAACTTTGACTGATGTAGCCTAGCATGCTGACAGCTCTCTGTTTGTAACTTCTAATATGTTTTTGACCCCTAAAATGGTGGAATTAGACCTCAGCTAAAACATAAAAGTTGTAGCCCTTTAAGTTCTCTTTCCAACCCAAAAAGATTTACATCAATCCGATTTGTGAGTCAAAAGTTATGCCCAAAATACTGAACACATATAAAACTGTATCTTCTGAACAAACTGAATTCAAGGTTATTTTTGAACCTTTAGACTTTAGAATTTTAAAAAGTGTAAAACATGAAAGTTGTAGGTCCTAAAGTCTAGTTTCTGCAAATATAAAGTTTATAAATATCAGAGTTCTGCTCTATTTTATATGAATTTTCTTTTATGCTACGATCTCTGCTTAGCCTTTAATTGAAGCTTATTTGGATTTTTTTAGAATATTATGTTTAAAGATTTATTTAAATTTCCAATCACCTTTTGTTAGTTATTGTCATGTTAATAATTTCTATTGATGTGTAAGTTTGTTCACAAGGCCTGATATAGTAGAACCAAGTATTTGATAAAATGCCCAAATAAAATAGTGGACTTATTCTTTTCTCATTTGGTCTTCCTTAAATGAATTTGATTTATTTTAATTGATTTTTTTAGACATTGTTTTATCAACCTAGCAAGTTATACAACTATATTTTTATTAAGCGAATTTAATGAAACTTATTTAATACATTCCTAAATATTGGAATAATTCTATGGACATTTGTGGATATCTTGAAGCCGAAAACATATGATAAAGGTTTGATTATAAAGAAGATGATGATTGGAAATTATTCAAATTATTTTGAATAAAATAAAACTTATCAATTTTTTCTAAATTAAATATAAGTCCAAAGAGCTATTTATTATCTTTATATTCCATAAATTAATAAAATAAAAAGGTAAAAGAGGCAAAAACCGAGATCGTAGCCAATGAGGTTCGAACTCGCAACTTCAAATCGCAATTAGGGTCGCCCGCCCACTAAGCTGCCAACCTCGGCTTAATTAATATACCATTAAAAATAATTTTATTTTTATCAGAGGTAGTACGGCAAACTTATCAAAATAATTAACTAAAATACTAATTTGAATTCTAAATTATTTTTAGTCACTTGCTACTTGTTAATTTACATGTAGTATCTACCTTTGTGATAATAATATTGGTGATTATGTTTAATCTTTAATTTATTGTGAATTTTTATTAAATTTTGAATTGAGATAAAATACTTAAAGTATACCGTATGTGACTGAATAATCCCACTTAGGATTCATTATCCAGGAACATTGCTGGTTGTTGTTAAAAATGTTTGATTGACATAAAAGGTACCCTTGGAATGTCAAGGGGTGAAAATAAATTAGGCACTTGGTGCTAAAGTTATTTTTGGCAATGGGGTGATAGGTGGGTAGAAATGGCCTTTTAGATGGAGATGGGAACATATGCATTTTATTTGGGAGATGCTTCCTTCTGACCTGGCCAGTCAGGTAGTCGGTCACGACGGCTAGGTTTTTGGTAGGTGACACTGTCGGAATGCATTGAATGCTAAGCCCGTAAAGTCACTGGTTCCCAAGATTGGGGGTAGAGGAGGATAGAAGTATGATTATCCTAGGAGGATTTAGATTAAACTCCTTTACCAAATTTTACTATGACTGGTAACCTCTCTTGCTTATGTATAAATGATGTGTTGAAATTATTTAATTATATTTAATTCCTTTTGATGAATATTTTATAAAAAAAATAATATATGAAACTTGTATCGCTACGGGGTTTGATCCTGAGACCTTAAAGATCTGAATCTGAGATCCCTACCACTACGACACCGATTTCATTGTGGTTTAAATAACAACATTAAACTATTTGACACGTAAGTAAAATAGTAGTTGCAGTGACGGTCTCATCGAACCATTGTAAGTATAATTTACATTATTTAGTTGGGATCCATTGAATTAATTGTTGCATGAACAGTATGCCATCTAATCACATTCACTGTCATCTAATACAGTGTAGTATTACGACCACTGCATATAGGCACCTAGGAGATTCTGATTACTGGGCTTTAGTAGCTCAACCCTTTGTGGGAATATTTTTTTTTAGGATATTAAGCACATGGATACTGAAAATGAGCTAGAAAGAGATTAATTTCTCTTAAATATTCCATCAAAAGAGTTATTTTTTTTCTTGCGCAGTACTGAAAGACTTTATTTATTATTTTGGTCTGTAATAATAATTGTTAGATGATTGTAATCATTAAGTTTAAACCTGATTACTTTTATTTGATATGTAATGTTAATCACATGGTTGGGACGCTTAGATGGCTTTGTAATACTATTTTCTATCTTTATTTTGTGCCCTGTAGTTGAATCCCATCAAATGATTCAGTCTAATGACTTATAAATATTGGTTAGGATAAACTAGGGATTTTGAATACCTTAAATTTTTATTGCAAGTTAAGCCCAGTTTGAAAGAAAATTTGGGGTGTGACGGCATGTTGTTATCATCTTATTTTTATACCCAAATAAATAATCCCGAGTTACCCTCAGGTATTCCGATTATGAAAATCTGGGGCGTGATACTAATTTTAAATTTAAATTGGTAAAGTTGACTACATCGATATAATAAACACATTTCAAAAATGTCCCTTTCACAAACTAAAATTCAAAAACTGAAATTGAATTTTATTCTTCAATAAATGGTTGAAATCTTTTACAAACTAAAGTTTCTTCTCAAACTTCCGCCCAATTTTCGGGTCACTTCTCATTCTGATAGACCATTAAATTGAATTTAATGATGTTTTAAAGAGTTGCATTAAGAAAGAGAGTTTCATTGAGAAAGATAAAAATTTTGCTTCTCGGTATTAAAAATGCGTGCATATTAAATTTTAATTAAGGACTATCATAGGCACGGGTTATTTGCTAGCATATCTATATAGCAAAACACAACACATTTCAAAAATGTCCCTTTCATAAACTAAAATTTAAAGGTTGAGATTAAGTATTATTTTTCAACGAAAGGTTGAGATTTTTTAGAAACTAATTTTCCCTAAACTTCTACTCAATCTTTTAGTCACTTCACATTCTAACAGACTATTGAGTTGAACGTAATGATAATATCTAAGAGTAGCATTGAGAAAGATAAAAATTTTGAGTTTTTAAAAGGGAATTTCTTTTGCATTTTTGAAAAGGAAAAATGTACTAACATATTTCAATTTCAAATGTTCCTCTCACAAACTAAAATCCAAAGGGTGAGATTGAGTTTTATTCTTCAACGGATGGCTGGGATTTTTTACAAACTAAAGCTTTCTCTCAAACTCCCATCCAGTCTTTGGGTCTTTCACTGTCACACCCCAGATTTTCATAATCGAATGCCCAAGGGTGACTTGGGATTTATTTGTTGGGTATAAAAATAAGATGATAGTAACATGCTGTCACACCCCAAAATTTTCCTCCAAACTGGGGTTGACCCGCAAGAAAAATTTAAGATATTCAAAATCCCTTGTTTATCCCAAACGATATTTATAAGTTATTGGACTGAATCATTTGATGGGATTTTAACTACAGGACACAAAATAAAGATAGAGAAAAATATTACAGAGCCATCTAAGTGTCCCATCCACGTGATTAACATTATGTACCAAATAAAAGCAAATTAGGTCTAAACTTAATAATTATTATTACAGACCACAAAAATAAAGTGTTCCAGCTCTGTGCAGGAAAGAAAAAAAATAGATAACTCTTCTGATGGAATATTTAAAAGAAATTAATCTCTTTCCAGCTCATCTTCAGTATCCCTGTGCTTAATATCTGAAAAAAAATATTCTCACAAGGGGTGAACTACTAAAGCCCAGTAATTAGAATCTCCTAGGTGCCTATATGCAGTGGTTGTAATGCTACACTGTTTTAAGTGACCCACTACAGTGAATGTGATTAGGTGGCATACTGTTTATGCAACAATTAATTCAATAGATCTCAACTGAATAATGTAAATTATACTTACAACGGTTCGATTAAACTATCACCGTAACTACTATTTTACTTACATGTAAAAATAGTTAAATATTGATGTGTGTACCACAATGAAGTCTGTGTCGCAGTGGTAGGGATCTCAGATTCAGATCTTCAAGGTCTCGGGATCAAACCCCGTATCGATACAGGTTTCATATATATATATATATATATTTATAAAATATTCATCAAGAAGAATTAAATATAATTAAATAATTTCAACACATCATTCATACATAAACAAGAGAGGTTGCTAGTCACAGTAAAATTTGGTAAATGAGTTTAATCCAAATCCTCCTAGAATAATCATACTCCTATCCTCCTCTACCCCCAACCTTGGGAATCAGTGACTTTACGGGCTTAGCATCCAATGCATAGTGACGGTGTCACCCACCAAAAACTTAGCCATCGTGACCGGCTACCTGACTGGCTAGGTCAGAAGGGAGCATCTCCCAAATAAAATGCATATGTTCCCATCTTCATCTAAAAGGCCATTTCTACCCACCCATCACCCCATTGCCAAAAAAAATGACTTTGGCACTGAGTGCCTTAATTTATTTTAACCCCTTGGCATTCCAAGGTTATCTTGTATGGCAATCAGACATTTTTAATAACCACCGGCAATGTTCCTGGGTGAGGAATCCGAAGTGGGATTATTCAGTCACACACAATATACTTTAAGTATTTTATCTCAATTCAAAATTTAATAATAATTCACAATAAATTAAAGATTAAACATAATCACCAACATTATTGTCACAAAGGTAGGTACCACATGTAAATTAACAAGTAGCAAGTAACTAGAAAAATTTAGAATTCGAATTAGTATTTTAATTAATTTTTTTAACAAGTTTGCCGTGCTAGCCTTAATAAAAATAAAATTATTTCTAATGGTATATTAATTAAACCGAGATTGGCAGCTTAGTGGGCGGGCGACCCTAATTGCGATTTGAAGTCACCAGTTTGAACCTCATTGGCTGCGATCTTGGTTTTTGCCTCTTTTTCCTTTTTATTTTATTATTTTATGGAATATAAAGATAGTAAATAGCTCTTTGGACTTATATTTAATTTTAGAAAAATTTATAAGTTTTATTTTATATGAATAAATTTCCAATCATCATCTTATTTATAACCAAACCCTTATCATAGGTTTTCAGCTTCAAGATATCCACAAATATCCATAAAATTATTCCAATATTTAGGAAAGTATTAAATAAGTTTCATTAAATTCACTTAATCATAAAAATATAGTTATATAACTTGTTAGGTAGACAAAACAATGCCTAAAAGAATCAATTAAAATAAATCAAATTTATTTAAGGAAGACCAAATGAGGAAAGAACGAGTCAATTGTTTCATTTGGGAATTTTTATCAAATACTTGGTTCTACTTAGCCATTTTAGTTTGAATAAGTCATCCAACTATCTATGATGAAATTGATTGTCTAAGTCAGTTATCATAAATAAATGATACATAATATCCAGTTTAAAATAATTTCATATCAATTGGAAAATAACTAACTAGCATCAACTTAACAGTCCACTTCAGTATTATATCAAATAGTATAAATGTTTTACTATATCAGGCCTTATGAATAAAATTACACATCAATAGAATTTATTAACATGACAATAATTAACAGAAGAAAATTGGAAATTTAAATAAATCTTTAAACATAATATAAAAGTATCCAAACAAGCATCAATTAAAGGCTAAACAGAGACAGCAGCTTAAAAGAAAATTCATATAAAATAGAGCAGAACTCCAATATCTATAAACTTTATATCTGTAGAAACTAGACTTTAAGACCTACAACTTTTATGTTTTACACTTTTTAAAATTCTAAGGTCTAAAGGTGTAAAAACAGTCTTGAATTCAGTTTATTCAGAAGATACAATTTTACACGTGCTCAGTATTTTGGGCATATTTATTGACTCACAAATCGGATTGATGCAAATCTTTTTGGGTTGGAAAGAAAACTTAAAGGGCTACAACTTTTATGTTTTAGTCAAAGCCTAATTCCACAATTTTAGGAGTCAGAAGCACATTAGAAGTTACAAACAGAGAGTTGTTAGCATGCTGAGCTACATCAGTCAAAGTTTTGGCTGCCATACCCCTAATATGCGGGTATTTTTTTTTATCACAATCAAGTTTCATACTTCAAACTCAGAAAAGGCATCAAATACATTTTAGGAGATTCGTCATCCTACCTCGATGAAGATATTGGTGACCGAGCCTGTGAAGGAAAAAGGAGTTGAGCTTTGAACACCACCCAAATTGGAAAAATTTCAAGCCTTTCTTCTTCCTCCAAACAACACCAAATGTCCAACCACACTTGATAAAAAAATATATTTTTTTCTCTCTTATTGTTTTTCTTCTCTTTGAAGGCACACAATTTATAAGAATCATGAGAGTGTAGAGAAAGTTATTGGTGGAGAAAATAACCTCCACTTCACATGCTTCAAAACAACTAAGGTAAGATCATGCATATACAATAATTAGCATGATCCAAGAATCATGCTTGCTTTTTGACTATCTAACCATATAATTTAAGAAAGGTGTTGGAGGATGGATGAAGATGGGTGGCATGATCCGGGAATCATGCTAGCTTTTTGACAAATTAAACAAATTATTTAAACGATGCTTTAAGTGTTTAAATCATGCTAGCTAAGTAATTTGGAAGAATGCTTTAAAGTCATCAATTTAGGGTCTTCTTTTTGACTAATTAGCCATCTAATTTGAGAGATTGTGAGAGATGTATGGAAGATGGAAAATGAAGTTGCTGGGAAATAATTTAGAGTTTCTATTCATGAGTCAACTCAATGAGTGATAAAGTGAGTTGAGGTGAGTTGAGGTGAGTCAAAGAAAAGAGTTGACCCATGGGTTAATGGACTTGGGTTGAACCAATTAGGTAATTGGGCTAGGAATTGTTTGGATAAAAGTTTAGAAATTCTACCCTAAACTCCCACATAGGGTGAAATTAAATTTGAAAATCTTTCTAACCAATTTTATCATTCTAAAAATTTTCAAATGCTCAATTTCCTAGATTTTTACTATAATAAATATCACCACCACACTTAAGCAAATTAATTAAGAAAAAAAAATTTAAGGCTATTACAAGTGCAGTTTGGACAACCTTCGGTTCGGACACCAGGGGCATTTGATCCTGCCACTTTTATGCATTAGGTGGCAGTAGCCACGGTAGTGCTAGCAGGAAGTGGAACACGAGTGGGACTTCTACCAGTTTCTAGTCAGTCAGCTGGTTCTTTGGAGTGCTTTAGGAGGATGAAGCCTCCTAGTTATGACGGAGTGCCAGACTCTGATGTTACAGAGGGTTTTCTTAGCCAATGCGAGAAAATTCTCAAGGCTCTTTAGATCATAGATATTCAAATAAGGATTTTACTCGTCACTTTTCAGTTCACTGGTGATGCTGCTATGTGGTAGAGCTCTGTGGAGGGTTCACAGGATGTGGTAGCTTTGACTTGGGAGAGATTCAAGGAGTTATTCCGTGAGCACTTTCTCCCTATTGCTCTCAGGGATACCAAGAGGGACGAGTTTATTGCCTTGACTCAGGAAAACATGACAGTGTTGGAGTATGAGCGTCAGTTTGCTTCTCTCTCCACTTATGCTCTAGAACTGGTATCCACAGAGAGATACAGGTGTAGACGGTTTGAGAGGGGTTTATGAGTGGGCATCAGGAGCAGAGTTGTCCCACTGGGGTTGGATGATTACAAGATCTTGACTGATCGGGCAATGACCATTGAAAAGGACCTGAATGATGTCAGGATGATGAATGGAAACAAGTCGAGTAAGAGTCTTACTTCTCAGTCAGCTAGCGGGCACAAGAAAAGAAACAAGAAGGGACCCAGTGAGTCCCAGCCACAACGTTTCCAGCAAAGAAGCGTGGCTCCTACTCAAACAGCTAGCAGGGTACAGTCTCAAGGGCCAGTTGTGTGCCATATATGTAATCATCCGGGGCATAAGAAGTATCACTGCCCATTGAGGAGTGCATCGGCCAGAACTGAGCAGCGGTTTGAGTCACGATTTGAGCAGAGATCGGGATTGCTGACGTGTTACTCTTGTGGGCAACAGGGCCATATTTCTAAAAGCTACCCTCAAGGTAGTAGTACAGCAAGATTCCAACAACCGGCACAGTCAATTCAAAGTAATAGGCTGGCAGCATCGCAGTCTTTCCAGAATCAGTTTCGACAAGAACCACAGTGTACTGCCCAAAGTTTTCAAAGGACAACTCAAGGTGGTCCGCAGCAAGGGCAAAGAGGCGGAAGGCCACCAGCAGCTCCCACTCAAGGGAGGGTATTTGCCATAGCACCAACTGATGGACTTGCTAAGCCCATTGTGACTAAAGGTACATTTACCGTTTTCTCCTCACAGGTTACTGTCTTAGTAGATACGGGAGTTTCGCATTCATTAATATATGAGAATTGTGTGTCTGCACTTAAATTATCTGTTGAATACTTGTCACCACCTTTACATGTTGAAACGCCAATTGGGGGATACTCCCAGTTTGATAGAGTTTGTCGGGGTTGTGTGATAGCAGTAAGGATTGAGACCTTAGCGAATTATTATCAGTTCTCGCATGATTTTATTGTGCTAAAAATGGATAGTTTTAATGTGATACTCGAGATGGATTGGTTGATTACATACCTAGCATTCATTGATTGTTATAAGAGACGTGTGACCTTACACACTCCTGATGGGGGGAGTGATAAAGTTTACAGGAGACCGCTACAGTCTTCAGACTTTGCCTTCTCTAGATAGGCAAGGACGAGTGGACCTCTGTAGTTTGTTTACTTGTTTAATAGTGGAAGATGTGGAGCAATGTGTGGCTAAGATGACACGGGTGGTTTGCGAGTTTTCAGAGGTATTCCCGGAAGATTTGTTTGGGTTACCACCAAAAAGAAAAGTGGAGTTTACAATTGATTTAGTTCTAAGGGCCGAGCCAATATCTATTACGCCTTATCGGTTAGCACCTGCAGAACCAGCCGAGTTGAAGACTCAGATTGAGGATCTGACCTCAAAAGGATTTATCCGACCTAGCACATCTTCGTGGGGTACACCAGCACTGTTTGTAGCAAAGAAGGATGGTACTCTCAGGATGTGCATTGACTATAGAAGACTTAACAGAGTCACTATCAAAAATCGGTATCCCTTGCCGAGGATTGATGACCTATTTGATCAATTGAAGGGAACGGTGTTCTTTTCGAAGATCGATCTAAGGTCGGGTTATCACCAGTTAAGGGTGTGAGCAGGGGATATCCCTAAGACAGCATTTAGGACTCAATACAACTATTACGAGTTCCTTGTTATGTCATTTGGGTTGACAAATGCACCAGTAGTGTTCATAGATCTGATGAATCGGATATTTAGTAAATATTTGGATCAGTTTGTGGTTGTCTTCATTGATGACATATTAGTCTACTCACAATCAGAAGAAGAGCATGAGAAGCATTTGCAGATTGTGCTTCAGATCTTGAAAGATAACCAGTTGTATGCCAAGCTCAGTAAGTGCGAATTCTGGCTTCGAGAGGTGAAATTTCTCGGACATATGGTATTTGCTGAGGGTGTTGCGGTAGACTCTTCAAAGATTAACGCAATTATAGACTGGCCAAGGCCAACAACTATGTTCGAAATCCATAGCTTCCTTGGTTTGGTAGGATACTATCAGAGATTTGTGTTAGATTTTTCATGACTAATTGGGCCGATGACGAGATTGACTCAGAAGGGGGTCAAATTTGTCTAGAATGAAGCTTGCGAGCGTTCATTCCAAGAATTGAAGAAAAGATTAACTTTTGATCCAGTGCTTGTAATTCCAGAAAGGGGTTTGGGGTATGCAGTTTATTGTGACGCTTCCAAAGAAGGTTTAAGCTGTGTCTTAATGCAAGAAGGGAAGGTAATAGCTTACGAGTCTCGGCAGCTAAAGACTCATGAGAAGAATTACCTGGTGCACGATCTTGAGTTGGCAGCAGTTATCTTTGCACTCAAGAGATGGAGGCACTATCTCTATAGGGAGAAATTTGAAGTTTTCTCTGACCATAAGAGTTTAAAGTACATATTTACTCAAAAGGATCTGAATCTGAGTCAGATGAGATGGATCGAGTACATGGAAAACTTCAACTTTGAACTACATTACCATCCGGGTAAGGCCAACGTGCTTGCTGATGCCTTGAGCTGGAAGACCCATGCTACTTTGGCTAGTGTGGCAGTACGGGAGTGGAAGATGATGGATAGTTTGAGTGAGTTTGAGCGAGTTTGAGTTTGACTATCAGGAGGTGGAGAACCAAGCAGTGTTATGTTCTAAGGTGATTCAGCCTACCTTACTAAGTAGAGTTGTGGAGGCCCAAGGTACTGATACGAAGGCTAATGAATACCAGGTACGGATGAGTAGTGATGAGGTCATACCCGATTAGATGACAATGTCAGATGGAGGATTGAGATTTCAGGGAAGGCTATTTGTACCAATTTCAGTTCGAGATGCAGTATTGAAGGAGTTTCACCACTCTAAGTTTGCAGTACATCCCGGAGGGATAAAGATGTACCAAGATCTTCGCCAGCAATTCTTTTGGGCTGAGATGAAAAGAGATGTGGTTGAGTTTGTGAGCAAGTGTTTGACTTGTCAGCAAGTGAAAGCAAAGCATCAGAGGCCAGCATGATTACTTCAGCCATTGCCAATTTCAGAATGGAAGTAGGAAAATATCATAATGGACTTCGTTACTACTTTGCCTAAGTCTCCCAAGAAGCATGATACGATTTGGGTGGTGGTGGATAGATTAACAAAGTCAGCGCACTTCTTACCAATTCATTTGACTAACTCAATGGATAGTTTGGCTCAGTTGTACATTAAGGAGATTGTGAGGTTACATGGGGCTCCGGTGTTAATCGTATCATATAGGGATCCCAGATTTGCATCTCGTTTCTGGCAGAGTCTCCAGCAGGCCATGGGTACAGAATTGATGTTCAGTACCGCCTATCATCCGCAAACAGATGGGCATTCTGAACGTACCATTCAGATCTTGGAGGACATGCTTCGGGCATGCGTACTGGATTTTCAGGGTAGTTGGGAGACGCACCTTCCATTGGTAGAGTTTACATACAATAACAGCTATCAGTCCAGTATTGAGATGGCACCTTACGAGGCATTGTATGGTAGGCCATGCAGATCCCCTATCTGCTGGGTAGAGGTTGGAGAAAGAACTTTGTTGGGACCTGAGATGGTTCGAGAGACAACAGAGAAGATCAAAATCATCAGGCAAAGGCTTGAGACGACGTGTAGTCACCAGAAGAGCTATACTGACCGGAGGCGAAGGCCATTGGAGTTTGAGGTAGGAGACCATATGTTTCTAAAGGTCTCGCCACGTAAGAGATAGTTCCAGTTTGGCTGTAAGGGTAAGTTGTCACCGAGGTTCATTGGGCCATTTGAGGTACTGGCTCGGGTTGGCGAGATGGCGTACCATTTGGCTTTGCCACCGAGGTTGTCTGGAGTGCATTCAGTGTTTCATGTGTCCATGTTGAGAAAGTACATCCCTTACCCATCGCATGTTTTGGATTGGGGAGAGCTTGAGGTAGATTCCGATGTTTCCTACGAGATAAATCCTGTAAGAATTGTGGATTCTCGTGAGCAGGTTCTTCGAGGAAAGACAATACCATTGGTTCAGATACTGTGGAAGCATCATGGAATAGAGGAGTCGACTTGGGAGCGTGAACAAGATATGAGGCATCGTTATCCTGAGTTATTTTCGTGACCTTGTTGTTCCTTCTATTGTTTTAATTTTCGAGGACGAAAATTTTATAAGGAGGGGAGGATATAAAGACCCGAAATTTTTGGCTTTTTTTATACTATTTAAAATTCTGATATTTTGGACCCCATTTATATTTTATGAATTTTTGTTAATTTTTTTTTATGTTATGTGTATGTAGTTAGGTTAATAACTTACCATTAGGGATGGGAGGTTAAGAGTTGGCAGGTTATGAGAGTTATAGGGGAAATTATGGAGGTTTTATGATGGTGCATGCACCAAGTAAGAGAGAGGAGGGTTTGTAACTTATGTCTACATAATTGCACTTTCAATTCACATCTTTCTTATAGAACTCTATACACTACTTTCATTTTTCATTGTTTTCTTTCCTCTCTTCTTCCTTTTTGTGTGAAAAATATATACATATATAATAAAATAAAAGGAGTAGTGCCTACCATTTATCTGTTGGAAGAAAAGGCGAACGTGATCGTAGAGAAAATTTGGAGCGAATTCGACAGAGACTATTCACGGGGCCAACTTGAGTTAGTGTTTTATTTGGGGTTTTATATACTTTATCAACGTATATAATTCGAGGTAGGTGGGATTGTATTTATTTGATATATTTTCTTATCATGTCATGTATATATATGTGTGTGCAAGAGATGAACAACTTGATCTATGCATGGATTCTTGATTATGTGAAATTCTGGAACTTTTACACTGAAATGAGTACATTATTTTTCCATAAAAATCATACTTAGAGATCGATTTAATTCATGAAAATTTTATATGTTAAATTAGACATGTAGACGAGTTTCCTGTAAAAATTTCATAATTTTTAGAATTTAAATGAATTTATTAAAAATAGTCAAACTTGACTGATTGGTTGCGATTTCTGTACCTGGATCAGCATACTGTTTTTATATGAAATTCATACTTAGAGGTTGAATTAATTTTCAATATTTTTATATATGAGAGTACATATCCAAGATAGTATCCATAAAAATTTCATATTTTTTTGAGTTAAAATGGATTTTACAAAAATCGTGAAAATTGACTGTTTGTTTTAAATTGCTGTGCTGATAGGGGTTTGATTTTTGGTATAAAAATGATACCTAGAGATTAAATAAATTTTTAAAACTTTTAAATATGAAACTAGACATGTTAGAGATTCTATAGTAAATTTTTTATAAATTTTTGAATAATAATTTATTTTATAAAAATATTGAAACTTGGATGTCTGGTTTACATTGCCGTACTGACAGTAGTCAGATATTTGGTATAAAAGGTATAAATAGAAGTTGATATAATTTTTGAAATTTTTATATGTTAAACTAGATATATGAATGAGTTTTCTGTGAAAATTTCAAAATTTTTGGATTTAAAATCGATTTTATAAAAAATCGTGAAAGTGAGCTGTTCTGTATGATTCTAACATAAATATCTAATTAGTATTTTTTAAATCTGTATTTTATGACTTTATGAATAAATTTAAAATTTTATTGTTATGAAACTGGAGTTAATTATAAGTATTTTAGGCTTTTGAATTAGTATAAAATATTTTATTTTCTATTTTTCATAAATTATCAAAATTTATGTCTTGAATCATTCTTTGTCATAGCATGCTTGATATAAAATTTTATTTACCAAACTAGTTGTATATATATATACCTGACTATGGTTGCATGATATTTATTTGATAAATCTTGTATGAGAATATTTTTATGGAAGGGCAACATGAAACTTAGGCCCGAAATACATTTACACTTCATAAAACTTATAAGGTAAAGGGAAGAATACAGAAAAATCAAATTAGGGAGAACTTTTGTGTACGTTGTGCTGTTAATTAAAGGAATTACTTGAGATTTGATTTTTGGGTTATTGGGGTCATTAAGGATACTAGAAAGAGTGGGTTCTAGAGCCCAAGGGTTGAAAGCCCCAAAACCTGCGCAGAGTGATTAGCATAACTAATAGGCTAGAAACCTACGAAATGTATATACGACTTATGATAGCATATATTTAGTACCGGAACTGCGGGACCGGTTTGCCTACTAAGGCAAATGAGTACATTTAAGACTGCGGGGCCAAATGTACCCTATGATTGAGGTTTGGGGATGTGATGAATACAATTGGGACTGCGGGACCCCATGACTGAGATCTGAGGATATGACGAGTACATCTAGGACTGCGGGACTAGTTGTACCCACGGCTTAGGTTTGGGGATTTATTTTGGGTTTAGTTTTGAGGCCACAGACTAAACTTGTAGAGTGCCTGACCCATAGTATGATATTGATGTGTGGTGATATGAATGAAGTGATATGATTTATTTTTAGCATGAGACTGCGGGATCATGGCTAAGTAATTTTATAATTTGAATTTATGATTGAATATGGATATTTTGAAAATTATAAGATTTTAAATTTCATTCTTATTAATTAGTGTTAATAGTTTTGCATGGTTAAGAAATTATATTTTATAAACACTTTCTGAGCACACGTAGAATTTAGTGCTCACCACCTACTACAGTTGGTAATGTAGGGGTTGATGCTCATGATGGACCAGTGGGTTAGCTAGCCGTCTTGGGTTGTTATAGCTGGATGATTTGTTTTATTTTGCATTCCAACATTTAAATTATAATGTAATGGAGTTTTGATTTGGTTCTATATTTGTGGCATGGTTTTTAGCCCATTTTTAGGGCATTTTAAAGTTATTTTGAATATTCAAGAAATTGAATAATATTTATTAGCATTTGCTTTGATATAATACATTTTTTTTATGTTTTGATATTTATTTTTTGATTTCGTTCCCACGTCCCCCGTTGTGGATTTCGGGGCGTGACAATTGATAACTAATAATAAATAATTAAAGTCATATATAGGTTTTATAAACTTATACTAATAGTTTCAACGGTAGTAATATAAGTAAAAATAGAATTTGTATTATATATATTGCTTCATCAATATTCAGGATTGATATATTTTTAACTAAAATTTTACTTAGAAGGTGTTTCTTATCATCTACATATGTTATTCAATATATATACACTAATGAATAGTCCGTGCCTATGATACTCCTTAACTAAAATTAAATATGCACGCATTTATAATACCGAGAAGTAAAATTTTTATCTTTCTCAATATAACTCTTTTTCTCAATACAACTTTTTAGATCATCATTAAATTCAACTCAATGATCTATCAGAATGTGAAGTGACCTAAAAATTGAGCTAGAGTTTGAGAAGAAACTTTAGTTTGTAAAAGATCTTAGTCATTCAAGAATAAAACTCAATCTCAGTTTTTGAATTTTAGTTTATAAAAGGGACATTTTATTTTTGAAATGTGTTTATTATATAGATATAGTCAATCTTACCAATTTAAATTTAAAATTAGAATTTAAAAAAAAATAACACCCTCAAGACTAATTTTATTCAAATTTTGTAAAAATAAAAAAAGTAAACTAATGAATATAGAGACTCCCACATTAAATTTGTTAATAAATTTTTAATTTGTTTTATGAAAATAACTCAAATAAAAAATATTATTATTATTAATCATATGTGTTTTATAAATAAAACAAATATAGTTAATGTAACTAATTTAAATTTAAAATTAGAATTTAGAAAAATAACTACTCCCAATCCTAATTAATATTCCGTATTTTTTGTACTTTTAAATTTTAAAAGTACTGAGAGTTGTTGTTATATGAAAAATAACTTAATTATTATTTAAGTTTTTTTATTTGTGTTTTTTTAATTCAACTCCATTTTTATCTATATTTTTAATTTAATTACTAATGTAACTTAAATATATAAATTTAACAATTATATTAAATTTTTAAGCAAGTAGGTCCTCCTTTTTGGAACCCATGAGTAAGTGAATTTCTTTTCAGAACCCAAGAAAGTGGGTCCATTTTCAAAACTCATTAGTTTTTTTTGCATTTATTAAAATCATACACCACAACTCTAATACTTTTATATGCAAAAGAAAAAGTAAAATTATTGTGTTTTGCAAAGAAACAAAAGTCTTGCAAAAGATTTCAACGAAGATTTCAACTATTCGTTGAAAAATAAAACTCAATTTAGGCCTTTAAATTTTAGTTTGTGAAGGGGATATTTTTTAAAATTTCTTATGTTTTATTATATAGAAAAAAATCACTCCCTCAAGACTAATTTTATTCAAATATTTGTAAACATAAAAAAAGTAGAATAATGAATAAGAGAGCTCTGCATTGAATTTGATAATAGATTTTTAATTGGTTTTATAAAAATAACTTAAAAAAATTTATTATTAATTATATGTGCTTTATAAAATAAAATAAATATAATCAATGTGATAATTTAAATTTAAAATT